>CM029544.1:25954296-26365083 GCA_017141395.1 Laodelphax striatellus
ACTTGAATTTCAAGTAAAGAAGAATCTCATGCCAATAAGCTCGACTTGAAACTTTCTGCTGAAGCTCCGTTAACGACGACTGCAGATTCATTCTATTGGAAATATTGTTCAACAGCAAATACGCGATTTTGCAAGGTCAATTGCGCCATTGATACTAAAACTGGATACTTTAACCTACAAAATGGTGTCGCTCTGCGGTCACAGACAGCTCTAGTCCACTGATACTATCCTACTCAAATCCATCCGTTCTTTTTGCGCCACCTAGTATTATAACAATTTGTATAGAGGAAGAAATAAAAGGAATGTTAAGTGGAAATAGATGGAGACATGTATGTATAGTATATAGATCTTCAATAATGGATCTTCACATGGGATATAATGCCAGTGTGCGAAGAAGAGTCTGCATTATAACAACTTGTATAGAGGAAGAAATAGAAGGAAAGTTAGGCAGTAATAGATGGAGACATGAATGTATAGATGGATATAATGCCAGTGCGAAGGAGTCTGCCTTGATAGCAGCTCTTGGCGGCTCTTGGCGGCACACAGGCAGCCCGCGGGAATGGCCTGCCGACGCCAGCTGCCACTGCGCGTGATCACGGTACGCATAATGTGCACTGTTACGCACACATGCGCGCCGCGACGCGCACACCGCGAGCCCTCGCACACGCACTCGGTGCAGATGACCGCACGCGGCCACACGCGGTCTGTGTCGGTATGCAGGCGAAAGCGCGCTGGGCAGCTGCCCACCTGTAAAGCCACACAAACATACAAACAGATAACAGAAACAACAAATCTGATAACTAAACAAATACATAGAGAAAGCATCTAGCAAGTAGATTGTTCATGCCCATTCAATTCAATTCAATTAATAGTTACATCCTAAACATCTGGTGATCAGACAGAGGATGAGTCAGAAAAGAGCAACCTTAAGAAGGTTCTCAATACAAATACAAATAACAAGACATATATCTAAATACACATAAATCACATAGAAAAAAAAACAAATAAAAGATGTAGTCGTCGAAAGTGAGTGAAAGTGCCTAAGTCATTCCTGCAGGAATTCATCCACAGAATAGTATGCCCTTTCAAGCAACAGCCTCTTTAATAGTCCTCTGAATTTTCTCAAGTCCACCATGTTTCTTATATCCAGAGGGAGCCTATTATATATTTTTGGGCCCATATATTGTGGTGATTTTTCGAACATAGTGGTTCTGTGAGCAGCAACTGATAGGGAGGCTGAATGCCTTGTATTGTACCTATGGATTTCATTATTGCGGGTGAAGCTATAGGTAGGTTTTTGTGAGTATAGGTACAGATCTCCAGGATGTACAGTGATGGCAGCGTGAGTATCTTACCACTATGAAAAAGTTCTCGACAGGGATATCTTGGGGGCTTTCCAAAGATAATTCTCAGTGCTTTTTTCTGTGATCTAAATACTTGAATGAAGAATTTAGATCTTCCCCATAGGGTTATGCCATACTTAAGGAAAGGAAAAAAATAACCATAATAGACCACCATCATTGCTTTAAAACTCAGAGTGTTTTTGAGCACTCGCAGTGAGAAATTGGCCGAATTAACCCTGGAACATATTTTTTGAGTGTGCACCATGAGTGAAGGACGGTTTTTGAACGGTAGATGGTGATGGTGGTTTTGTTTATGGCAATATAGCAGGATTCTTTTAACTTGTCAGAAAATATATGTTTTACTCGGTCACCAGTACAATACTTAACCTAAAAATGCTGAATCTCGCAGATTATTGAAAAGGTCTTTTAAAAAGTTATTCTTTGAAAGGTCTTCTTTAAAAATGTCTTTTAAAGACTTTAAAGGTCTTTAAGACTTTTAAGCCTTTTCATTATTGTGTCGAAGTCACTGATTAATTATTACCGAAACAGCTGATTTCTGACAAGTTGAATGGATCGTGCTATAAATGAATTGAATTGATACCTCTGAAGACTCTATGGTATAACCGTATTCACTGTGTGCACGTACAAATTGTAGTTAGAGGGAATGGAAAAAAATTTCAAAGTACGAGAGATTGGATTCTTCAATAAAAATAATTTCTTTAGTAAAAAACAGTACGGCTTTAAACTGGATTAAATACAAGTTCTGAAGTCATAGAGTTTATGTCACAGTCTTATACGGGGATTAATGATGGCAAGGTGTGTGCTGGTATTTTCGTGGATGTAATGAGAGCTTTTGATACCTTAGACCACTGCATATTACTAAATTGAATGGCAGGTATTAGAAGAGTAGCTCTGTTATTGTTATGTTTGTATTTGTATTGATGAGCAATAAAGAAGTTTCAAAATTTTGAAAGCGACCTAGGCAACCATAGCGGAATTTTTGAGTAATAAAACTGAGAATTTAAAATAGGAAATGATAGGGCTTATGCATTTAAAATGGCATATAAGTATAGTCGCATTCCCAATTGTATAAATACCGTTCTTAATAGTAATTGCGTCTTCTATTCCTTCCATACTTCCAAACGTAACCTGATTCAACAAATTAATTCAACCTCAGTTTTGAATTATAAATTGAGTGAAAAATCGGCTTCAAAGGCATATTATTGATTTGAAGTTTTGCGCCCATGATGCTTTTTGAAATAAATAAAATATGGTAATGAGCTCAGTTGTGAATAAAGACAGCATCATCGTCTGCTGGATCATAGCATGAAACATATCCTTCAGAGTTGATTTTAATACTTGAATTAAAGATTATAATAATGTATAATAACATGCAATTAGTTCATTTTATCATTCTATAAAGATAATGCCATAATCTCCGAGCAGAAGTGGTCTAGTCTAGAGTCTTGACTGTACAGCAAAAATAGCTCCATGAGATATCTACTTCGGTAATGCTTACTCTATGACAAAACTATCTCAGGACTCAGGACGCGTTCACTGCAAGCGGCAATGCCTTGTTCTCATGACTCCATTTGGCTTGTTATTTATGAACTTTCAGCTACGGGAAGGCTTATCTATTTTTATATGGTATTGTTAGTGACATTGGAGTATTATGATATTTGGTAACAGGACTCTTTTCCTCAAAATTGAATTCTCTTCAACGTCACAAGCATCCAATAAATGGTTCATTACAGGCTACTAGACTGTAATAAAAAACAGCTGTTTTGAATTCCGTAAACAGTTATTTACCAACTCGATTTCATGCATGGAAAGCAAATGATGTTGTACGAGTAGGACAAAAAAAGTCTTAAAATATTAACTTTTCCTCCACTTTTCATTATGTACAGCTTTATGCATGTTGAAACTAATAATGAATCTTTTCATGTCTGAGAACCAATCATTGCTACTTTAACCGGCACAGAAATAATGATTCATCAATCCCTCGAATGACACCCCAAGACTAGAGATAGCCAGTGAAGAGATATCTATCAACAGATAATTTTTTGTGTACCTATCCTTAGCTGTTAAATAGCTGCCAATAAAATATTTTTAAAAAATGGAAAAAATGAATTGATTGAGAGAGAGTGTATTATTCTGTGAATGACAAACGTTATTTTGAATCCACAATAACAATGCTCTTGATAAGCACTTAGTATTGAAGCAGCCTGTTACCTACTTGTTATTATTGTTAAGATATGACTAGCCTATCCGAAGTGTAAACACGTTCAAGTGTGATTTTCCTTTTGATTTTGCAATCTACAATAACAATGCTCTTGATAAGCACTTAGTATTGAAGCAGCCTCTGTTACCTACTTGTTATTATTGTTAAGATATGACTAGCCTATCCGAAGTGTAAAAACGTACAAGTGTGATTTTCCTTATGATGTTGCACAGCTGTTTTGTTTGACATGCTTATAAAGTGTTAAAGCAGTGAAAATCTTGAAAGAACAATGATTATTACAATGAATATAGTTAAAAAATTTGAGAAACTGGAGAATGAAATGTTCCTTTCTGTTGAGAGCGGTTTCGCGCACCTCGCCACAGTTGCGTGGCCTCGAGGGCAGAAGCAGCAGCAGTGACTGCCACGAGATCTCGGCATATCCGATTTTCGACAGATCTGCAGCCTCCCTCCGCGATCGGCCTGCCGTCGGAAAAGTCGAGATGGCCACGGCTGTCGATAGTGTATCATTCGCTGACAGTATTATGGTGTCCGTTTTTCCACAGAACATCATAGATAACTCATAACTAACGAATAGCAGCAAGATATTTAGCACTCGCATCTTTCGAGTGTGGTGTTTAGCAGTGATCTGACAATATTTGAACTCTTGTCTCCAACTCACGCCCACCTCAGTAGCGCAAATCCGGCTTCTCTTTGTGGATCACAAGGAAAATTCTGTTACCCAGAATAACTGATCCACTTGTAAGCGGTTCTTCTCATGTAGGGTGGCTAAAGAAAATACGTCATTCATAGAATACGTCATACCACCCAAGAGGAGGTGCCACCAAATTAATAGAAACGCGTTATTCAAACAGCTGATCGGATCTAGTAGCCCAACAACAGTCCTGGCCCACATTTTCCAAACCACACACGCGAGTTTTTCTAATAGTTTTTTTTGTCAATGGCTCAACAGCCCTATGTGGGCTTAGGCCTACCAGCTGGTTGCCAGTTTCACATCCACTTGACTGAATCAGCAGAGGTGAATGATCATTAATAGTTTAATAGTTTCTAATAGTTTAATAGTTCATAAAAATTATATACGATTGTTATCGTATTATTTATTGACGGGTTTTCAATTTAAATCTATAAGTATGGTTTTGATATTAATAATATTGTAATACGATAACATTTTATTGTTAGTATGATATTAAGATGGATTATATGAAAAGAGAAAACATTATTGTATAAATATGTTGGAAAGCTATCACAAAATTCATGATAGAACAAAATACGTGTTAATTGATATTTCGGTTCGTACTGTAGGGAAAAACAATCGTCAATAATCTAAAGAATTGTTCAAGTGCAACACCTTCATATGTGTTGGATGCAATAAACTGTATTGTCATTGATACGCTACATATAAATAGGATGGGTAAGGTATAACCTTTCCTAGGAGAAGATGAGACGTGATAAGCTGTTGCTTGCGAGGGTGGATATTCTGAACTGGGCTGTGGCCATTGAGAGCATTGTTAACGGATCAAAGAAGAACGTAGACCATTCACCATTTGGTGTAATCCTATCAAGTCTGCTTTGCCCGCCTTTGCTTTGCTTTAGACTGCCGGCCACAGATCCAATACAGGTGTTTTGGTTCCACACTGTCACAAAAGTACAAATAATAGGACCTATACGCTCTGTTTAGCACATGATCTTCCATGATCTTCGAACAATCTCAAAATCTATACTATTATGAAGATGACTTGGTCTGTCTGTCTGAACATCCATCACGCCTAGAATACTTGACTGATAAAGCTGAAATTTTGCATAAAGATTGTCTGTATACCAAGGAAGGACATGAATTTGGCCTACAAAAAAGGAATTCATAGAGAAGTATTAAATTTAATTACGAGTTTAATTATATAAATCCCTCTACACTAACCTTTTTTCCGGTGCAAAGCACGGGTTTAGCTACTAGTAACTAATAAAAGACAAACAATATAATTCTGTGACAGGTGAATAAGATGCTTCAAAATAGTAGGGACTGTAAAATAATGTATAAATTTTGTGCTCTGATTAGAGATCTTATCTGGTTTTTATAAAAACTCATTTATGTTATTGTTTTTTTCTTCATCGTAGAGAGCATGTAGCCTACATTGAGTATTGTCCTGTTTTCACACAAATGTGTTTTGTTAGGTAGATTATCATCCCTCATGTATGATATTCATGATAATTCTGTTCTTTATTATAACCTAATGCTTGAACTTTCAGCCTATTGCGAATACATTGTTTACATTATATATTATTTACACCGCAATTTCTGCAAAAGATTGTATAAATTATCATTTTTAGCAGCTTTAAACTGAATTTTAAAAACTAACAAACAATAAATGACACTGACAGCGCCAGTATTGTTGTCAGATTAATTCTGAATAGAATGTATTTCACACATTTTTTGTAATACTGTGAAGCCAGAATAAAATTCAGCTGAACTCTTTAAATTAGCTTTTGAAAGACTAAATCCTGTCTTATTGAACAGTAGTAGTGTTTTACATGAGTAGACACGTGCCATGTAGAGTGAGTTGAATAGAGAGCGGGAGTTCATCAATGTTTCCAAAGCCAATTTTGAATCTGATACTACCGTCGAAAAATAATTGCTCGTTTATAAGCATAGCAATATAGCTAGCATTTCATTACAGTTCGGTGGAGATTGTTTCTAAATCGTGATAAATGTGAAACAGAGAGCCAACATCTGTTTATTGAGAGTGAGTGTGATGGAGAATGGGATGAGTGAGAGAATAAGGGCGAGCGGGGAGAATTACAGTGGAGAAAGAGAGGGTGAAGTTGGATGCTTAGTTGAGCACGCGCTCAAAATTAAGTACCATAACAAGTGCGAGTTCGGTACACGTTCTCCAGACAATACTAGAGATCAAAATTTTGCTTCATATTGATTTTTCATTGGAGCGTACCACGTGCAGTTTTACAGTTACCTGAGCAACACAATCGCGATCTAACTGCTTTTGCAATTCATTTCATACCATTCAGCTGCGTTTTCGGCAATATCCCCTTTTTTTGTTCCTGAAATCATGTTGGCTGGAAAAATGCGTTGGACATCCACACAGTTTAACATTTCATTTCATTTCATTCATTCATTTAATTTATTTACATTTCGATCATTTGCGTGGCATTTTACATCAAAGAAACTTTTCAACATTTGCCATGACTTTATTTGTTTTTCTATGGTGGAAAATCCTTCTAGTCGGTCGAGGCGAGGTGGAATTACCTCCGGGTCTCTCCACCGTTCAAAGCCGATACGCTAATGATAATAATCTTGAATTTTTGAAACAAAACATAGAATCTGCAGTTCATCTGTTGATACGATTAAAATGGATACGCTTGGATACTTGTTTAGATGTTCAAGTTCTCAATTAGGTCTTCATCAGTGAACTATGACCATGTTATGAAATTTGATACGTGTAATTACTATGTCTACGATACAATATGTACTACGTTATCGCTCTCAACACTACATAAAGAATTATTTATAAACCAATCTATCAATGTCATTGATACCATCTCTCCATCACAAACGCACAAATCTAAAACTTGATTGAGCATAATCTTCGAAAATTTAATGAATATTGGAATCATGGTTTATTACAACATGAAGCCATTCAAAAGAAATTTGAATGTATTGCAAATAAAAGCTTAATTATTATTGGATTGAATGTTTAGTGTCTTCCATTGATTTTTGTTTATTGTTCGCCAAGCATTTTGTCTTCACTCAATGAAATTCAATTTCTCTGTTTTTTAACTGCTGTTTCTGTTTCACACTGAATGAGTTATTTTTTGTATACTCTGTTAAATACTGTACTACTTTAATATAAAATACTGTTTATACTCTTCTGTAATTATACTTACTGAATCAGATGAAGGTGAACTGTCTGTTTTAGAAGAGGCTAGTTAGAACTAACTAGCTAAGAATTGGTTCTTGTACCTTGGTGTAAGTTCTTGCTACAAAATTTAGAGGTAAAATAACTTGAAGTGAGTTACATAGCTCGATAGACGAAGCTACTTGCCAACCAACTCGCCTCGAAATAACAGCCAACAACTGTTTAGAAACAGTTCTAGATTTTCACTTCAATTGAAAATACGATACTGATTCTTAACCGTAGTTAAAACCATTTTAACTTATTTTGAAGCCGTATTGACAATACAGGTGTCATGAAATAAAAAAAAAATGCCGTCCATTGTCCAATATTCCAATGGACAACTGGAAAGATGGCTATAAGCTTTCCTTCAGCTATAGTTACTTCTAATAAATTAATACTATACTTACTTCATCTATAGTTACTTCATGCAATTGTCTGAAGTATGAAGACTGTTTACATTAGCCTCCTGTCGTAGTATAGACTAGCGGCCAATTTCACGAAAATCCCAATAAATTTAACCACCGTCAAATTAAGATATTGCATTGACGTCAGACCCTTTCATTGGTTCTGATTGCATTGTTTCCATTATATGACATCATTTTACGGCGGTTAAATTCAATTGGATTCTCGTGTAACATGGTCGATATATCTCACTTTTAAAAATCAGTAACAGGTGATCAGAGTTGCCAATCGTATAGTCAACAGTAATAAAACCAACAACACATCTTATATCAATATATTGTCAGTTGACGCCAATTGACAATAGTTTAAACATAAAGTGGAAAAAATTGAAATGTATTGAAGATTAAGTTCAGCAGCTCTTCTAGAGACATAAATACGTTGTTAAGATAGGTCTGAGTTTGATGTTCATAGTGATTTTTTCTATAGTTCAAAGAATTCATAGAGCTCTCTTGTCTTCGTCATTCATTCTCTCTTAGAGTAATCTGTCATTCATTCATTCACAGACGGTTCGAGAGAAAAATATCTTGGACAACTCAGAATCTTATCAAAAAAGTGATTAACCAAGTAAACTACGTGCACCATTATAGTGGAATACGTTAAAAAGAGATAATACATTTGTTAGAGAGAAGGTAAAGGATTTGAAATGAATGTGAACGATTCAACGAAATTCACGCAACGCATCTTATTAATAATTAAGGATATTACAATATTTATACACAAACTGGAAGTAAATAGTAATAAATTCTAGGAGGTACAAATATAATGTCAGTAGTGGGCTCCTCAAGGCAAGGGGCAAGCTCAATTATTACGTATTTAAAAATATTAACAGCACGATTTATCCTAAAAATGTCACATTGAGTCTCAAGTTGAAACACTCATTCTGTTCATAAAAGCTTGTTCAAAGTTCATGATTACGTTCAATGCGAATTTCAAGTTGTCAGTTGTTTATTTTTCATTCTTCAATGCTTGTAAAATTCACGCTTAAGCGTTGGTAACTTCTTTTAGGTTCCTCAAGATTTGGGAGCACAAAAGTTGGCTGTACTGGAGAGGATATACAGATTATTTTCTTTGTGCTTCTGCACAAATCGACATTTATACTACCTTCCTCATAGATAAGTCAGTGAAGTCGTAATGGAAAGAGTTGAGATTATGTTGGTTAGAGTTATAAAAAGGACAGCATATCAATGGAATTTGGTAAGAAGAAATCTAATAGACTTATTCAAGAAGCATAAACTGATTAGAACTAGCTCAGAACAGACAGAGCCGGAGTACCCAGATACGGCTCACTGCTGGACATTATAAAATGAAAAATAGCTACGGATTTGGAATAAACGGTAGTCATTATTTGCTCATAAAAACCTTGCAAATTATTATATCAATTAAAAATTTTGATCTAAATCATTTAAAACGCGAATCAAGCAATCGAAAACGACTGAATGAAATAGCTTCTGGTTTTCTTCAATCTTAACAATCGGAGAAACTATGAACACATTTTTCGATCTTTTCATTTCATCTGTTCTTGCTCATTCTCTATACTCGTATTGTAGGTACTTTACAAAGATAATATGATGATAAGTAGGAAGTAGAACGTCATAGTTGTAATTAACGTAAAAAGAAATTTCCTTTCCCCATGTTTACAGAATACATGTCTATTTCTACATACATAGAACTCATATATTATATTCATATAAAATATCGTTTTATTTCCGACTTTTCATTCAAGGATATATTACAGAAACTGTTGTGGGCTAAAAATGTAAGGTAATTGAATATTACATGTCCACTTAAAATATTTACATACAGTCGAAATTCGGCGATAGATTGAATGAATGATATTGAATTGCTGAGGAAAGTTATCTGCCCATAAATTCTGATGTTGAGGTTTTATGTATTTGTGAGTAGTATTTAATGAATGTGAAGATTTAATAACTGTAATAGAAAATCCTTCTCTCCATTAACTTCTTGCTCTTCTATGCTCTGCGAGGTAACACTCTTTGTTTCTTGGAAGATTCATGAATGAAAGATTCAAGGGTTGATGAAAAATAGTTTCTTTTTCGTGAAGAGTTTCATAATAATTTTGGTGATACTCTCTGAAAGAAGTCTCATCATTCTGACCCGTTTTGAATGAACAGCATGTACATGGATTCTCTAAACGATTTGTAAAGGTATGCTGTCTCAGCTGAAAGGTATGTAGTCGCTCAAAACACACGAACCATATGAGCTCGTGTCCAGCCAGCTGATAGAGCTACGCAATCTGCTGCGCTGTAATCTCCACATATATTTGGAGATATAAATCTGCTGACTTGGCACAGGCCCAAATAGATTATGATGTGATTTGAGCTAGTGAAATACAGCGACTAGGTTTCAATGAACAACCTTGATAGTGTAGTGGAGAGATCAGCTCATTGCACGGCGAGTAGGCCTAGTCCGCTGTCCCTCCGCCTGTGTCACAACAACTGTGTCATGTACGATTGAGGCATGAGAAGAGGGTTCAAATAAGCTTGTCCGTTGCCCGCTGTCAATGCTAGCTGAGAGAAGCTGGGTGATGTCGAGTCCTGGCCCATCACAGATTCCCTCTCGCACGAGTCATGCAGTTTCCTCGTGTGTTTTTTGAGGTCAAAGTTGCGACAGAATCCCTTGCCACAGATTCGACAGGTGAACGGCTTCTTGTCGTTGTGCGTGTGCATGTGGAATGTGAGGTTGTAGATCTGATGGAAGGCTTTGTTGCAAACCGTACATTTGTAGGCCTTCTCACCACTGTGAGTGAGCTTGTGGTTTTTGTAGTTGCCTTTCTGGTGGAAACCCTTGCCGCAGTACTCGCAGGTGAACGGCTTGTAGCCGGCGTGGATGCGAGCGTGCGTGTTGAGAGTGGAGCTGCGATTGAACGCCTTGCCACACGTGGTGCAAGTGTGTGGCTTTTCCTGGGTGTGGATGATCTTGTGCCGGCAGAGAGTGGATGCCTGGCGAAATCCCTTGCCACACACCTTGCAGACGAAGGGCCGCGCGCCCGTGTGCACTGGCATGTGCCTGGTGAGGTTGTAGTGGGCATTGAACACTTTGCCGCAGTCGGGGCAAGTGAACTGTTTGCTGGTGTGTTTGGTGGCGGTTGTAGGGGGCAGCGGAGGCGGCAGCGGTGCCGGCATTGGGGGCTCCTCGGCCGCCGCCGTCGTCTGCAGATAATCGGCGGCTGGGTTGTAGTAGAGCACCGGCGGACAGAACACGGGCACGTACTTCTTGAACGCCGATTCGAGATGCACTGGATAGGGCAGCCGTGGCAGCTTTTTGTCGGGCTGCATGATGCGGGCTATGGAGAAAGGCAGCAGGTTGGCTGCACCCTGCTCCTCCTTCTCCTGCTCCTGCTCCTGCTCACCCTCCGCCTGCTGCGTCTGCATACTCCCTGTCACAACACACATCATCAATCAATCATCAATCATCATTTATTGTAATAAACATTACAATGTTGAAACAATCGTCATTCAAGTATACTACAATGAGTCTAAAACAAGGAAATAATAAAGTGAAATCACAACACACAATATTATCATCTTCCTATTACAGACAGCTCCGTTCCACAAGAGTGAATAAGTTGACTCACACCGACATCTCTACAGCTCAAAACTCTCGTTTTCATGTCTTAACTTATGTTCTTTGACAGCTCAAAACTAAATTTTTCAAATAGGACACTCAACTCAAATCACTCACTCTATCACATCAACTCAATCCTTCAACTCACTCAATTTTTTCCAGCCCTTTCATATTCGAATAAGCCCTACACTACATATATTTGTTGCTGTTTAATATAACGTTGTAATATTAAAGATTGTATGTAAAAAACATCAATATAAGTCCAAGCAAGTTTGTATTAAGTTAATATTAGTCATTGTAATCACAATTCAACAAAACGAATTATGACTCTTACTAATACGTCTGTTCTGTACGTCTGTACGTTCTGATTTTCTTTGGAATTTGAACAATTTTGTCTGTGATTAGTATGGCGGATAATACGGAATATCGGATAAGCGAGACTCTACTGTATATCAGATAACGTAAAGATCATAGAACTTATGTGATTATGTGATTATATCACGAAAATGAATATAAATATCGCCGAGGAAAGAGAAAATTTTAGTCATTACGAAGTGACAAATAAAGGGATATTTGAAGTGATTACGTCAGATTGATGAAATATAAGCGAGGCGCGTCATCTCGTGGTGAGGTGGTATTGGTGAGGGGGGAGGGAGGATTATTGAGAAGTAAGGTCTCCTGAAATGGTTGAGTTTTTTCAAAAGAGTTGAGCAGGCGGAAGCGTACAAAGAGACCTTGTCACTTGCGAACGACGTCTATAAATGAAATGCGGTGACGCCCTCTCCATCCTATTAGATGTCTAATCCGTGCGCTGCGCTGCGCTGTCTGTCGCTGCCAGCACCATGACAAGTCTCCTTTCAAAAGGCAACCACATTTGCCGCCCTTAATAGCATGTGCATTGCCAACCCACCTCACCCCTGCACACCACACCCCATTCACCTAATTATTCCATTTCTATTACGTTGAAATGACGCTTTCAGGCCAAGATTTCATCGAACATTCGATAAGTTTGTACACCAGTTACATTTTACATCAATGCTGGTTTTCTCAAGAAACACCGATGGAAATCTAATTTTACGATTAGTTTCTACTTATCCTAGATTTAACACGAGGCTGAGTGGTAGAGAAGACTCTTTAATCTTCTATAAATGGTAGTATATGTAACGTAATAGTATTACGAGTTCACCCCGTGCAGCGCAAAGCGCCGCTCACTTGAATTTTCTATAATTCTTAGTTGCAAGTAGTTGGATTTTGACTATCTGCATCTCATACCAATGAAATCCTACCCTGTACAGTGACTATAGATGACTGTTTATAGTCACTGTACTTCATGTAGCTTCTAAGCTCTATCTATGGGTAATTTTACAAACTTACTCAGTACATTTAATAACTTAGTACATTTTAATGCCAACAGATAGCGCCACAGGTACCTATTTTTGGTATTCATTATTTTTCTCCTATTAAAAATTATTATTTTTGAAAAACAAATAGAGCCTGCAGAAATTCGTTTTTTCATCTTTTTTTGGCGCAAACCGCATCAAAATCGGTCCACTCAATCTAATCCACGAACTTCCCAAAATCTACTCTACACGGGCACCAAACTCTTCTGATACAGATTATAGGTAACATTCATCCTTTTATTTATTCATGAGTACTTAAAAATAAGTCAACTGGAAACCTAGTCAGTTGTCAGTCGACAAGTTTGCTCACAACTTGTATCAACTCGCATCGAATAGCCAAAGTACAAAACAGTTTAGTAAAAAAACTTTATAATCTTGGGTAAAAAAGTTTCTTCTGCTTGAATGTATATGATGAAGACGATGAGTTAATTTTATGTTATCAGTATTTTTTTTAATGATTGAACTTTTGACTCAACTTCAGATTTAGTTCTCTCAATTCTTCTCGAGTTGCTATGCTTAAGTTTTGGAGTTGCAAATTTGAGGGTAGCTTGATACAATCTGGCAAAGAACTACTTTCGACTTCTGGAGAGGTTTTCTCAAACTGTATTCCAACATTCCATTCGCTAACAATCATAGCAATCAAATTGGAAAGAAACACGGCACTCATTCATTCCTTCAAGGACACACTAGTCGACAGCAGAAACTAAAAATCTACTGGACCAAAAAATTTCAAGTTCGGCAGGCATGTTTACTTGGGACTTCTAGACGCGCAGTAAGAACGGATTTTGAAAAATTCCAAAGATAGGCCTGAAATCTGCATTTTTCGAGCGCTTTCCCAGCTTTTTCAAGAACTTTTGACAGAAAAGTTCAAATTTTGAAAGTAGGTTCAGCTAAGGGCAAGAAAGTTTCAAGTATGTTCCGAAATCAAAATAAAAACACTCCAGAAATCGACGTTTTTCCAGAATTTTCAAGAACAACTAAACTAAAAACATTCAAACTTTATGTAGAAGTTGAGATGAGGTATTGGAGTTCTATTTCAGAGGGTTTTGTTTGAAGATGACTTTGGAAAAAGTGGACTATCCAATTTGATTTTGATTGAGCAGTGAACAGTGTTTTGCAAGGGAGTTTTTTAGTAGTGCGTGTCGCAGTGAAAAGAAAATGAGCAGAGCCAAGTGCCTTGAAATGTCACCAACAAAAAGCATTTATTAGTAGAATCCAGCTAGAGGGCGTTTTACCTCTCTTTCTCACACTCTCTCTTCCTCTTCCTCTCTATCACTCTTTCCACAACTATCATTTCACCCCTTCTTCTTTTCTCATTCAAGTGCTTTATGTTTTCCCTTTTATCCTTTTCCTTATTCACGAAAATCCTCATTCGTTTCTTAGAGATGTCGAATGCATCCTAAACGCGCTCAAGTGTCTCATCTTGTAGCCCTCTTAGCTGGGGCTCCTCGTTTTCAACATGATAATAACCACGCGCCGAGAAAAAGACAGTATGCTTCAAACAGCTTGGAAAACTTCATCTCACTGTTTAAGATTTTCTGATTCTCGTTTTCTACTGTACAGTGATCTCCAAGACAGTGTTTCCCTTTGTTCAATTGAGTTTCGTTTCAATAGGCTTAATCATGTGAAAATTGTCATATTTTCAATAAATAATGAAAATGAATAACAAGATACAAGAAAGAACTGATGATGAAGGAGTTTATATTTGAGTTCGAAAAGACAAGAAAACTTAATGTGCCTGAACAGGCTTTGTCGCCAAAATGAAAGAGTGAGAGGGTCCAAAGTTTACTAGAAATAGTAAACATTTAAACTTATGAAAATCTTATAAACGTTTTTTTTACCTGTACTCGAATTGAGTGATTTATGAATATGACACATACAAAAACGTATGACTGTAAACTAACATTATTGAATAATTTTCCTATTCAGACAAATGTTTTTCAACTGATGATAAGATAAATCTACTATGATAAGTCGGAATGATTATCAAATATTATTATTTTATAAAGTTCATTTTGATATAAATTATACTAAGTACTTTATACTGTTGCCAAATACAGTTGAGATTGACTTTGAAAATTGAGAAAGCATGCTAGTTTTCCATGAAAGTATGTAAATTGATAAAACCTCAACTCCGGTTACTTCATCTAGCACATAAAAACTCATTATCCGGTAAAAACTAGCACATAATTGTGTAATAATTTGCATGATACATTATTATAACAAAAAAAATTGTTCGAGACAGAATATGACTACTTGTTGTAAGCATGATACTCAACGTATGCAAATAGGAATTTTTATGATTGACATATTATTATTATTATCTATTTATAATAGGAAGAGCAAGAGAAAAAATAATAAGACGGAATAAAAAAACACACACTCACACTTTTCCAATTCAGGCGTAACTTCTTCAAATATGTTTGAAGAAGTATGCAAAAGCCTAAGAAATAACTGTGAACATATTCTCTATACAATCAGGCATAATATTTTCGAGGCATCTTTGAATTTGAGATGATGGCCTGATTTTTTTCTTATTCTTCCGTAATACTGTTTCATTTATTTCTTAGGTTATTGTAGCTATTTATTGTTCTTCAATTATGTTTTCTGTTTAAATCGCCATTTTGTATTGTTTGAATGAACCGCTAATCGGGGAGGAGCTTGTCTAGGCCAATGGCAGCCGTTCACGGTCATTGGCTAGAGCGTCTACCAATAGCGGTACTTTACCGTTAGTATAAATACTGCTGCTCTGTACGTTAAATTTTCAGTTTACCAGAGATTGATAATGGTGTAACAACCGAAACCGGTATCTCGATTTTCTAATAAATCAGTGGTTTGACAACATCTTGTCTTTTCATTTATTAAATTATTCTATTGGTGGGCGCCGTTTCAATATTAACAGTATAACAGTCATAATATGAATACACTCCCTGCATGGATGATTTGACCGTAAGCAGGGAGGAGTCATCATTGAACAGACATAGATAAATTATATATTTTATTCCAATAATTGCCTTGTCGTCCATTTCCTCGCTGCAATTGATCCAGCTGTACACCGTAAAGAGAAAGTAGACGGAATTCGAATAAGACTCGAAGTTGTACCAGGTGATTAGATATGAAAAAGTGCGGACAAGCAGCAAATTCAATCAAGAGGAGAAGATTGCAGGGTGCTCGTTGACGCCAATCAATTTCGACATGGATTTCTTCGTTGGGTAGTGCTGGAGGTGGGAGGGGGATTAGGTACAAAGGATGGATTAATTGAAAAGGAATTGCCTGAATTGATGGCCTGGCTGTTCCGGACCCGGGCTGAATTGTGCGACGACGCAAGTTGAAACCCCGGCTACGCCCCTCTGCGCCACTAATCGATTTTACGCGAACAACCCCCCCCCCCCTACAACGCACCTCCTCTCCCCCCACCCCGGAACAGTCACCACCGCAAATCGGCAAATTCAATGTCACTAAAATAGCAAACGTCGTTTGTTCGTTTTGGTATGCAGGCAGCAGGTCATTTTCAACTCTTCCGGTTTACAAACTGTCACTCTGTAGCTGATAGGCTATTCTATCCCCTTCTTCATCTCCTTTCCCATTTGTCTCTGTAAATTCCTCCAGCCCTCGGCTCGCTAATTTCTTAATCCCTCTTTCTTTCAATACATTGTCCTCTTTATCAACCTCTTCCTTTACCTTCATTATTTTCCTATTGTATTATTTTATTTCTCCTCTTATTCTTTTTTTTCATATCTCATGTACAGATTCTAATTTTCTTTCAAACTAATCTTCCTCTTTCGTGGTTTAAGTGGTGGAAGGGGCATCTAGGCTTCAATTTCACTGCAGCTAATGTTGTGGGTTCGAACATTGCAAGTGCATCAATATAGAAAATCCATTTATCTACCCATCCATACATTTAATCTTCCAATTTCTATATATTTTAATTAATTAATTTATCTTCAGTTAAATGTTTTCGTTTCCTCATCCTCTGTATCTCTCTAGTCGCCATCTCACTTGATCTCTATCCGACACTCACCCCTCTCTCTCACCCTTTCAACTTTTCTTCGCGATCATCTGCTTCATTTCACTAATTCCTCTGCTCGTGACGTCTATCCCATCATCTTTGAATTATTATTGGAAGTTCAAAGATTTTGGTTTCTGGCGAAATAGAACACAGTTCATTTAGATTGAAATGAATTCTGGTTCATTGAATTGCTGGTAGGATAAATTAATGGAAGTCAGGTTTAAACTGAGAAACTGGGCCAGCGATGTTTTGTTTGCTTCAAGGGTATTTCTTGATATGATTGGGAGAACGAACGGGATTATTTTCTTGTATATTATGTGTATTAGAAATTGTAAGAATTTATTCACTCGAGACTTCAATTCCATAATTAAATCATTTATTCAATCAATTACAAAGAATCCAACAGGCTTATGCCCGAAACTGTTTCTCTTCCAATTGACACAAATAGTTCAAATCCAGGTTATGTTAATTAAAGTGTAACACTCGTAATGACTCGTAGATTAGAGAGATAAGAAAGAAAGGAAAACGTGATTGATAACCATTTTCCACCCATATCTTGAAAAACCTTAACTTTATTATATACTTTGATTTTTTCCCAGCTATTTGTCGACCTGTGCTCATTGGACATGACCTTGTCGAAGGAGCAGCAATCTGAATTGCAATTATTTGATTGGCGAACCGTGAAGTGCTTGTTTGGTTGCTGATTGATTCTGATTTGTAATGTTGCAGCGATAATTCGAGCTGAGAGTTGGAACCGCGATGGATGACAGTCTGGCTCCCTTGAGGCTTCTGCCTCTGCTCTGCTGGTGTTGGCTTTCCCTCCTCACCCCCCCCCCCACCCCCAACCATCCCCACGAAGAGAGCGAGCCAACCGATCAAGTGCGCAAACATTAGCTCAGCTCTTCAAAGGCAAAGGCAAGCCACCATATGCTCAACCCTCAGTCAGTGCTCACCATACTGCCATATGCTTCCTTTTCGCGCCACACTAGCCAGAGGCGACACTGTCAAATCTATGTCAAACTTGGACACACAAGACAAAAAGTAGAGTGCACCCAATTTACAGTGTTATTCATTCATTGATGCAAACACAAATCATAACTATATGATTCGGAAGAGGCACAGCCGAAACTGTTTCTATTTATCTATTTCAATTTTACAATTTCCACTGAGTCTGATAAGACCCATAGTGGAACAAAAACAAAAATAGTACTGTACAGTAATAGACAAAATATCTCGTTTCTATCCCGATTAAGGATGGATAATGTGTTCCAAAATTTGATTATAATTTCACAATCTTTCCAAACAGAAATTTCCGGTCCAGAAATAATGTACTAAAAATTTCAAATTCAGAGCCTATGATAGTGTAGTCCTATATTCTAGTCGACTTGCGATTCCCTTTGCATATCCAACAACAAACTAGGACAGACTCTCCTCTATTCCTTCTTGAACCCGTGGGAGGATCGAGCAATTAAGGGGCTCATTCCAGTATATGTAATTTCTTATTGTTTGCTATTATCCTTTTGAGTGATTATGGAAGGATTTCTTAAACATTTCTGTAATATGACTGATAGTTGCTGAGGGTGAAGCGTATAGCGAGACTAGGGTGTAGCGGAGAACGTAGATGTGCAAATGAA
Source organism: Laodelphax striatellus (assembly GCA_017141395.1). Classification (NCBI taxonomy): domain Eukaryota; kingdom Metazoa; phylum Arthropoda; class Insecta; order Hemiptera; family Delphacidae; genus Laodelphax; species Laodelphax striatellus. The sequence continues at coordinate 25,972,874 of CM029544.1, forward strand.
AAGAATATATAGGGTGAAACGCATGTTTTGTATTGGGTAGTACATGGAAACTAGAGGAAGGTGGCAGCTGGGAAAGTCGTATGGTGTGGAAAATAGTTGGAAATTTCATTTACACTCAAGATGGGTGATCTCGAACATTGCGTCTTTGTTATGAGCCGGTTCTACGTCAAAAATGAGTCCGTGACACAGACCCAGAAAGACTCTCGCCGGCACTTCGAAGTTTCGCCGTGAGGGCCGATTCCGGATCGTTAGATCGTAACACTATTTTGAAGTAGATGCATGATGTAGGCTAAACACAACGTGATCATTAATGAAAAATCAAATCACGGCATTCCACAAGTAACGTTACATTCAACGTTAGATTCAATGCGTAACTTCGGGGACGTCTGGAGAAATGCGTTTAATTGAAAGGCCGCCATCGCTACATGAAGTTATTTTCTTCAACTCAGTTTTTATAATATTCTAAAAATTCCGAGTTTGTAGATCACATTCTATGTAATAGAAAACGTTTTTGTTCAACATTAAAGAATTTGTGGCCTTTTCAAAAACATGCAGTTCCCGGTAAACACCCTATATATTATCAAATGTAGAAAATTTTAATGTGCAAATGTAAGCTTATGTACCTCTGAGTATTCCAAGTTTCTAGACCTCAGTTGACTGAAATTCTCCGACGTAAACTTTGAAACGGAAATTATTCGAGACTGATATTTGGGTTAAGGTTACTTTGCTACACTTTTCAAGTGAAACTTGAGTTCTTCAAATACGGTGAGTGAAATTTCTAGGCAGCACTCCATTCATTGTAATATATCGTGTAACGTTTGGCCTGACCAAGGCTACGGTATCGCGAATTCTCGGTACGGTAATGTTGATTACGCTCGAGTTATTCACGTCCAGAGAATGAATCAATTTTCTCAAGACGAAGTCCTAGCATCATTTTCCTCTCTTTAAATGTCTCTCTTTTGTGCAATGGGTCTCCTCTCTCTTGATCGTTATGAACGTATTACCCAAGCTCACATTGCTAGTTCAACTTTAATGCTACCAGAACAGAGACTCTTTGAATAGCAAGTTACCCTTGAAACTTGTTCGAAATGTTTTGAATTATGGCAAAGCGAGTTATTTCAAGAATGATTTAAAATTTGTTTCTGAGGGTAGAAGGTTAGTCATTTCACGTACAAGAAGCGAAGAGAATACTTTAAGCCGTGGCGAAGCGTAGTATACTTATTTCCTATTTATTATACTTATTTCCTATTTATATACTATTTATTATATCCTATAGGAAATATACCCGGCGATGACCAAATAAGTATACCACGCTTCGCCACTAACTTTAAGGATACCAAATCATCGAACTACCATTTACACTAAATCTTTTCTTGTAAGCGCTTGCCGTGCATGGAATACACTTCCCAATAATTCTATTGAATCCCTTGAGAGCGGGATTATCTTGGAATTGAGAAAATATATTTTTGGAAAAATAACTGAGTCTGTAAAAGCCTAGAGCAACAGAATAAACAGCTATGAGAAAAGTGTTTATGGAAAGGATGTTGTTGTGTATGTTTCTCCAAGAACGGATATTCAAGCGTTCAAACTCCGCCATTTTATGTAGATACAGCACAATCACACTATCGTTAGTATATGGATCTCATATCCATATAATTAAATAAGTTGTTATAATTAAATAGTTGTTATGAGTTCATTGTCGGTACAGGTTTCTTAGCAAAATGAACTAGCTATTGTACTACTTACAGTGTTACAGCTGAGAATCAGTGACGTTTTCAGAAATTATTATTTATAGATATGTTTGAATTTATGGGTGCATATATCTGCAATATAATAATACTAATCGCAATAAGGCTGGTGATTTTGCAATAATTACACAGTACATTATAATCTTAATTGTATAGACTGAGTGGACATTATTGAACAAATAGACAAGCTCTTGTCCTATCAGCTCTAGAATCATTAGAAATACCAGTGACTTGTTCAATCAGGATGTGTGAGTTTGATGGTGTGGCCTCTTGGAATGAATGTTTGGCATCTTGGACTGTGCGGGAGAGAGAGTGCAGGAAGTTGTTGGGTTTGGTGAGGGAGGGAAGAGGGGGTTGAATATTGCTGCTTGTCAGTACGGGGTTTTCGTTGTGATGACGACAATAATAGGGAGTACTCCCTTGTAAATGATGAAGCAAAACAGCTCCTGCTCCGCTCTGCTCTGCTCTCGGGGTTGTGTGTGTGTGTGTGTGAGTATTGTTCTGGCGAATGCACATGTCCCCTTCTTGTTTTGGCTTTATTTACACGTAGACAAGTGGTCGGGCCGCGATCATCTGCCACCCCTCTAATAGATATTAGGTACGGCCGACGGTAATCTCTCTATTACGGTGTGATCGGCCAGACAAATTACTTTCAGTGTTCAACTACGGCTGCTTCCCGCCCTGATCCTAACCTTCGCTCTGATTCCACTCGCACTTATTATTAGACCCTTCTTCAACCTGACCTTCTCCCCTCCACCCCTCACGCCTTCCTTTTTCTGTTTATGCAGTCGATTTTCTTGTGGTTTATTCGATGATGATCACTATTATTGTGTTTCATCTCAATTCTGCGCGGTAGCCTAATATACCGCTTCCGTCTCTCAATATCCTCATCATGTTACTCATTCATTTCAAGTATCGACGATTATTCTAGCTTTGATAACTCAATTAACTTCTGCCTAAGGCTAGGCGTACACCGGTTAGTCAAGACAAGACAAGACAAGATTAGTCACGTTTAGTCACAGTAATTCACATAGTTGCTTATGAAGCAGCACACACCGATTAATCATTGCATCAGTGTGTGCTGCTTCATAAGCAGCTATGTGAATTACTGTGACTAAACGTGACTAATTTCGTCTTGTCTTGACTAACCGGTTTACGCCTAGCCTAAGACAACATATTAATTGCACAAGTTAAGAAAAGGGAATTACAATGTTATTGCTTTGGTTCAGTGTTCAAAACTTGTTTTATTTATTTTCAAAATCAACTATACTTCTTATAGATAGAGATAGTGAGGACTACTGGAATGAAGGTACGTTTCCATTTGTACAAATCCCTTCTAATTTGTAATCGAAAACATTATTAAAAACACTACAAATTAGAAGAATTATTGCCTTTGTTGTGAATACGTAATATGCTGTGTATTATACTTATTGAAAAATGACAAGTTTCTAGCTATAACATATTACCGTTGAAAAACCTTGATACAAGATAACCAGAGAACTTTCATAGTTATTTCAAATACTGTTATGCGAGTCATCAATTCCTAGGTTACATAACATAAGCATTTAAGTCCAAAATTGCAGTTTTGAGAAAATGGAGCCTAAAGTTTTCTAGTACCTTCAAACATATGTTCCAAGAGTATTTTTGATCTTAATGAAACTTACCTAGTAGCCTACCTGATTGGCTGGAATTGGCAGTGTTGTGTATTCTTTATGGCTGAATACTTGTTTAGCTAGATAGCCTAGGTAGATAATCCAAATATTAAGGTTATGAGGTTATATCCAAGTTTCCGTTTTCATCAAAATTTTTCACCTCACAAAAATAATCTACAGCTAATTTATCAATTTGAATGTGAAAAGGTTGATATGAAATCAGAAAAAACACAAAACAATATAAAGATTCCATTAATATAAAAATTAATGATCTCGACAGTTTTGAGCCAAAAATTCACACATCCACATTTAATGTCGAACAAAAAATGTATTGATGAGAATAAATGTTTTCTGCGTCCAAGTACATACAAGTGTATATTATATTCAATCACAATCTGGGTAGATGTGTTGTGAAAAACGTTTTTGTTTGTTTCGTCATGAAAAAGGCAGTGAAACAGAATAGAACAGCTGATGTCTACACTGATTTAGATCAGCGATCAGGCACATTACTGCTGACTGGCATTAGCATGTCGTGAAGCAGGGAGGAAATGAGGCAGGGGGCAGGGGTAGGGGGTGAATGCAGTGGCACGTTCGCGATCAGTGACCGATTAGCTAGGCTGGCACTTGGTTGACTCGCACGCGAGCTCGCCCGTCACTCGCCCATCAATCTCTGGCTGGCTCTAATCTGATGCGAGCGATGAGCAACTCTCAACTGTAGTGGGGTCGCCACCGGAAACCGTTCGAGAGCCTTCCTATTCCTATCAGACTACCAACCCTATCGAGCACCCTATCTCACTCGCATACACGTTTTTCCCATATTGCTATCACACTCTTTGCTATCGAGCACCTTTCACAAAACCACGTAACCTATTGTTCCAGTCAACGACTCATTCTTATCAACTGATCATCGTCTTGTCTCTTATGCCACCCACATTATTTATCAGTGTGATCTGCCTTAGTATAGCTGACGATTTGCCTTTGGCACTTTTGTCGATCGATTATACAAGTGATTTGGTTGGCTACGTTGAACGTTATAAGAAAATATTACTCTCATTTTCATGTTAATTTTTCATGGCTTATAGCCTAAACCATTTTCCTCTTTCTTTTATTTGTTTTGTTCCTCAATCTGTTCTATCGCTTTAGTGCTTTAGTTAAATATATTTTGTGTTACACTTCCTCCAGCGATCCGTAAAATGCATCTTATGTACTGGAAGATATATTCTTAATAACTTACATTTATTGTTTTATTCTTCACTTCAAAACCGTATTTATGTTGGTTTAGGCGGGTTGGATGTTTAGTGAAAAATGTGGATTAGTTTTGATTTGAACCGAGCGCTCGTCAGTCATCTAATCTGGGAGATGAGATAACACGCCAGCTAATTATTAGTAAAGGGTCAGATGATAAACTTTGAAAACTCATCACCACATGACTATAACGTTGTGGAAGAGAAAGATGGAGTTTTAAAAAAATAAGATGATTTGGGTTAGAGATTGCAAAAGGAAAATGGGGAGATGGAAATATGAAAATGTGAGTTGTGAGTTGGAGATTTCAAGAGTGGATTCGATAAGCTTTAGTAATATTCATTTAATGGAGTAGTCCGTAGCCGAGGGCGATAAGCGCCTGTCTGTTAATCCAAAGGTTCCAAGATCGAATACAGTTGCCGGAACGGATTTTGACGGAACGGCCACTCCCGCCTTTCGGAGGAGACGAAAAGCCGTCGGTCCCAACTGCCTAAAAACAGTCGTCATCTCTCATCATCACCCCTCTCATTACCCACGCACAAGCCTAGAGCTCATGTGGGCATCACCCTCGAAAAAAATTGGCGGATGGCGAATAATTTTCATTCAACATTTCTATGGTAACGGGTGATGTTTTGTTGAATATTTTTTATGTAAATACTGTATATAACATGTAAAAACACATCAACAAAACATTACCCGTTACCATAGGAATGTTAAATGAAAGTTATACGCCATCCACCAAATTAAATTAATATTACTATACATTGGAAAAGAAGAATGGAGCGAAATTATAACTTCATTCATTCACTCTAATGCTGCTTATTTTAAGAAAGCCAAAGATACATTCATTCCATCTTCAGAATGGAATAATTATTTAAATTCGTATCAAAAACATTGTTGGGCCCACTATCTAAAGTAGATTAATGGCGATGTCGTCTGCTACACTCGCGAGTGCTTGTGTTGGTAGTTGAAGGTTGGGTGACCTGCCATTATGCCTGGCTTCATTTGCAGAGAGCGCAGCTGAGCAGAGAAGCAAAGTACTCGAATAAGTTGAGCGTCGATATCACTCGCCACCTTTTGAATTTAAACGATGAGGGGTGGCAAATCCCTTCAGTTCATTTGGCTCACAACTTTCAAACTTTTTTCATCACGCTCGACTGGCTCGTTTCTCAAAATAAGAATAGAAGGCCTATTGCTTTCTCAACGGTGCTCCGTCAATAAAGAAAACAAGCGGCGAAATTTCCCTTGTCACCGATCGAGTCCACTTGAAGAATCGTTGAAACTTGAGAAGAATATTGAAACTTTATTTTCTATCTGAGTTGAATGCCATGATGTATATATTAGAGTATTATTCTACTCGAATATATAATGTTATCAATGTATACTTTAGTCCAATATAACTCTAATATATTATATACTCCAATTATATTGTTTTGATTTTTGTCTCTATCAATGAAGAAATTGATGGAGAACAATATACACCATACAATGGAGATAATAACAAACAATTATTCGATTCTAATAGCCTAGAATTATTATAGCTTGTTTATTATAGCTGGAAAATTACAGAATTGAAACGTATAATGCATAGTTTTTTATAATTCTCGATTGTGAAATGAAGAATTTCTTTCAAACAAGAAATCACTCGAACAGGAAAATTGTTCAATCAGAATATTCATCAAAGAACATTGTAGGCTTGTAGGCTAACGTAGGTAAAGTATCATCTCAAACGTAGTATAACCAATATAAATTGAATATTTCAATTGAATTCAAATTCACTTTATTGCCATTAAAATATAAATATTTGAGAATAGCAAGCCAACAGGCTAACTTGCTAGTTGGTATTTCTATTCAAGCTCTAACAAATTTTAATTTTTCAGCTGAACTGTTCTTGAGGAGGCAATGGAAACACGTCTACTTGAAGTGTGATTTTGTGCCAACTATTGCAAGTGTTTACTAATTTATTCTATTTGTTAAACAAAGTAGCTTAAAATAGGATTCAACTGGATTTACACTTAACGAGATGACATCTTTTATTCGACTAATAATACTTATTGATTACCAAGAGCAAAACAAATTATAGTAGTTGAATGTTTGTTGTACTCAATGTCACATAATTTACAGCAAAAATCCAACTACCAAGTTCCTCAGTACATCAACTACAAGAACATTAATAACGTAACGCTATAAAAATATAGTTTTGGTCAAAAAGTTCTCTGAAAACTTGAATAATCAAAAATAGTTTATCCAAACAAGTTTTTTTTTAATTTTTATTAAATTAAGTTTAGGTTGGAAAACTTTATAATATTCATTTCTGCAATGATTTTTTATTCAACAAATGAACAAAGAACTGTTAAAAAATGGAGAAGAATTTGAAAATGATTATTGTGATTGGTTTGATTTGTACATAATATAAGATGAAACTGAATGATTCAACTTGGGAAGAAAAGTCAGTTGTCAGTCTACTTGAGAATATCAATTGCTGCAGTACTGATGTATTAAAATGAGCTTGGAGAATCAGCTATCGTTCAATTTAAGGGGGGTGTTTACTTATTGCTTCTGTGTGGATGTGTTCGATTTATAAATCACAGATGTTTTTCAATATTTCAGACCATAAATAGTTTTTAAATGGGAGCAAACAAATTTTGGATGAATCCACTATTATAAATATCACAACATCTCACCAGACACTGTGTCAGAAATCCACTATATTTTTTCAGATTTGATACTACTTTCTGTCAACGTATTATGAATTTTGAAAATTCTGGATAAAAGCACTACGTATTCTTGTGTATTTTTTGCTTTAGATTGTATAATATTTACTTCAACCTACTATATTTTACTATTCATATTACATTATAAATATATTGAAATGTACTCATATTATGAGTTTTGAAGAATTTTTAATTTGAAAAACAAAGTGTGGAGCAAGATTAAATATTGAGATAAATATTTCTACGGGTTTTCAATGCACTGGCTTGTTCGCACCGATCATCAACTGCTCAATTACGTTTGCTTTGCGCTGCTGTGTCAGCACCCTAAAAGCAGAGCAAAGATTGAAATAGATAGTGTAGTGTGGAATAGTATTGGTGGTGTTTACACGGATTTCACGGTGGGGTGGAGCTGCGCTGTGGGCTGGAGGCGTGATGCATGGCTCATACCCTAATCACTTGCTCTCCTAATAGATAGAGAGATAGGTAGACAGACACGTGTCCTGGACTGACTCACCGCATTTAATCACATAACATTTCGCACCTTCCACTGACGTACCTTCAATGACAACGCAGCCCGATTTCTGCATCACCATTTATTAAATTCTTCGAGGGTTATGTGCTCTTCATTAATGGGCGAGGAATTGTTGCCTCTCTTCTGCATCACTACACCTGTTTTACTCAGGTATTAAGGTGCATTGTCCTACTATGCTGTGAAAATAACTATTCATAGGAGCATGCACCACTTCTTTACAGGGTAACAACGCACCTTCCTCCAATATTTCCCTTGTCTTTACATCATTCATATTTACAGTACGGTAATTGACAATAATTTTATAAATATTTGTAGAATCATGTTTCACTGCAATAAATTTCTATCCTATCTTATTGAACTAGAAATATCTTGGGAAAATTCGTAATTCAGCCATTACAAGAAACCTTTCTGGAGTACACAATATTGTTACTGTTTTGTAAAATCTGGAGTTTATACCTGTTCTTCTCAAAGCTTTCGAATCAAGATAATAATTTTATAAATATTTGTAGAATCATGTTTCACTACAATAAATTTCTATCCTATCTTATTCAACTAGAAATATCTTTGGTAGTTCGGGATGGTAGTTCGGGCAACGATAGGCAGTGTTGTTCGAATTATTTATGCCTTTTTTGGCGAAGAGATCCTCCCAGGTGTTCAGCCTCGCCGAATAATTAAATTTTCCATAATAGGAAATATGTAAAACACTATAGTTTAAGTAGTCCAACACTGAATTTCAACGTACCTATGTTTTATGAAAACTCTTCCAAAATAAATTTGTTTTGATAAATATTATTCACATCACTACAACCTGTTCGAATGAAGCTGTGTGATTGGTGAATAGTGGCGAGGCGTGGTATACTTATTTGGTCATTAACACAGAACTTATATTTGAATATACTGGATTGACAAATAAGTATACCACTCATTTATTTAGTGCCAGGTTGGTGAGAAGCTATTAATTAAATAGGTAATGGTACTGTTTAAAAACCAGGGACCTAGTTCATTAAACATAGAAAATTGAAAAAGAAACCCCTGTAGTGGAGAAGGTTTGTTCATAACTAATTTTAAAAAACCACAAGACCAAAGCAGTAGGCTACATTCAATAGAAATGTTTTTACGCTTTCAGAGTATAGGCTAGCATACGAAAGGGGTATGAAGATTTACACAGAAGGAATCATCAAAGAACTTTTTTTTGTTAGTATGAAATACTGTAGACTAGTCTGTTGAACAAACGTATTGCAAAGGTCATATTTTGATGCCAGTTATGACCAATTGGGCCACTGCCGTCTTTCGGACCCGGTCCCGGTTGCCCAAAAATCATTCATTTTTCTTCCTCTCCCTTTCCATTACATATGCACAAGCCTATGGCTCATGTGGGCATTACGCCTACCTCACAATAAAACCCTGTCAACATTACAATATGGTGAAAAGAAAACAACAGGCTGTCAAAAACTGCTCCTCTTTTGGTATAATAGCAGTGCTTTCTTGGTGCCAGGCTTAGCCTCTTTTAGCCCATTTATATTTATAGTGTTACTACAAACAGAACAAAGTTGGCCGAAAATTGACAGAGATCCAAGATGGCGACTGATCAAATTCTCTCAACATTTCGTATGAAAATAGGCCTAGGCCCTAGTTATAAAAATGTGACTGCGAATAGTGAACTCGTATTTTAGAGGATGAAACTTACGTAACAATAGCAAAAAATGGAAAGCTAACGGTGTCCTAACCTAGAAAAAGCCATTTCAGAATTATCACGCTTAGTATCTACACAATGTTGGATAAACAGATATGACGCTAAACTTTTCAGAGTCGCGAATGCGTAGTAGCATTTTTCTCTTCATACCTCAAACCAATCAACTTTGTTCTCTTTGTGGGAGTACTATTACAGCACTAGTTTCCGCCAAACCGAAGTGCTGTGATAGCCTTGAACTGAAGTTTTTGACCAATACTAGTGAAGGGGTTGTATATGCTACCCGCAATACCATTCCAACCTACAGTATCTTATACTTTCATGTAATATGCCTATGTCCTTGAAATAAAGTTTTGGACAAATATTAGGAAGGGGTCGGATGGGGACTGATGGTTATTCAATAAACAACTGATGTTACGCTCAGCTTTGACACGATAGTCTGCGAGATTCAGCATTTGTAGGTTAAGTAGGTCAAACTGCTTTCAAGGTAGAATTTGTATAAACATTGATTACGGATAGAAATGTTATAATATAGACAATTTCAATACACTTATTGATTTAACTTTTAAAGTAAGATACAGTCGTATGTTTTTGGAGACAGACAAGAGTTTGTGAGCATAGCGAAAAAACATTCGCCTGTTTCTGCATTTGTAATCAGCTGATCCATCCGTCAAATTAAAAGAATATTACTATACGATCAAATTTTTCGCTATTCTAGCTAGAAATTCTATACTAGCTGCAAGTGCTATAGCCTTGAACTCAAGTTTTTTATAGTTTTATAGTGCAAGTGAAGGACACGTATAGGCTAACAGCAATATAACGACAACCTTGAGTTATAATAAGCTTGAGACATATTAAATGTCTTAGTAGAGGTGTTTGAACACTGAAATTTTCCATTTAATCCATGCAAATAAAATAATATTTAATTACACAGTTGATTTCTAAAGTATCCATACACTAGACGTGCATTTTTATATTTATCAGCAAGCAATAATATGAATATCAAGTGTATAAGTTCCTAACAAGTTACTGGATTTTCTGCGTTTACCAATTTTTTTTGTAAAATAATTATTGACAAGAATAGTTTAAATTTGATACAGAGGTTCAGCTAAGGTCAAGAAATGGTGTGTTTGGAGGGTTTTTGTAATATCCCCGAATTAAGATCGATATCACCGTTTTTCCAATTATTCTTTGTGTTTCCAATGTGTTTTTCCAGATGTTTCAAGAAGTAATTGTCAAAAAAGATTAAATTTGGTACAGAGGTTCACCTAAGGTTCAAAATTGGTGTGTTTTGAATGGGTTTTGGAAATATATCTTCAAATTACGCCTTATATCGACGTTTTTCAGTTTTTCTTTGCGTTTTAACGAGTTTTTTTAATGTTTTCTCGAGAACGACTGAACTACAAAAGTTTCAGTTTGGTACACAGGTTCAGCTGAGGGCTGGTGAGTGTATATTGAGAGGGTTCCTAGAATCAGAAGCTCGAAATCTGTGTTCATCCAGGATTCTTCGCGTTTTCAATGCCTTAACCTTTCTCATGAACAACTTGACCAATGAAATCGAAGAGTGATGCACAGGATCAGCTGAGAACCTCGGATTGTTTGTTAGAGAGGTTACGAAAATGTCCCAAAATTATTCCCGGAATCGGGTGTTTCCCAGTTTTTCTTAAAGCTCTTCAATGCATTCGCTCAATATGTTTTCTTTGAGATCGACTTGGTATTTTTTACGGTTTCGAGAGAATGTTCTCAGAAGGTTTTGTGAGCATTTCCAAATCATCAAGTTAAAAGCTTGAGAGGGTTCGATATGATGTCTCAAGAACTGCGCCGTTTTTACAGTGTGTTAGATTATAAAATAAGGTATTGGTGAACATCAAATTATGTGAAATATCCACTAATCCTTGATAATCTGATAATTATGATTATTTTCTACTTTTCAAGATATAATAGAATAACTTCTTTGTTTTTCTGACGTGGTGAAGTTTGGACAATAATGTCCACTCTACCTCTTAAAACCGCGATATGTCTATGCGAATGAAGGAAAACAGGAGCCTAACCTAGAGAAAATAGTATTATAATCATTACTCAGTCAATTATGCCTTTGATTGTGTTGATCAATTATCATCAATAAATTGATGTTTCCATTATTGTAACCTATACCATATGTCTGGTTATGTAAATGATACTTATAGTATCACTTTAAACATTTTATAAGCTTCTTCATGAACGCTTCAACTCAAAAAATAGTGTAATAGTTCAGGAATAAACAAAATACTTTAGCCCAAAAGAAATATCATGTCAATTTCAAACTAGAGCCTAAATCAAGTTGTCATTGATTAGCCTAATGAAAAAAATTAGTTCAATAATGTATGTCTTTAAAGTTTGATGAAATTGTCAAGTTAGCTCCTAGCTAATGAATTTTTCTAGAACAATGAACGTGGCAGACAACAATATAGGCAAGCTCTAACAATAATTCTGTCAACAACAGAATTCGAATAACATCCTTGTCCTTTTCATTCATTCTGACAATAAGTTGGACCAGTCGCAATATTATAATTGATTAATAATTGACATTATATATTTAACAATGAATAGCAACACTTCGTAGCTAAGATTGATCTGATCAGGATTAATGGTCCCAGAAATATTTGATAAGTTTTATAGGTACAATTCAACCATTCTATTCAATTCAACACATAAAGTTTTGTTTCTCAAGATGGGATAGGCTGACATTAGTGGAAGATAGCTTATAAAAAACTAAGTAAACAGGGAACTAATAGTTCGTTTCTCATATTCATGATTACATTATACGATTTAAAAATATCGTTTACGGGACAAGATCCAACTGTTTATAATAGTACAATGCTACGGTTTTTTCACCAGTCTTTTATATTGTTTCAATTTTAAATGTACATTCGACATTTTTCTATAATATTTTCAGCAAAACGTTCACCATATGAAGAACCATACTAGAAAATGCTCAACATTGTAAAGGCATCGAGTTGTATAACTCAGTATAAAGTGATAAATTTGGGTGGAAGAGTAATTCCTGGATTGATATTTGAGCTTTTCCCTTGATTTCGAATACATCTCGAGAAATATCTTTGTTTGTAAGCGTGTGAGATTTAAGCTGAACAATAATTGACTATAATATTTCTAGTCAAATTGAATATGAGATTTAGAAGTATTTTCAATTATCAATATTTCACAATTGAAAAACGAATATTAGTTTCAAATAGTATTCATTTTTTTCGAATACTTTCATTAATGAACTGTAAGTTCTGCAAAAATAGAGAGTGAATTCACCAGAAACTACAATAATTATGCATTTCTACTACAAGCATTTCTGACCCTCTACTAATAAAATGATATTCAAACAAATTGACATAATTATCCAGGAATATAGAAAGTATGTACTTTTAGAAATATATTAGAATCGATATGCTGTGAAGCTCCGTTTTCTTGTTCTATCTTCCCAACCAACTTATAATATAGAAGAATTTCAAATTAAATTATCCATTTTTGAATAACAGAACAAAAAATTATAATTATTTATCAATGCATCCCAACTCCAATACACTCAAAACTCAAACGATGACTAAGAATCTCCACATGAAGTATTTTCAATAATGTTGATTATTGGAATATGATGGAAGAAATACAATTTCTCAGTATCCAAAGACAGCTTGGAAGGAGAGTTAGGCCTACTTCCCATCCATGAACAACCTTCAAATCACTGCAGTTTGAAATGATGGCGTAAACGCCAATCGCCATCCTTAACTAGGACATAATAGCAACGATAATATAACCCTAAATTATATAGAATAAAAATTCCAAGTTTAATAATGTTTGAATTACAAAATTGAAGCTTAAATCTAAAGGTCATTGCTTTGTCAAACAAAATCTCACAGCAATAATAAATAGGGAATGTATGAGCCAATCCTTGTGATACCAGCCTTATTATGGTCTAAAATCCAGAACGTACACTCAAAATAGAACCTCGTCCCGATATCTCTTGATGCTCGAACTTCAACTATTAAACGTATTTGAAAGTGACAAAGTAATTTAAAGAAAGATTTAGTGGATCTTACTTGCATAAGTAAGTGTAATACCTAGAAAATACCTAGAAAATTGAGAAAGTTCAAATGTTGTGATTTAGTTTGTAGCTCGGTACTAAGTTTCGAACGCAAGTTATGTTTCTCTAATGCCTCTGTATTCAAAAAGAGGCATCAACATTGAGTTATATTATTTGTTATTGTTAATCGAGCTTACTGTTCTGTCATATCTCCAAACAATTCTTTATTTTCAAATAAAAAGATGAATTCCAAGCATTCAAAGGCATTTAACGTGCCGATTCGAATGCCTTGTGATTGAAAATATGATCGAATGTGAATTGACAATAATTCAAGGATATAATAAAACAAAATAAATTCGATCTACAATACCTAATGATGAGACTCAATGTTAAGGATATTTTTTAATCTAATCAGAAAACTAGTTTTTCTTAATGCTTCTGAAATTAATTTTTTATACATGTACTTAGAATAATAACATGATGATACAGTATTGTTGAACGAATACTAGGGGGCGTTTGATTTGATGCTCAATATCGAGTAATCTACATGTTAGTATCTCAATTTTGAAACTTTTTTGTCTAAAATTTTGTTATTCGAGTTCTCTAAATGGTTCAAATTCAACACTTTATGTTTAAAATATTTAGTTTTTTAAGCCTTTTAACGAATACTGAGGGCTTTTGATTTGATGCTCAAAAAAGTAAACTGTAGCTTAATATCTCTATAAACGGTTTTTCAGTATGGAATCGCGTTCTTCGAGTTCTCTAAATTCACTTTTTATTATTAAAATGATAAAGAATTACTTCAAGATTAGGCAGAAATGTAAGGAAAATGTTTAGGGGATGTTGATAATATGTGAATGTACGTAGGGGTGATAAGATGTCGTACTTACCGGCGGACAGGCATCAACAACCAAGCGTCATAATAATTAATGTAATCCGGCGGCGGCAGTAACCGACCCCGGGTCGCTCAGGGGTGAATTGCGCGCGCACACCGGCTCGCATTGGCCGCGGGGCGGAGTCCCCGAGACAGACGCACACGCCCCCGACACATTGATTCGGTAGCGCACGTCCTCCCGGGCTCCAAAATTCCAAATCTTGCTGCTCAGAAAACGCTGATCGATACCAAAGGAGTTCCTCCGGTAATTTTGGACAAACTCCGTTAAAGACACGCACATTCCTTTTCTTGTCTGAACTTCAAACCCCCTAACCCCCTCTCCACACCGCCCAACAATCCATCACTACATCTCGCCAATCATCACACCGACAACATAGCTGTAGTCTTTGCAGTAACGTTCTCTTCATTAACACCAACACTTTAACCCTTCTCAAATCAAAGTTGAATCTTTTTCTCAATAATTAAATACATTCATTTGTACTGTCTCCATCATAAATTCAAATGCATAAAAGGTTCATTATAAAACTGTTTCCTGTGCCTTGAAATAAGCTTGAATTTTTTATTGAAAACAGTATTTTGAAACCGATTTCCGAATCCGAATCAGTACCTATAAGTAAGCCAAATTCTTACTCTCAGACTGTTATCCAACATTCAGCATTGTTGCAAGCCTTATTTTTGTTGGCAATCAGGTTATATTGAAGGATACGAACCACAACAATAAAATTTCTGATCGTATGTATGCAAGATTAGTAGATAGACTATCTATTAACCATGGTAAGCTGCTGTATGTATGCTTGTTTGTATGTATGTCCAACGGTTCTCGAAAATGGCTCGACTTTGACGAAATTTGAAATATAATAAGTTAGTGTTTAAAATATTTTATCAAATGATGAATGCCTAGGTCCTAGAGTGAACAAAGAATGAAAAAAACAATGATCTTAAAAAAAAGAGGAATTAGGCCTTTGAGGAACAGCTGACCGATCAGCATCAATCGCCTATTGATGATAAGAGAGAATGGGAGCGAGTGTCTATGGAAGTGAGACTGGAATTCCTTTTGTCCAATATCTGAACAATTTCTGAATATTTGATCAAAATTGTTATTTTCTATGTTAAGATGCACAGAAGGTCTTCTTGATGACACGCATTCAATACAAAACTACGTGGGCTCCTTTAGTAGTATAAATAAGAATCCAACGGAAACGAATAGATTTTTGTGAAAATCTTGAGGAAGATTTTCATATCAAAGAGTAGCCGTGCTCTTTTCCTCGACCTGCTGAGGCTTACTACTATTACTACTGTAACTTGAGATTCTGAAGTGATTCTCCAAGATTCTTGAAGTCTGATACTCCAGACTGAAGTCCAGAAACGTTCAGTTGTTGAGTAGTCAAGATCGGTAGTAATGGAGCACTGAGGTAAGAAAGAATTCTACGCTATTTCCAGTCGGAAACACTCACAATCCCGTCATTGTTTACGTTATTTTATTCATTTTTATCGGTGAAATCAAGGAGCTGGCTTCAACTTCAACAGCACGCTAGCTGTAAACTCGTATTTGAGTTTACGTTCACTTATTTCAAGCAACCTAATAGACTACATCATTTGAAGAAATCATTAACTAATAGAAATTCATTCTATATTGTTTACAGAAAGGTAGCTGCAAATTTAAATTTCCTTATAAAAATTTAATTAAAATACACACAACAGTGTTTCCTCCAAGAATGTATGTTATTCGAAAATATTGTTGAAGTAGGATATGACATCTAAGTAACAACGTTAACAAGTAAAATAGTATTAAATGTAATTAACTTCTGAAATATCAAAAATTCTATTTAATTGAAATAAAAAGGGCAAACTCCTCAATCACACAGGTATGGGCCTTGCATGTAAAGACAAGGAATTGGGACGTATTAACAAAAAATTATCGAGTGAAATTAAATCAATGTCGCTTACAATGAATATTGCCTATGATTTACAAGACAAGCTGAGTGACAAACAACAATTTTAAAGAATATCCTGTGAACTAAAAACGAGCCTCATCAAAAAAAGAGATGTAACATGTTGTGAATTTAAAAATTTCAGTCACAATATTTCGCTAATAAATGCCAACCACGTTTTGCACAGATCACATGCATCGCCTTCATTATTACCCAATTGTAGCTGGTCCATTTTGCCATGGCATCTGCACTGGAAATAAATCATTGTCATTGCAACTTTTACCATTCATTACAGCTTTTTACCATGTTAAAGTGTATCAGATCTATACATATTAATATAACTGCGTCATAGGGAATTAATTCTTATACACTTTCATTATTGTAAAAAGTTAGGTATTAGAATATTCCGTTACTAGTACGGTAAGTTGGTGTTTACCGTACGAATATGATAAGTTTTCGGCCGAGACGAAGTTCGAGGCCGAAATTATCATATGAAGTTATCAAGTGAAGTCTCAAAGATACGCCCAATATTCGCGTTTTTCACTGTGTCTATGGGGGCGAAGCCCTCTGGTAAACACGAAGCGCTCACTATGTCAATGGCTACCAGGTGTCCAGGGGGCGGAGCAACAGAACAGTTGATAGAAGGCGGCAATTTTTAATATTTCCATTAGTCTATCAGAAATTTTTCCACTATTTTCATGATGAGAAAATAGTAAAATTTTTCAACTTCAATCAATAAAACTAGCGTCACCTGAGCTTTGCTACGGGATTTAAGGAATTCTATTTAAATTTATTTGACTGGAAATCCTGATTGAAAAATCTTCAAAAATTCTATAGCCTATTTCTAATTTCTTTCTCTGGTCATATTGGTTGAATTGGAAGTTTGCAAGCAAATTCCCCAGCCTACTTGGCTTACCAGTACTAGTAAATGAGAACTCATATTAGTCTTATTTGGGATGCCCAAAGTGGTTGAGCTTGTATGCCCAAATATTGAGCTTGTTTTGCTGCATAGGTAAATCAGAAGGTATTTTCATTTGTGATGGATGCTGACTCAATTGTATAAGCATAGCTGAGCCTGGTCTGCTGAGATTTGTTCAGTTAGTGCATCTCACCTTTTCTGCTGGTTAGAACGAGTCTTTTGATGAATGTTTTATTTGGAAGAAAGGCGTGAGATGCAAGAAGCAGATAATCGTCCTAATCAACATCTCCAATGCCCTTCTATGTAGTACAGTGCGGTGTGTAGTACAGTAGTATAGTTTGGGGGAGATGATATCAGCCACGTAACTGGGACCTGGCACTAGGACTCCAACTGTTATCTGACGGCAAATCAAATCTCCAAATGGGCTTCCGCTTGCTTTCAATTCTCTTTTGTTGTTCTCCTCTTACTCTTACTCTTCCTGCTACCACCCTCTCCCTCCCTCGCTCCCCCCTACCTTCTATGAACCCAAACACTCATCACTCAAGCCCTAGCAAGCTAATTCGTATGATGATGGAAGATGGTTCAGGCTAGGAGTAGTGAGATTTTCATGAATATTCAGATCAAATAGGGTAACATTGACCAGGGAGCGCTTAAAAACAGCAGAATTTGATGTGATAACATTAGAACGTTCGACGATGTTTCTATGTCATGTTTCATATTCATGTTGATAAAAGTAGGTTTAAACTTAATTTTAAATAATTAGCGTTTTTTGTAGCAGAACAATAGTTCATTTGCGAATGTAAACTACTTTATCACTCATGTTACACAAATTAGGCTGTTTCATAAATGAAGAAGTTGAAAATATTGTTGGCCAATGAGTAGAAGAATTCTCTGGCCGCCATCTTATTTGGATCCATAATAAAATTATTGAATTCTATATGTTTTGTTTTTCAACTCTTTTATGAGTGTGGTAAAATGTCATTACGTTTTAGTAGCCTTTAATGAAATCAGCTGGTTTTTGAATTGTGTGAACGGCTGTTTTCACAACACATTCCTTGTTCGATGAGTTTAAGTTGTCAGTTACGTGGTAGTATGAAGAAAACCTTTTTCCCAAGCTAATATCTAGAAGAGACCCAAAATACCATTTGCAGTTTATTTATTACGTTTATTTTGTTGCTCAATTCCTGTGGAAGGGAAACAACCAGTTCCATCAACAGTGGAACCAAGTCTAACTAAATGTCAACTAATGAAAGCCAATTAATGTAAAACGGGTATCTACAATCGATATAAGAGCTGGGAACTTGTTTATTTGAATTGATGGAAGCATGGGTTCTGCATCGCACCCTGTTTAATTCGAACAGGGGCGGATGATATTCAATTGTGTGAATAGTAGAAACCACGTCGATCCCTTTTCTTCCTCTCGCAGCTCGGTGACGGATTGAAAGAGCTGCTGACTTTTTATTATTAAAAAAACATCCACCACTAGACAATGTGCTAGCAGTGACAAACACTTAGCGAAATTGTGAACGTGAAAAATGCGCGATCCGCCCATATGTAGATTAAAACAGAAAACGAGCTGTGGCTAACGGTGTACGCAACAAATGCATCGCCGACCCTGTACTCTTCCACAAATAATAATAATAATTTTTTTAATGGAGCTGGAATACCTTTTCGGTGTATTGTGCCATTAGACTCTCAAAAACCGCTGATTGCAGATAGAGAAGGAAAACAGGATATCTTTATCGGTCATACGAGGAAGCCTAGCATTCCGTTGCTCTCCACCAATCACAAAACACTTGAGGGAATAAAACCATTGCTGTTTTACATTCATTTCAGATTTCATCCGGCTTATTTCAAGGATATTGTAGAAAGGTTTTTGGTTTCGTGATAAAATGTGTTATTTCGTATTTGCTGCAACTAACCATACAGATTTCTATTACTGTATTAGTTCAGCATAATCACAGAGGAGGAGGATTTATCTCCTCTGTGGCATAATATTCAAACTACAGTACTAAGAATAAATTTATATTACACTAGTAAGCCCCGTGGGCTGTAGAAATCGCTTGCGAACTTCCAATTCTACCAATATGACCACAGCAAGAAATGAAGGAGTACACAAGTGCTATATAATTTTCAAGTGAAATAATTCACTCACACTGCAAGGAATAAGAAATATTTTTTATATGAGCTATCCGGCGCAAACAAATTTAAGATCCAATGCTCTTAATATCCTTTAGGTACCCTAATACGAGGGGATGTAATAATACAAACAAACGGACAACGCCTCAAGCCTCGAGTCAAAAAAAGAACTCGCTACGCTCTTTCAATGATGCTCAAATTACATTTCAAGATTAATATGATGATATGTCGTTATCTCAGGTATTATCTTCTGAAACTTTTCCGATGATGCTCGCTACGCTCTTTCAATGATGCTCAAACTACATTTCAAGATTAATATGATGATATTTCGTTATCTCAGGTATTATCTTCTGAAACTTTTTCCGATACTTTCTACTATGTATCCCATTGTCCTCACAAGTTACTATAGAAGCCGAAATTTGTCATTCACATAAAAAGAATATGCATAATCTTATAAGCGTAAATGAATTTCGAAGATCAAGAATATTGATAATTGTGCAATGCTGTGACGTGATTATGTGATCTACTGCAAAGAAGACACGCACACAACAATCGAAATCGGCAGGCGATTTAAAAACCTCATTTGAAGAGGCACGTTTGGCGGCGAGTTGTTTTTAATGTTTACTCGTCGACTGGGCTAAGGGGGTTTTATTGAAGAGTTCGTTAGCAAAGGCTTTGTTTGTCGGTGGCGGCGTCTTGCGATAAGAAGGGGGGAGGGAGCCTAGCGGGGGGCGTCACAAGTCAAAGGGCCCGACCTCCAATTACGTACCTCTCCAAACACCCCCTCATTATTCCGAGTCGGAGTTTTCTTTTGCTGCAAACGGATGAGAGGATGAGAGTCTAGTGACAGATAGATCGGCCACTGAGAACAACTGAACGCTTCGATGGGTATCGACTTCTTCAACCCCCCACTCACCCCCCCCCACCCCCCACCAACAACACTTCTTCTTCAACTTACCCCAACTCATCAAATTTAGACTGCAATCCATCACAATCTTCTTTTCACTGCATTGTCAATATTTATTTATTTATTCAATCTGCTCCTGAAAGACAAAATATTCAAACAATAGCATACTGCTTCAACGATGATTACTGATTATTCATCAGGCGGCATGGCTTCCATGGTTATGCGTGGAATGAATATTGATTAACTTATACTGTAAAGTGCTTCAACTTTCTTGTATAATCCTAAACTTGCATACGTACATGAATCACTGAAATTCAAAAGTTTATTAGTAAGAAGTATTAAAATATCAGCACGGCCCTACGCTTTTATATGGGAAAAACTCTCGGGCTAGACTCGCGTTCGCCTAGTTCGGCGAAGGTGTAGACGCGGCATGAACCTTACGATATTTGCCAGATTTCTCATCATTCGTCCAACCTGACATATCGCCTGTCCACATATCGCAACGATGTGCCATCAAATCACTGCGACAAATCGTTACGTGTAGGCGAGGCTTCAATAGAAAGTGTGCATTTCCCTAGTAAATTGACTTCAAATAAGGCTGGATTGTCAAAATAATACTTTAAACAACAGTGTATTATGACATTTAATATGGTAACATTCAGTAGTTGGTAATCCACCCTTGGCCTTGTATTGTAACACAGTCAATGCTGAAGCTTCATAAACAATCCTAATAACGGTGGTAAACCGTAAAGAGGATTTGTGCATTTCCCTAGTAAATTGAGTTTGGTGAATGGTATCGAGGTTTCTAAATAATGCTCTACCATAGTTTTTCCATTCTTTTTTTCTTTTCTTCGGTATGATTACAAAGTCGTTTTGATGCTGATCTAGAGATAAATTTCTGTGATAAAGAAGAGTATATTATAATATGAACTTTGATTTCATCCTTTCAATAAAAATCTCCAACCATACTTTCCAACCAATCACACTTTCCAATGTTACACACGTATACTGATACTTGTTCTAAGTTATCAAATTCATAAAATATTTATTTTCATTTCGTATTCAATTTGAGATATTGGGCCTTATCAATTAAGAAAATATGTTGCTTAAAATGAATTAAAAGAATTTAATTGAATTCTGATTTTTGTTTGACAATATTCCAGTTATAGTATGATAATTCTTCAATATCAGCTACAATAAGTATTGAACTCTGATCACACATCTTGTATCTAAACCTGAAACTTTGAAACTTTCTTTATTTGCTGCGACAGAATGATACACTGAAAACCTAATAACTGTTATTTAATAATAGTTCAAGCAAGATAGTTATAACTACCTTGACTAATCTACTTTATATTAAAACTAATCATTTGATTGGAATCAATTTAACCAAGCCAATTTTGCAGGCTTCACACTCTTGGTGAATTTCTTTCTCGAACTCTTATATTGCGTGTCCATGTCTATGTAACTTATTGCATCCTGCAATTGAGTATTCTGATTAATTGTTCTAATATTTTTCAGCCGCTCATCAATTTCTTTGCGTCTCACTTGCATATTATCTCTTACGTTGAATCTTCGCGAACGCTTTGCGATGTAACTCTCCAGAAAGTTCTCGTGTCCTGTAAAGAAAATTATCATAAATAAAAACTTAATAGCGAAGGATTCTGTAATGTCCAAATCCAACATCTTATTGATGAGTAGAGTATAAATCCACAATAAAGGAGTTCAATAAAGAGTTCAAGGCTGTGCATCAGCTTAAAAAAAACTTTTTTATGTTGATATTTTTTAAAGTTTTATGATTTGAATACTATCGAGCTATCAAAATGAAATACTTTTTAGAGAAAACAAATTTTATTTTGTTCATTAGTTTTTGAGATATGTAAATCATGTAGCCTCCAAACTCCGCCTACTATCTCGTGATAGACCAGCAATGAATGACTCAGCTAGTTCTGAATTCGACCGGTAGATGGCTGCAGTTACTGGGTGATTTACAGCTTCAATCTTTACAGACACGCCTCCAAGCTCCGCCTCTCTCCCCTGATTGGTCGGCAATGCACAACGCAGCTAGTTCTGAATTCTGTCGTAAGATGGCAGCAGTTACTGGGTCATTCAAGTTACAACTTCATTATTCTGCCGTCTAGATGTCAGAGGTGTTCTACACTCATTCTTATCCAATGGGAAAGAACTGATTCTTTCTATTGAACATGGACATTCGATATTCATAATAAATAAAATAGTGTATTATATTGTGAAATATTTATTTCAATAGTATACTCAAATTTTCAATTCAATAAAAGCGATTAGTTTGACAACCATCAATATTTATGACACACGTAGATTATTCATTCATTCAATCATGGGAAATTCTACTACAGATTTTTCGAGAACGACTGGTTCAAAAAGACTGAATTTGGTATACAAAAATATCTATCTTTAAGGCTGTGCATCAGCATATTTGGAACTTTTTCTGGTGATATTTTTCATTTACATCAATTGGATACTATCAAGCTATTAAAATGAAATAAACTTTAGTGGACATTATTTTTTCTTCATTAGTTGGGGAGATATGGGCGCCTAAAGTTGAATTTTTTGGGACAGATCATCTCACAATTGGTTACAAATAAAATCATGAAATTTTATGTATACATGCTTGAAGGTATTGTCTATCAAATGAATATTGTTATCAAAATTATCAACTTTTGATTAAAGAACGAATTCTTCATTCGATTTGAAAATTGAAAAAAGGGGGAGATATTTAGTTTATTTTGGGGGGGAATGGCGTCATAGACGTTGGAGGGGATCGACAGCCCTGTAAGAAGCCACTTTTGCTTTGGCATATTATGTTTATGCTAACTTTTCTTCAATTGATCTGTATTTATTCGAACGATCGAATAAAACCGTTTATCTATCTATTTATAAGAACTTTCTCATTGTTTTGATGATTACAGTAATATCTTCAAGCTCAGTGAGAAAAACGGATTGACTAAAATGATTAAAAAAAATATTTCTAATAGAAAGTAAAACATATTGTTCTTGAGTAACAAATTGAGAATAGCAATATTTAGTCAAGAACTGACCAGGATTGGATCCGATCGCCTGAATTGAATCGGATCGCATTTTGTGTCCGCACTGATCGAGCTGCGAAATGGCACGGCTCACTCCAACCCCAGCGTGCAGAACCCTGTGCTCAGCAAAATCAGCGCCCAGAAGCTCCTCATGAGGCTCCATTCGAATTGCAATCACCTTGTCGATCATCTACACATTTCAAAGGAAAGTCCTTTAGTACATAATTATTATGTCTCCGAATATTTCTATTGTAAAAGTCACTTTAACCATTTTGGAGCCAATAACCTCCAATATGATGATTACTACAAAATTATGGACTTAGTGAGTCCAATTAAATTAAAATTAGTGAGTCCAATTTCGATTCGTGTTTGACCTACGTGAATCGAAATTCATGCGGATTTGTCGTTGAAAACGAGTTTTTGGCCTTGACCATTGTGATTTTATACAATTTCGGGGTCAATTGCCTCCAATAAATTGCGATAATCGCTCAATGTTGGACTTACTCGTGCTCGAGTTTCATTGCTATAATATTTTATTATAAGTATAGTTGCAGATATTATTCTACTCGGACGTTTCTTGAAGCACAGGCCTGGAAATACTCTGTTGAAGAAAAGTAAAGATGACAAGAGATTGCATCTCAAGGAATACCAACAAAAACCATTCTTCTTAAATTATAGGAATGAACATAGTGTCCTGTATCTCTCTTAGACTATTTTCTATTGCTTTTATTTTTGTTGCATTAACCTAATCTTACAAGTTTCTACAGATAAATCCGAAACCAGTAATACAAAGTATCATCAGAGAGTTGTGGGACAACCTGTTAAGATCGAGTAATCATATGAAAGTGGATTATGAAATTTACCCAGAGTAGAGATACTGTTGTGATAAGACTCCAAGAAATGAGACACACACATCCTAATGCTTGAACGCCCAATAAGTACCAGTCACCACCTATGGAAAAAATCAATCACAGTATGAAAAATACAGACCAAACTTGATTCAATCTCGTTTCAAGCTCGATTCAAGCTTGGATTAATATTGTTTTAAGCTTGTTTCCAAGTAGAGATGAAAGAGCGGTTCTGTGCCAGAAATTGAGGAGCAATACATGATTCCGTACCCCCAGCTCCACTCAGCGCAGCACTAATCTCTATCTCTTATCTTATGTGATACGATAGCACCTTTTCAAAAATATTTCCTTATCTTATTTCTCTATCAACTCTTCCACGACGGGATATTTAAATGAAAAGTGTCTAATCATAAGTGATAGAGATTTGACACATTTTTCGAGTTACCATTAAAACTACGAGAGTGAGAAGAGATATAATAGTAATATAGACATATAAAGAAATATTCGCCATAGAATTATGAATAATAATTTTTAAAACATCCGAGAGAAGATTTAGGCCTACTAGTAGTTCTGTGTATCTTTAATGCCAGAATTTAATATTACCTTTTTGAATATGATAAGTTGATTAACAGTTACAAAATAACTCATTTTCTAAAGCCAGTCAATACTAGAAATCTGAATCTTATTTTATGTAAATGATGATGAGTTAAATCTCATATACCACATATTCCTGACCTATAGTAATATAGTATTATTGAAAAGCATAATTTCCTTTTTTCGATCTTCAGACACACCTACAGACAGAGGAAAGAAAATTCAGTCTACTTAAAATGTGGATCTCACTATACTCGGTCGATTAAATATACTGTACTACAATATATAGTACATTAATCAAGGGCTGCCCAACCTACGGCCCGCGAGCCCATTTTATGTGGCCCGCCATGTTGCAATAAAGACAAAAACATTATTTATCACCTTTCATGTTGTTTCTTACCATTTAATAAGCCCTTTCTTCCAGATGTAGTATTCATAGGTTGAGGATTACCAGCAAATAGACCTACAGCAAGAACACCCCAACATCCAGCAATCCCTGAATAAAAATATTTCAATTTAAGAATTTCGAATCAATAGGAATTCCTACTTGATATTTGATGACAGATGAAGGAAATTGGAATAGACTACTAGTTCAAATATTATTAGGCTTGAAGCAGTAGATAATATAGCATAATATATACGTATATAAAGAAGCTAGCTGCTCCTTCATTTTGTTTTTATTTCTTCTTTGACAGACGAAAGAAGTTTCCAGTTTGCTTCATCAAGATTTGTTTGTAGGATAAAAGTACATTCTCAGAAAATCATCATTCAATGAGTTTATGTTAAGATTTTGTGTAAATGAATAAATATAAATTCATACTTGATACTTCAAAACTACAGTGCAATCGATTTGCATTGCTTTTTTCAGAAATCATAAGTGAAGTATTATTTTGAAGAGAATTTGAAGAGCATTTGAATACACAAAATGTATGTATGTATGTATGTATACAATTTATCCTATATATTCACGGTATTTCAAATACATTTAATTATCAGTGGGAAAAATTCAATGAAAGTATTCAAGTAAGAAATGTAAGTAAGTAAGAGTAATTAAAAGTAAGTAAGAATGAAAGTATTTACGGGAACCTAACCGTAAGGGTCTCCCCACCGATAGAAAGCCATACGATAAAAAAATGAAAGTATTTTTCATAAAGTTGGAAAACACATAGTGCATACATGTATTTTCAATAGGCTATAATAAACAATAAACGGTGACAATAATGATTACGAATTATTGAAGTGAATTAACTCTTATCCTAAATGTTTGAGAAACAATTGAATGGAAATAATGTGCATTACCATGAACAGAAGTGGCTCCAACAGGATCATCAATGCCCAACATGTCAATCAAAGGCATTGATACACAAGACAGAAGTCCACCAATGCAGCCTATAAATATTGCAACCCACGATTGGTATAGAAAGCAGCCAGCTGTAGAACAAAGATAATTCCATTCCATAACATATTATAATCATTAGGCTACATAATTGAGATAGTAATTAATTTTTAAAACATCATTTGATAGGCCAAGAGCCAAGTCCAAGTCCAAGAGCCGCTAACACGAGCTGAAAACATTTAACCTCCGAAATGTTAAGAGCCAACGGAAATATTGATGTTATTTAGTAAGGAAATTCGATGAATGCTGCTGCACAAAAAAATCATCGAATTTCCTTACTAGCTGTTATTCTGTTATCAATATTCGCAGTGGCGGAAGTCTTCAGAGTATTATAATACGGCATTATTGATTAGGAATTTCGTTCAATTAATTATTATGATTTGAAAGCAATAAAATGGTTGGAATATCTCACTTCCTTCCATCTTCAAATCTATTATGGTGATTTTTATTAGTCTTGTCCCATAATATAATAATTTTTATTGTATTTATTATCATTTATTTACGATCTACCACAAAACTCTCTGGACTAATTTTTCGCGAATAAATTTGTTTTTGGCAATACGGTACCGTGCTGTGAATTTATTCATAGTTTTGATTTGACTTATTTTTCATAATGACGAATTATTTTGCAATCTCAAGCACAGTACTTATTGTCTGTGGTTGTTTTTCAATTTGTCATAATTCATTCACCTGTAACTGCAACAAGAGATCCCAGGACTCCATTGATCAAGTCCATGATGTTTGGGAAGCCCTTGTTCACGAATAATGTGTAGATGAGAGCAGAAAATCCGCCTCCAAATGAAGATAGCATTGTCATGACGGCTGCTTTGGCAGCAAACTGCCATTTGGCACCACTCACTCCATATGTGCTGCAATTATTATCAACAATTACAAATATCAGCCAAGCAATTTCAAATGACCAAGTGAATATTATTAAAATTTCAAATACAGTGTTAAAGCCATTTGGCACTGATAAGGACGTGATAAGGCTGTTATCTCTCTTCGATACTGTAAAAAATCTGCCTGGAGGATATATTACTCAAATGGAAAAATAAATGTGAATAAATGAGTAGGCCTATCCCAATAAATAACAAAAATATTTACTAGCTGTTGTTTGCTGATGATCAGGTAATAACGGTTGGTAATGAGCATGATATTCATTACACGATCAGGAATCTTGCTGAAGAAAACGGAATGAAAATAAATTTCTAAAAACTAAATAGCTGGATTCAGGAGGTACATCAAGAGATCTACAAGTGGCAGGTTATACTGTGGTGAAATGCGATAAATATTATTAATACCTGGGGTTTGATACCATCGGAGAGCAATTCCAAAAAATAAATAACATGAATAAAGGAATAACATAAGATTGGACAGGATAGGCAGGCAAATCAAACATTTATAATGTTGAGAGATTCAATATTGTACTAATAATAATTATTATGCTGTTTCTACATGAAAAGGTCGAGTTCAAACATATAAATTTCCATTCTTGTGGAAGGATATACAAGAACATCCTTCTCATAAACACTCAACCGTATATTTTTCTGATAGATTTAACCAAATGAAAATAAATGCTATATATCCGATGATGTAGATGTATAAGTTGAATAAATTCAAGTTAATGATATATATTGTATAAACAATAATAATTGAAACTAATATTACATAATATCAATTATTGAAGAATAATATTGATAATCAATAGAAATAATTATCAATAATAATAATTGAAGAATAGAAAAAAATTGAACAAAATTATCCTTAATTACAAAATACAAACAGAAAGAATATCACTTCAAATTATTATCCTTACTTTAAACCTAAATTAATCATGAGGCTCTCCTTTTATTTTGCTTTTTTTCTCTGCTGGTCGTTGGTCCTAACCCTGATTGCTGTCGCGGAGGAAGAGTTTCTTAATATTTTAGTAGTCCGTTCTCCATTTTACTTTTTATTGTTATCACTTATCAACATTGCTGAAATTTTTATTTCTTTATCAATGGATTATATTCTATTAATAAATTGTATATTCAATAGTGCTTATTTCATCACATTGTTATATATTATGAGATGTAGGCTACTTATTGGCTGTTTGCTAATGTGCCTCCGCGCACACGGACAAGCGGGGAGTCAATTCAATGTATATCTTGCTATACATCGTACCTTTCTTGTATTTTTTAATAAACTGTACAATTTGAATTTGAACGTCTGTTAACCAAATATGAAGGGATTCATTAATCGTAATGATATTAGGTCTACCTGCCAGAGTTGAAAGCCAGCCATCCCCACCATAGAACAAAAAGACCCATACAGCAATTAACAGGTGTTCCCAATGGCAAAGGTTTGATTCCATGCATATAGCGACCAAGGCGAGGACCAAGCATTGACGCTGAAGCGAATGCTGTAATCAAGCAAACATTATCAGTCACGATCAGTGGTAACAAAAAGGTACCGTAACTTAAGCCTATGCTTAACTGCTTTTCACTAGTTCAACATGTGGAAAATTCAATATTGATGATGTAACGTATTGAAGCAGCAAATAAATTGAAAATTGAATTATTTTATTATGAATACAAGTTAATAATAATTACCTGAGACTCCTCCAACCAAATGAACAGGGCCAGAGCCCGCTATATCCACCATGCCCAGAGATTTGAGGAAACCGTGGTCTCCCCACACCCATCCAGCCGGGATGCAATATACAATTGTGTTGAAGAATGAAAACAAACAATAGGCTTTAAAGTTGCATCTGTCAATTAAAATAATCATTCGATTTTTTCACATCTATCAAAATCTAAAAGTATAAACTATAATATTCAACTTAAAAAATTTAATAAGAATATTTATTTCACCAAAATACAAATATATGAAATTCACAATATTATAAATACATTTTTGGCGCAGCCAGCAAAATAAGAGCTTGAGCGCTAGCTGTGAGTTCATTCAAAAGAAATTATGTAATATACAATCAAGATTCAATTAAGTATGAGAGAAGCGATAAAAAACAATGATCAATAAGAGGTAAAACAATAAAGATACTTCCATAAGATGACAGAACTAAAAACAATACAATTCTGATCTTTTCATAGCAAACAATTGCCAGCAAAGCAAATAAAATTTTAAGACTCAATAAAAGAATACAAATACAACGCAATAAATTCAATACAAAACAAAAATTTTATTAATAATATATAAATGGGAAGAAAAAATAATGCAAACAAAAGAAAATGAAACAAGTTCCGAAACTTGAGTAGAAAAAATAATCAAATTAAGCAATTTCCATAAATGCAAAAAATACATTGCTAACTACATGTTTTTGTTTAGTTCAAATTAGACTAGTTCATTATTAAAATGTTTAGTTCATTATTAAATTGGTTGAAAGATCACTAGCTTATGTCATGAATTCAGTTTTTTAATTTAATTGTAATGAAAAACTAAATCCACCATTATCAAAATACTGATATATTATTAAAATTATATAGAATTATTATTATTAGTATCTAATAATTTAGATAGAATTCTGTTTTGTTTTAATTTATGTGATTTTCTCCATTATGGATATTGATAGTTAAATATATTCATGTTTTAACAATTTTTCATGGAAAATTGATGCCAATAGAAAGTTGATTGTAATATTTTCTAATAAATTTTTGAATTTATTGATTTATCACAATAGAAAAGGTAAGGATTAAACATAGTATTTTATATGAATAAAGATACAGACGAAACTAAAAGTTTCTGACGCATTACACATTCAGATAAAGTATCAAGGAGTTATAATATTCAACAGTAGATATTCAATAATTAGATTTATAATTTTTTCATGGAAATTTGACTTGGAGGTTTTCATGGAAGTTCCTACTTGATTTTCAAAATAAATATTTTTCCTTATTAGTGTAATTAATCTAGGATTGAAGAAAATATTTCATGTGGATAAAGTAACCGTTAAAATATTGCAGTTGCAGAATATGTATTCTAGATTCAGGTGAAGTATCAAGAATATAAAATCATCATGTATCATGTATTGGATTCAACCCATCAAACAACTTAAAGTCTGAATGATGCTCATGATAGATTCACCGATCTAATATGAATAATGGACTATCATAATGTTTCCAATATTCTAGATTCAGGTAGAGGATCTGAATCTGAAATACATAGTACTGTATCATCATCTGTATAAGTAGACGGTTTAAAATTTTAGGATTAAAGAATGCAGCCTATAACTCAAGTATTCAC
Source organism: Laodelphax striatellus (assembly GCA_017141395.1). Lineage (NCBI taxonomy): Eukaryota > Metazoa > Arthropoda > Insecta > Hemiptera > Delphacidae > Laodelphax > Laodelphax striatellus. The sequence goes on from CM029544.1 coordinate 26,003,454, forward strand.
CTTTCAGCCATAGCTCCAGATACAATTGTAGTTGCAGTGGTGGCAAATGAGAGTTGAAACAGAAATGCCGTGAATATTGGACCCATATAAGGATCACCAGGTTCAACATCTAATGCAAACTGTCCTGTGCCTGAAAAACCCCCATCTCAGCGCTTCTTCATACAAGTGCGTTCTTTTATGGCTTATCAAAACATAAGATAAGTTCCTTGAATAATTAAATGATAATATGGAGGAAGACTATGAACTTACTACCCTCATATAACTTATATACCGACTACTTTCTGATTCAAGGGCCTGTTTCATAAATTTTATAAGTCCTTTCATACAGGAAAAGTCTATCAAACACTAGACTTATAAGTTTATTGATGTCAAGTGTGAATCCGCCTTTTACAAGACATGCAATTTACATTTACAATTTACTTTTACAATTAAAAAGTGAATCTTTACATTTCACAATGAGTGAATATTTTGAAAGCTTTATAATTTACCTTGGATACTCTATTAGTAGAAGTAACCAAAAGAATGATGAAATGCTATCCATTTAAAAATCAGATACAGTACTTCATAATTACCTTTTTACGGTTTTCCGTAGTTTTAAAAAAGTACTTAATAAATCAAATAAATACTGTATTGATAAAATGTAGTCTACATGAATAGAAATTATGAATAACTGCTGTAGATATTTATTGAAAAAATTTTGACACTCAAATCAAATTGAGTTCACAATCAATATTATATTTTCTTTAACATAGCCTATAGCTTGATATGTACAATAAGAATAAGAAAATTATTAATGTGAGCATACTATCGCTGATTAGACTTATAATGGTAGCATTAAAAATTTCAAATGTTGTAACTTATATATCCAATTGAGTCAAATTAAAAATTTTGAATGGTAGCATTGAGATTTCTTTTGTAGAATGCGATTAAAAATCGAGTATATCGAATGTAGATTTTAGGTATGTTGTATTTTACTCTATTTGTGAGAAATGAAAATTTACAGCTCAACTTGGCAGACGACCAGCTGGTCATGTCAAATATATATATTTTGTAATTATTCATTCATTGTGTTATGTTTCTTTTGGATGCTCAATAAAATATATTTCTATTCTATTCTATTCTATTCTATTCTCTATTCTATTCTATTCTATTCTATTTTTCTATGCAATTCCAATAAATTGATTTCCTAAATCTGCATCATATCCGAAGCTAAGTCCATATCCGAACAACCAATAGGTAAATCCACCCAGGAAAATGTCAACGATATTCTTCATCATTATGTTAACTTCATTTTTTATAGAAACGCATCCTGACTCCAGCATTCCAAAACCTAAATTTTTTCAAAATTAATAAAAAATTTACTTTTTTACAGACTACGGTTCAGATACTTATTCATATTTTATGAAGTACTTACAGGAGAATTAGGGGATCACAAAAACTCTAAACTATCACATTTCCTATCTCTTGCTGCCAACTTACCAATACTTACTTGCACAATAACCTATGTTCATAATTGATAATTGAAAATGTTGATCTTACCTGCAATGCTACAATTACATGAATTTCAATGCAACAAATTTAATTCAACGGAATCATACAGCATTCATAATTACAACGAAATGGCTAACTCAATTTCGTTTTTCAATTTATAATCATTCAATACGTTAACACATGATAATTTTCATACAACAGAGATGGGGATGGGGATATCCGACGTGGTTGAATATGCGTTTTAGAGATTCAAATTATTGAATTATTCATAGTTCATATTTTGTATTGCAGTGCTTTAGTATTGTTATGGACTACTCTGGTACATAACTATATTGCATTATTTGATAGAAAGTAAAAGTCAATAAGCTGCTTTTTTACTTATTTTTATTATATGTAACATCAATTGTGTTTTTCCATTATTAATAGCCTAATATACAGAGTTGGTGAAAATATTATGGAAACGGCTTAATATTCCTTATACGAGGGTAATTTGACAGTAGGTGACATTGGGGATCGTACTTAAATTGAAAATACTACTTTACTGTGACGTCCTTAGTCCTAGTCCTGGTCCTAGTCCTAGTCCAGGTCCTAGACTTAGTCCTTAGTCCTGGTCCTAGTCCCAGGCAAAAGAAAATGGCTCTACATCAAAAGTAATGAATTGAATGAAGGATAGCCTAAAGGTATTCTTATTTATTGAAATTATCACCTGTTTGCATTGTGAGTATTATGAAAGCAGATGTCATGATCCAGTTTGAATCCTCCATTGTCACATTGTAAATGCTAGGAATATCTTCGCCTGAAGGTAGCATCGTAGACGACAAAGTAGTATTTTCATATGAAGAGCTCATATTTCTGCACTTAGGCCTATTCCTAGAACTGAGGTGACAAAATAAAGTAATAGCCAATATTGCACCAATGAAGTCAGCCACAGATTTACGTTATCTGTGGTACAACCGAACCAAGGAAGTAGGCCTATCAATAAAACCCAATTGCATGTCCAAGAATACTGGCTACTTGAATTTTAATCAGTATCAATTAGTCTTTGAGACTGTGAATCGATTTAGCACTCAAATGATGGCAATTGTAAACAGGTCTCAAAGAAATCTATTATTTATTTAGATTATGGGACAAAAAAGGTTTCTCGAAAAACTGGTAAGACAACTTAAATTGTTGAGTACGTTACTAAAACATTAATTATTCGAATCTTAGGTTTTCTTTGAAGCGGCCTTACTTTGTCCTTCATAACTTGTTAGCAGTATCAGTGGCGCACCCAGGGGGCTTAAGCTTAAGCCCCCCCCCCCCCCAAGACCAATTGAACCTATGGTCAACTCTTTTCGGGGGTCAGCTGTATATAGGCTATACATTTTTCAACAATTTTATTTTTAATTTTCATAAACTTTAAACCTATCTTCTGTTACATAAAATCTTGAAAATTAGAAGAAACAAGAGGAGAGCGGGCCCAAAGCCTATGCAATTTCATATACCGTTACTATATTGAAAAAAATTTCAACTAATGACAGTGAAAGCTGAAGATAACACGGAATATCAGGGGACATCGAGCTTTGCTTGGGAGTACAAAGACATAGGCTACAAATTCACAATTCAAAAGAAAAGAAGTATTTACTTTAATAAATACCAATAAACTGGCCAGGAGGCTCTCTTCGATCGCTTCATCTGTTCGCCCCTGGAACCCCGGCGGAATCAGCCAGAAATGACACCAGGCGTTATTTGGGGATGTGAACAAAATATTCTTAATCTACCCCCCTCAATGCCTCAGCTGAACCTGTGTATCATGTTTTTTTTTTTTTTTTTTTGTTCTGTAGTTCTTGAAAAAGAAAAGCCAAGAAAATCTATAGAATCGTCGATTACTAAGGTACTGGCGTAATTCTGGGATAATTTTGAAATAAACATCTTTCCTATTACTCAGTTATGTACTAAATTTACATGTTTTGTGTCTGACATTTAGCACATTATTTTGATACTTGTGAACTCCGAACCAACGGGAAGTGATTTTGATTCTCATGAATGAATGACATTCAGCGCAAAAGGCCTTTACTGAAAGTGGTCACCCATACAATGGGAGTAACAGGTGCAAGTCTCTTATCTAATCTTACAATTAAACACCGGCACGACCACGAAGCCAACCGCTTCCCTGCGAAATTTAATATAATTATTCTTCAAAATTATTCATAAATTTGAAGAAATAAATCGACTATTCCAGGCGATAAGCAACCTATCGATTCATTTCTGAAAATTAAAAAGAATGAATATAAACTATGATACGATGTAATTTATAAGATCATTTATGAAAATAAATGAGCGTTACTGTATCTAAAACTCCAGCGATATAACCAAGATTAACAATATTTCGACAATAAATAACAGTCGTCTGACAACGTGTAAACAAGGCCTTTATTTAGTCTGACCGAAGTCATAAGCAATAAATTGTACGATAAGTTTGAGTGTTTGGACGCAGCTGAAGAGCACTTCATACCATTGACTTGATTTTTGTGAAGCGGGGTTACTCTTTCGGACGCCATTTTCCAATCGATAAACATGAAAATGGTACCAAATTGTTCAGAAAGATCTGTAAAATTGTTTCAAAACCTTAAAAGATTTTTTAATTTTAAAATGGCAGTATAAGTCGATGAAAATGAAGAAAATTTCACTCATTTTAAGCTTCAATTAGAAAATTCAATGTGTGATAATAACATTTGAAGGTACAGTACAGCAAAAATTCTAGCAATGTTTATCTTCAATTTAAGACCATCCACACATTTCTAGCTTTAAAAATAGCGACCGAAGGAGTAAACTGCAGAGTGCCTGTTTTCATTTATTTTTTTTCCAATGGTATTAAAGCTGATTCATTTCTGAAATGCATTCATCAGTTAGGATACAGAGTAGAAGTAACTGCTCTATGCCTTCACTCCTCACTATACTTATTTAACCAGCACATTTCCAGAATTTATTGCTGAATCTCTTATTCCTAGTTCAAAAAACGCAAGGGGCTTAAAAAATGCAAGCTTATCAGAAACGTATATAATCTTCGAATACACGGTAAATATTCTACATAAATCCTTATATAACTAACAGCTTCTTATTAAATTCTTAAATCAACAGCTTTTCTTCTAATACAAATTTGTATTTGTATTGAGATGCCTTCAACATGAGTAAACCCTAGAGGTGTGTTGCTTGTCCTAGCTCGGGTAAAGTTCGGGTAACTTGGACACTTCTGCGCACAACAACATACCATCGCAAAGCATGAGCGTTCATCACAAAACAACTTTGGTTTTTATAATACTGAGAGAAAATTCAAATAATTAGAATGAATGGAATTCATGAATTCATTAATTCTTCAAGTCAACTAACATTATGATTATGCAAGTTTGACAACATCAAGTTGTCAGTTTGTCATATCAAGTTGACAAAATATAACAGAATAAGGACGAATTTAAAGGCTATTAAAGTGAGTATTAATACAACGATTTTCAACAATTATTAAATGTTGAATCAAGTCAACTAACAATGTTCTTCAAGTCAACTAACATTATGATTATGCAAGTTTGACAACATAATTATATCAAGTTGACAAAATATAACAGAATAAGGACGAATTTAAAGGCTATTAAAGTGAGTATTAATACAACGATTTTCAACAATTATTAAATGTTGAATCAAGTCAACTAACAATGTTCTTCAAGTCAACTAACATTATGATTATGCAAGTTTGACAACATAAATATATCAAGATGACAAAATATAACAGAATAAGGACGAATTTAAAGGCTATTAAAGTGAGTATTAATACAACGATTTTCAACAATTATTAAATGTTGAATCAAGTCAACTAACAATGTTTTTCAAGTCAACTAACATTATGATTATGCAAGTTTGACAACATAATTATATCAAGTTGACAAAATATAACAGAATAAGGACGAATTTAAAGGGTATTAAAGTGAGTATTAATACGATTTTCAACAATTATTAAATGTTGAATCACAATAAATTTTGAATTATACAAAAATTACTCATACAACGTGAACACATATTTTTACACAACTAAGTCTTCCAGGACTAGACATAAACTAGATACAAATATTCGTTATTTAAAGAGCGTCAACAAGAAAAGCACCAATAGACACTTCGGATCACAATTTTCTCATTAGGAATATGAATAATTGAAAGAAGTCAAGTATGAATAATTTTGATTATGCCCAGTATTATTCAATTTTGAACATGAATATCAATTGTTTGATTTGATTAGATCTGATCATAATCAAGTTTTATTTTCCATTCAGAATAAATTTCAAAACTTTAAAAAAGTTAAAATTTCTCACTTTAGAAGTGCTTCAATTTTTCAGTAGGTAAACTCAAAATTCCTCAATTTCTTTAGAAACAAATTTAATTGCACGTGAATCGAATGCCTGGCTAAAAATTACTTGTTGCCTCTTTACAATTATTAAAATATCCTTATGGTAATTGTACTTAAAACTAAAAGGAAGAACATGGAAGAACATTAATATCAACATGGCTAAACAACAAAATCAAGAGATAGATTTGTTCAATCTTTGGTATTATACAAAAGATATACCGGCTATCAACTCAAGATATGATTACAACTATCATATAGGTAACTGGGCATCATAGACAGGATAAATTATTCTGTCTATTATATGGTAATTTATTTTCAGAATTAAATATTATCAGCCCAGTTACCTAGCTACAATCATCTCAAAACGTAATTGATGTGACCAAGGCCTCCCAGTAAATGCTGATTAATTGAATTTATTAAATTAAATTATTTAATTTATTCAATATTAATATCATTAATATGAGCATAGGTGATATGCTCATGGTTATATAATAATGAGTATATAGTTTCAAATTCACGCTTGAAACTATAAAGCGTGAATTTTCACTTAGAAAAACATAGAAACTAATAATATAAATTGAATAAACTTTTTTATGTTTCATGCTTAAAATTAGCAAGGAAACATAATAATATACTGTAGGACAAATGGAATAGCTGGTTTAAAACCCACTTTTGTACAGAAGAATCAGCTTATATTAGAAGGGTTTGAGTCAAATTTGAGGTGAATGAAGAAAAGCAATATAGGTTGATATTTTTCACAAAACGCATATAATGATATCCATGATGTGATGTTTTCAAAAAATAAAGTATCAGCAACATATTTTCTCCACTCATCTCAAAATGTGGTTGATGTGATCTAGGCCCTTCTAGCATATTCTAATTCAATTCAGTCATACTTCATAATAATTATTTTCATGAATTATGACACCTAGCTATTAAGTGGGTTTTTACCTGAAAAATCAGTCTTTTCATCACAGACTGGGCAACATTTGTGAAAAGTTCACTCTAGTCTACTACGTTTGTGAGGTAACACGTCGTCGTCATCACTGTCCGTATCCATAGGCATAGCATAGGAACACGCTGCATTGTTAATTGCGTTTATAACCTGTACAAATCGAAAATGGACAGTGTTTTAATGATAGTTCGAATCAAGTTGGAATAACACAATCAACAGATCAAGAGCTGACATCACCAATATGAATCACTACCACCTTACTTTACAACACCATTAACGCACAAGCATCCAAGCACAAGCTTTCTCATGCTGCATGCTTCAAGCCACCTGTAAGAGACATCAAAGTGTGCATGCATGCATATGTATATGAACAATGTGTATTTACATTTTGCAATCATTCAATTATTAATAATACAACGAATAGCGTTTTGTCATCATGAAAAAAATACAAAATTGGACAGAAAATTGTGATGGTATCAAAGTTATAATGGTTCTTGAGTGAGATTCGATGATCATTATGTAAATAAATTGAGTGAAATTGTTAGTAACATTGGGAATAAAATAAGGGCCGAGATAAAATTAATATGACATCAACAGTAGAAACAAATAGCTGAAACAGAGATTTGGTATTTCAAAAAAATTGAATAATATTTTGACTAATCTACTACTTAGCTCCACACTACTTGAGATGAGCAATGAGCATTATATTTGATTTTGCCTACTGAGATTGGACTACGCGTCCAAGCCCATAGGTTGTCGATAAAGTAGCACAGACAAGTGAATATAAACACTGAAAATAAAAAACAAAAATAATTAAATAAAAAACAAAACAAAAATAGAAAAATGTGTGGAAATAAAAATTGAAATAAATCAAAGTAGAAACTTGAGAAAATCTGGAATGAATGATAAATAATAATTATGAAGATTTATGTAGGGGAGAAAAGACACAATAGTGTTAGTAATTCAAACACAAATTATTTTCCTTAAATCAGGTTGTTCCTGATTTAGTATTTAGGTTTTGAAACAATTTTAGTACTTTTTAAAATTAACACAAACACAAGTAACTTTTTAGCCCCACTTGGATATTGCCTATAAAATTTTGAGCAGACGATGTAGCTTATTGACAGCTGAGTTCATTTTCATTGGTTATCATTCCAAAACGCATTATGGGCGCGAGACTTCAAATCAATCATATATATGCTTTTGAACTGGATTTTTCACTCGATTGATTCAAAATTGGGATCCGATTTCTTTGTTGAATCAATTTACGTTTAGAAATACTCGTATGGAAGGAGTAGAAGCAGCAATTACTATTGTGAACGATATTCATACAATTAAGAATATGACAATTCTTTAAATGCATTGTAAATGCTTATTCCCTATCTTTTCTCATGTTAAGTATCACGTTTTCGTTCACAAACATTCCGCTTGAGCGCTGGGGTCGATTTTATTATCCCCACCCCCTACGTGCACACAGCGTATAGCATATCAGGCGCAACAGTTTGGATAGCTGCTATTATTTCTTGTTTCAAATCATCAATATCCATCAACCATTAATGACAGTATTACAAGAGGATAAAAACATTCAAACCTGATAGAAACATTCACTACATACAAATGCATGGAAAAAAGAAAATTGTAAGTGCCAACATATATTCAAAACCGACATGTACAAAGATGCGACATTGAGAGTGCATGATACAAGTGTGATAACAATGCCCAAGCCATAGCCACATCAACAAAAAACAAAAATAAAAACATACAAGTTACCGAACACCAAACTTATGCGAGGCAATGCTAATCATTTCAAGGCTCATCTTGTTATGTCCCATAAAGCAGAGCAAAGGTAGTTTCCACCAATTAACCATTTCATATCTTAGTTTTACCTTATTGAACACAGACATGATTTTACAATTGAGTATGAGAGACAACTTTTGGAAAGAAGCAGAGAAAAATATAGAGTTTTGAGATTAATATCTTCGGTCTTGATCCAGTTCTCAATTTTTGTTTCAATTGCTTTTGTTTCAATAAAATGTTCTGAGATAATATTAATTATTAGTATTTTAGTTGTGTAATTTAATTGTCTTGATTGGTTCGAGGACAAGTTTTCATTAAATGAAGGTGAATTTCCAATAACTTACCAGCCACTTGTTTGTATCTCCGCAGATGATAGCTGGTAAATTGGTCAGTTGGCCGCGAAGTTCGGAAGCCTTGTATTCTACGGAGTACTTGATTGAAATTGCAAAATGAGTCTTGTCTCCGATGTCGTCATTCATGTATGACATGAACGGCAACAGGTTCGAAGTGCGAGCCACTATGAACGCCCCGTTCGAGTTCGGAGTCAAGCACATCGTCTGAAATAAATACATTCAATCACTTCTCAACAACAATTTTTATATGGTTCACAAACAGAAATCGTCACAGATTTCTAAAACATTCTGGTTTTGGCATGTTATTGGTTTCTAGGAAATGAATCATTCATCTATCACAGACAGTAGAAACTATATAGCTTTCAACAAACGGCAACCATTAAATTTTTCAATTAATAGTAATGATGAACATGAATATCAAGTCTTGAATTCCTTGACAAAATGTTTGCAAATCACCAATAATAGTGTAAGCCACAACACAAGTCTGGTAGACTTGACTACTAGCTGAAAAGTTGGAAGTTATTAAGTTATTGTAATACAGCACGACTTGCATCCACGGCCGCGCTCACATTTTTCTTTGGATGCTTTCTTCTTCATGTAATGTCCATAATTTTATACACTTTGTAAATTACTGAATGGAAATTTCAATTTGATACTAATTTTTTTTTTTTAAACATTTCTGAAAGAACTTACCCTCTTCTTTTGTTTGTCGAAATATCCGAAGTCTCCAGCAAAACCAGAATTGACATGGTCAGCGTTGAAAAATAGCCAAAGGTCAACAGTTGATCTTTTGCCATACAGAAGCTCATCGATCGCCAGCATATAGTCACCTTTCTTGAATTTGATCACTTCTGTTGCAACTGAGATGTCAGCTTCGTGACCTGTGCATTGAAAAAAGTACAGATTACAAACATGAACAAATTGATTTGTTACCAGATAAAGAATGACTGATCTACTACTGTAAGTGCCTACATTAGACCGAGAATTGTTCGTAGATAAGGCAAATAATTTACCCTGATTTTATTCTATTTAAAATAAAAATATCTATGAATCCTTTTAAATGAGCTAAGATACTTCAAGTGAATGATGTATGATGATGTGAAGAATCCCAAGCGTAACAAGAATCGAACACATCGATACGGCTCATTACTAAGATTTTGGAATCCCCATTTGTACTGCAATAGAAGGTATACTGAAAATATACTGAAAAACATATAATGTAGTTAGTTATCGATAATCAAGTTATAATACATAAAGTGTATTGTACAGTGTATCCATAATATCGTGTACAATATAATATAGTGTAATATGTATAAGTATAATATAGTGTACATTGAATATCAGTATTTTTAAAGGATTTAAGGTCTGAGACAGAATAATTTTTGAAAACTTACAATCCAATTTCTGCAAGATGAAAAGGGACAGCAGTTTCATGAAACTAGTTCCCTGGAGACTCAAAAGCAGATTGGTGATTGCCGGACAGTTCCAAACTTTCCTTCTTCTCGTTTCAGCAACTTGATATTTCCTGAAAAACAAACGAATAATTCAATTCAATAAAGCTTGGTGTGTTGAAGATCAGTCTCAACTCTCTATAGAGATACAATAGACCGTCCTGTGTGATGATGAAAATGTCTAGTCTTCAACACACACCTGCACTCAAAGACTTATCGATTCCAAATCATTAAAATATTTTTCTGTTGCTATATAATTCAGCCCACTTGTACAAGACCGTTAAATATAATGCAGAGTATAAATTAAATAATTAATTTACAACTTGCCTTCTTGCAGCAGATCCGACCGTTCTCCATTTCACCTTATCCGATTGCAGTTCGGTAAGAACCATGTTGTAGCAGTTGTCATTCAAAAACGGCTTGAGCAGAACACAGTTATTTCTAACAATTTCTCTGCGTAATGGCTCAGCTTGTTCTGCAAAGTATTTTACACCTCGGCGAAGGTACAGGTAATCGATTTCGAACGCCTAAAATAAGCAGCTGATTAAGCAATTATTATTCTCAACACAATCGAATACCCTTGAAAAACAAACATTGAACAAGATGAATACAAAATGACAGATTGAAACAAACTATTGTAAGAATGGAAATACGTCAATTGTACTAATATATTTGTTAGTGGGAATTGGGACCATCACTCAAGAAACATTCATTCACATATAGTCATCGAATCACGTATAGCCTAGCGAAAATGGTGAGCTTATTATTTAACAATAATAATTCTTTATATTAAATAAGAAATAATTGAATGATGCTTCTTCATACACATGCAAACACACACACTGATATGAATCTGTACTTCGATTGATGAACATTGTAGATTGCAGATGAAGATTTGTAGTTTGGATTCCCACTAAACTGACTGTTTCCATTCTTACAGTTGAACGCTGGTGAGACGAGGCACACTTCAAGGGTATTTCCAACAAAGGCAAACACTTAACAAAACACAGAGAAACAGAAACACACACAAACAAGTATTTTAATAAATTAATTTTGCGATGAAGTACAGGAATGATAACCCACTTCATCAAACATCATTCTTCATCATCATCAAGTTAAGATAATCATTGATCAAGAAGAATCGATTCAGATTGCATAGGAATGAACAATAATATTAATGGTAGCATGTAAAATTGCAACCCATTCGAGATGAAATTAAGAAATTCAGCCATTCCTGTATGTCATGTGCTTACAATGTAAAAAGCGTTGAAAGAAATCTATTGAATAATCGATTTTTAAAATAGGGCCTATTTAAAAAACACCAACTTCAAAGTTCAGTTTTGACTCTGAGAACACTTAAAAAACAATGGAATTAAATAAAAAGTGATTGAGTTCTTTTCAAATAGGCTAGTTTTACAGTATAATAATTCAATAGTTCTAGCATCTAGCATACTAAAGTCTTTCCAGTAGTAGGCTATAATTCGATTTGTAAGATATTTTATTGCGTTTTCCCGTGATGAATTAAATACTAGCTATATTAAATCTATACAATATTAAAATGAAATCATTGGTTTCGAATGGAAGATTTCAATCATTTCATTTTATCAATACGCTAACATATTAATTGACGACCTACAAAACTTCAAATGTATAGCCTACATAAAAATGTTGATAGCCTACTTACAAATCTGGATATAGGATGGTTGACGAGTATTGGACCGAATGTGGGCGCTCGATCAGGAAGTGCTCTGTTATTATTGAGGTCATTTGTTCGACCAGTGTGAAACCATCCACTAATCGCCAGGCGTGCTCTATCATTGCGCAAAATCTCTGCCACCTTCAAAGCAAAATAATATTCATTTAGAGATCAATGAACAAATTCAATGTACAAAACAATTTTTATACAAATCTATTATACTGGTTTGTCAAAACAATCACAATTGAGAATAGCTCAATACTAAATTAGTAGCCTAATGAAATTAATAAATTATTATTGATAATAATAATAAGTTATCTATATTAACAAAAATAGATTGTTTTCAATCGAGTAGATTATCTAACAATAAACTAAAAATGTATTGTGGGATATAACTGAGAGTGGATAGGATTGAACACTGTAAAGCCCTTTTCATAAGATGCACAATCCTCACAGTAATATCACTGTTCATCCTGGAATCTATCATCCAAGCTAAAAAATCACCTCCAGTACTCAGATCAGAACAACATAGTTATAACACAAGGAATAGAAATGACATGGACCTACCACAGCATAGACTACAGAAATATAGTAAATCACCAATGTAAATACCTCTACAACCTGCTGCCAGCTGACCTAAAAAATATCGAAAAGATAAATGCCTTCATCAGGAGCCTGAAACAATACTTAAGCCTGAGACCATATTATAACCTGAATGAGTATATACAGGAGACTATTATGAAGAGTGAAGACCCCCTCCTGAAGGGAAGATAAATGGACGACTCCCGCAGTCCTGCGCTGCCGGTGAAGACTACAAAAGTAAGTAAGTAAGTAAGTAAGTATAATAGCCTGAAATGATTTTGACTATTCTTCAATGACCTGAAAAACACACCTTCTAGCTGTTGCACAAATTAAAAGCTGAGAAATTCAACTGTCATACATAAAACCAGTAAGTTAAATGTGAATAAGTTGGTGTGATAATTTAGATAATCATACAGAATGATTGAATTAGGAAGAGCTAAAAAAGAAAGGAAATTGTTGTAGGTCTACCTGGTGGTGGCTCAAGTCGTTGACAGAAAAGAGGACGAGTCTGTTAGTCTTTGGCAGAATCGAGAACGACAAATCTTCCGCACAACCTCTTTCTGCAAAATGCATATTTTCATTTCAAACTGAAATTCATTTAAGATCAATAAATGCATAATAAAGTTTACAGGCTATAAGCACTCTAGCAATTTGCAATTAAATATGTCAATAATCACATCTTATCATTTTAAATCCAGTACAGGCCCACTAGTTTTTCAAGAGTTGACAATTATTTTATTTAAAATACTAGTTTTAAAAATAAATACTCACTACTTCCGTATAAAAAAGGATTGTAGGCCTAGCATTTATAACGGTTCAGAAATTTGTCAATCAAAACATGAAACAGCTACGATGCTAATTTTGTATTTGCATGCTTTAAAACGCGTTTTCAAGGCTTTCAATCTAATATTTGATATATTTAAGACATATAAATATAATTGATAGGCCTAATTATTTTGTTCATAAAAACTAAATTTGAAAGTGGATAGGCCTATTACTTTTGAAAATTTATTTCAATACTATAGCTGAATGTATGGATCATAATAATATGTGCCCTATCAACGGCATTACAAACAAGATAAATTAATCTGAAATCGGAGCATGGGTGGTCTTCAACACCTACTTGATACTGAGTGCCAGTATCAATGCTTTTACTCGTAATAGAGAACTTGTAACATTTAAGTTATTTAGCATAGTTTCTAAAAGTAATAAACTACTCTTACCATCGTGACTGAAAAAGTCCAGAGTGCCACCGTATTGGTTCTCCCAGTCCTCAAGATACAAGATGAAAGCTACGCCTCTATCCTCTACTCGATCGTCATGACATAGAAGGAAGTCTGCAAAATAAAGTTTGAAAATACAAGACTGGTCAAAAAATAATACTAGGTGAATGAGTAGTGCACATACAAAATTCCAAACCTGATAATCATTTCTTTAAATCATTTAATCACATTAACTAGTATTTCTGTGAATAGTTGACCTCACGCAGTTATCTCATACACATTGTTTACTTTTTATGATTTGTCTTGAATTTTGTGATGGAAAAAATCAAGTGTACGAGTAGACAACAAATACACTCACCTTTATAAGCGTACTTTGAAGCAGTCATGGAGACTGCTCCAGCAAGCTCTACTTTGAATAGAGATTCCGCCAATTTCTTCATATTCTCTTCAAATATCTCGTGCAATTTCACGCACATCGGGTATTTAGACGGATCAAGATCTTGAAAGTCAAAAGACTGTTGAAACTCGAACAGGTCTGATACCTTTTCCACAAAAGTGAAGTTCTTCAACTCGGCGATCAGATTTTGGATCACTAATGCTTTTAGTGGCTTTTCAACAGTGAGCACTTGAAGCGAACCATGATTCTTTATTCCTGTGAAACAAATCCCAAACCTATTACAAATTCTAAAAAATACATCCTTACTTTAATCAACAACAGCTTACTTTAATAACGACGTAAACACTACACCGCAACATGGTGTACCACAGAATAAAGAAGTCAAAACTAATTCAGTACGGTATTACCTCATACATAAATAAATTATTTAATTACCTACATAAATAAATTATTTAATTATTAATTATTACCTACAAGAATCTTTCCAAAACGTATTTTCATACTACAAACCTCAAACCTGCTACAAGTCACTCGATGGGCGAATTACTAATTCATAGTATGTAGTAATAACATGAGCTCAATATTGCATTCTCATTGATTCAATATCGCCCACCTCATAACCACCCCCCCCCCCCACCGAAAATCTAAAACATAATGGGATAGTAATTATAACGGTATATACAATATACCAAACTGGTAACAATAATAAAGGGACAGTAATAATAACGGTAGCCTATATACAGTATACCAGGGTGGTATATCCTCCTCCAAAAACAACTTATCCCCCCATCAGAAAAATTTCTGGATCCGCCCCTGAACCCCGCATTTGTTTCTAATTACGTAACTGCAACCGATTCCCAACGACATAGGACTACTTATTACTAGAGATTAGAAATACACTTTATCTGTTGTTTTAAATATACTGCACTTGTCATCTAGATAAGCAAAAATCACTTCAAAAAATATATAGCTTCTAGTGATGCAATGAATAATCATTTCACCAAATGCCAGATGCAAATAGGTAGTCATTTCATCACCTAAGGGTTGTAGCCTAGTTGTGGTGCCTAAACTACAATTTAGACAAAATGGCGTCTTACAGTGGAAGCCCATGTGGCTTCCCGGCAGCAATTTTCACGTGAAATTGTATTGTTTAGGAATTTGGAAAACAATAACTTGTCATAAAATGATGAAGAGATTTTGTTTGCAATTAGTTTTTTAAAGTTGCCAATGCATATTCAGGCAAACAAAAATGCAATGCAATGAGGCAATGACAAGGAACTTCAAATACTCTACCTTTGTAAACTTTGCGAGCTTTTGTCCTGCCATTGATGAATTTCATTACTTCATCGCGCACGAATAACTTGGAATCCATTATGTTGCTAATGAAGACTTGATATATAAGAACAAATTATTATTGATGTAAAACGAGACTCATCGGCGGTAAAAGCAAATCAATTTGACGCCATCGCCATCCAACCAACATGGACTTAGCATTTAAACATTACTGTTGGCTTGTGGGATGTGAAGCAGGGAAAATAACTGAAACCAATGCCACCTATTCATGTACTCAGTATAATATAGTATAAGCATCCTGTGAAATTTTACTCTAATTTCAATCAACAAAAAATAAGAATTTCCATAGGCAGAGAAATATAGTATCCTATATAATTTTTAAACTTTAAAGCTTCAATTTGGTTACAAGGCTCATGGTGGTAGGAGCAGGGACCTGACATCTAAGGGACTGGAAGTAAGAGAAATGAGAGGAGTTGAATGTCGGCCATTCTGTGGACGTACTTTTGGCGATGTATTTCAAAACATCTAAGTACATAACTTCTACCCAAACCAGCCTAAAAAACACAAAATCCAACAAAACTGTTATATTTTGCCGTAAATATTAACTATATTCTCTCAACGGTTTTGATTTATACCGCAAAAGATACCATAAACTTTCAAAACTTCATGAAAATAAAATTTAACATGATGGCTCTGAATTCAAATACACCGCCAAAATTCAGTCTAATTGGGTTGTGAATTATTTAATTTTTCATCTTTGAGAATATTTTGCCAACAAATATGTTATTATCAAATTATAATTCCGATAATTTTTCAGACTTATTTCATGTTAAAAAGAATTCTTGGTCAAACAGCTTATTGATATTTAAAATCCGCTCAGATGTTTTGTGAGGGAAAAAAGAGAAATTTTGAGTTTTGCGGAGGGAAAAATTGAGAAAGCAAAGTGGAAACACTGGTTAGGAAACCTAACCTAGTGAGTTCGCAATCACCAGTTTACCGATCGATTTGTCGGATTTGTGTGTATTTACCCTATGTATCTTAAAAGATCAAATTTTTGTTCTGCCGATTCCATTTATTTCATGTACATCCTCTTCATAATTTTATAGACTATTTGGATAATTACTGTCAGATGTAGATACGTAGATGATAGTAGGAAAACCAGTTTTACAGTAGTCTATCCCACACTTTGTAATATAATAATTTGTTTATGCTTTAAGTTATTTAACTCGGATTCGTTCAAATTTCATCACTTTTCTTCCAAGCATCTTATATTGTATAATTTTTTACTCGATTTTATCAAATGGAAGAGGACACCACCTTGTAAGTTACCGTATCCGAAAAAAAGTTTCTTCTGGTTAAAGACTATTATTTACTGGTTAAAGATGATCTCAGTTGACTTGGTTTTAATCCAACTCAACTTGCAACTGTCACAGTTTAGTAGATGATGATCATCATCCTTCACATTACAAACGCACAAGCCTGAAGCTTATGTGAGAATCGCCCGCAGTGAAAAAGCCATTCCTCTATGAATATTAAGACTTATTTAGTTTAATAATAATAATCTTTGAATAGAATTTTTATTCAATAGACTTATTTCTTGTCCATGATCTTTGTCATGAACTAAAGCAGTAGCGTCATTTCACCAAAACCTTGGGGGGGCAAACACCGGGGGGGGGGGGGGGGTTTGCCGGATAAAATGCTCATTTGTACATTAGCTAGTACAGAATATTTTCTGTAACCCAGGAATCAGGGGGTTACTGCCCTCCCCAAATGACGCCCCTGAACTAAAGAACAGCAAAAATCAAGAATCCTGGAACGGGAGTCGAACCCCAGACTATTAGGTGCAATTTATGGTAACCGATAATTGCAAGGTTCAAAAATATATATATAACTTGTACTTCGAACATATAAGTTCTATATAGATCCATAAAACGTATCAATTCTGTTGTACGAGAGTATGTTAACTTATTAAGGGAGTATTTTTTTCATTTTTAGATGCAGATCAAACTTCGATTTGGAAACAATAAATAAATTATCAAGAGGGATACAAGAGTTTCAGAGTGAAGAATTTCTGAATTTGCGACACCTCATCTCAGAAGCTTTGTAAGTGAAAAATTTCAAACAGTGATTGGAAAATTTTACATGTAGGCCTAAATCTTGTTGGTAAATACTAATTCATTCTAGATCATGTAGAGTTTTAAAATAAGAAACGGTAATAAAATATAATAAAAATATTAATAATTTATTTTCTGTGTTGTTGCTATTAATGCAATAAATTTTTATAATACAAATAGTTTAAATTCCCTTTGTTGGTTTAATACAAATATAATCAATAATCTCAATTAATGATTCAATTTATTTATAATCAAATACTTTACATGGGGGATTACTCTACTTTGCTTGCAAGATTAATAAAAGAATTTTGTGGTGTGGTGTCTTATTTTGAGACTTACCTTTGGAACTTTGGCTGGTTCAGCTTGCCCAAGAAGTTCTCTCACTGGTCTCAAACACTCCTATCTTTAATCAAATCTCTGTGCGCTAATTCGTCTAAATGTTTTTCTAAATAAAAGATTTAAACTGTCCGGACTGAAACAGTCTTGTATTTTCGAAAATACAATTCCTATCTTTTCGACTAACGCACAAAGTCGGTACACTCGTACCTACAAAAATCTAAATTGTCAAGACTCTGATTCAAAAATGAATCTTATATTTATGTGAGAACCAGCATCTTGAACGTGATTACTTCTCGGCCAAACCAAACTCAGCTTTGTTATTGTTGTTGAATACATTAGATACAGAGCTGACAAAACGTGCGCTCTCCATCATTCTAATGCACACACGTACCATCAAGGTTTATTGATTCAAATAACCAGTCAGTCTTTATTCACCTCCGTGTTATGACAATAAGTGTTTAATAACAATAAATAATCAATTGATGCTGGGAAAATCTAATATTTCCTCAAATCTTAAAAATGTAGAAAAAACTAGAGTTTTGTTTTGTTAAAGTTATGACAATCAATTCAATTCTTCTTGAATCAGTTTGATTCTATCTAGTAGTTTTTGTTATAAATAGAAGTCAACTCCTAGTTGAATTATAGTCTTCAACATCAAATTTTCGTGCATGAAAGCTATAAAGGAAGAAATATGCCTGTGCCTCACGCTGCATAGCATATAGTCACGGCCTACTATAGATATGAAGATACAGGATATCTATATAATATCTATAGTAGGCCGTGATATAATTCAAGTTCTGAAACTGTACCATTACAATAATATAAATAAATATACCGGTAATTGAAGATTTGCATTCGAGGATTTCAATATGATTGAAGTATTTTAAAATCGCCAATCTACAATTATTCACCAATTCATAATTATTTTTTAAAAATATTGAGATGTTGATGTTCATGAATAAAGTTGAATATTTACTTCCAGATCAAAACAAGATCAAATGGTTACAAATCTTACTCAGACGAACAAGTGCAATGAGTTCGAAGAAAACAATGATTTAAGTGCTATGGTAAGTAACATCTGTATCCTAGTTGAGTTAATAGCAATATTTCACAATGGATTTCTTAATAATGGAGCATAAATTCAACCGAAAACAGATGAAAAAATCGCTGTTCTGAAGGTACGGTAGCATTGTTCAATCACACACAAGCTTTCTTTCAAATTGGGAATTTTCTTCATGAATGAGCTTAAAATACGCTACCCCCCCCCCCCCCTCGGTTCATCACCAAACCCCCTCAGAGCCGAAAAATGTTGATTTGTAAAATCGTCTTCAGGAGTACGGTAACTTCAACTCTTTAATAATTCTCCGGAGCCGCGGGCCTCCACTGTATAGACCTACCGATGGTGATTATTAAGACCTACATCTAGAGATGAATAATAACATATATTTAGACGTTGAATATCCCTGGCAATGTATATTATTAGCGACGGAACACATCGCAAGGGAGAAGAGGATTGTAGGATTTTCAAGAACATCACACATACTAACAGGTTTGAAGCTTTCTAGAAGCTTATGAACTAGGCTGGCACAAAAAGCTTGTTAGAGCTTCATTACTATTCAATAAAGCTGTAACAATACTCTGACTCTGAACGTTCACTTCATTCACAACTACTTTTCGACACACTTTACATTGAAAATTGATCTAATCACATTGATAAGAAGTGATAAGTTTTGTAGAGTCGGGCTCTTCTTCAGGCCGTTGTAGCGTCAGTCTCAATAGTCGATGAAACTAAATGCACTGAGGTAAGCAACCAACGTATGGATTTGAAGTTTGTTGGTAATGTCATGCTATTACTTATAGATTGAATAGATAATTTATGGATATTAGAACCCCGTCTCGTCAACAATATTTCCGACCCCAAAAAACCTCCCAGAAGGAAATCCTGGGTGCGCCACTGATAATGTAGTTGTCATATGTGTAAATGCTTTTTATGTTTACCTCGTATTAAGATTATATTCATTGCGCGATGAGAACAAAGTTGGCCGAGAATGGACTGGGATCTAAGATGGCGTCTGCGACAATCCTACCAACATTCCGTGTGTTAATAGGCCTATACCCTAGTTATATGTGACTATGAATATTATAACAAATAGTAAGGTCGCGAAACATGATTGTGAAGCATGTCCCTTACGTGAACTATTAAAAAAAATAGTAGCCTAATCTAGAAAAAGCCGCTTTAGAATTATCACGGTTAGTGCAAGCTACGCAACTCAGGACAGACTGATTTTACAAGGTTTTCAGAGTCGCACATTGCTCCCTTCTTGCTACTGACCAACGCTACTTTGTTCTCATCGCGCGATGACTATAGTCACAGAATAGGAGGGAATTGTCTCTGCTATAGTTTATTTTCTAATAAAACATCAATTTTTTTCAGTTTGCCAAAACTAAGTCTTGTGACATCAAGCTCAAGTGTCTCAAACGTAAAATGATTGAACTTAGTAATCGATCTAAATCACTAAAGGTAAATAAATATCTTTGATATTTTTGGTTCGGTATTTTTTCATACAAAAACTGTACATAATATCTTACCCAAGAAATATTATGTAGCCTACTATAGTTATTTCGGTATTGTGAATTAACTCAGAATTTGAGTATTGCTCGACTGGAGAAGTTGTTTTGGTTCTCAAATCGAAGCCTAGACATGTAATAAAAGTATTAGAAATGTATCAAATTGCCTCAATTAATATGAAAACACATTTTTTCAACAACTTTGTTACGCTTTAAAATTTCGATTCGCATTTTACAATAATGCAAACACAATATAGCGAAGTATCACACTCGGTAATTGCTACTGAGATTCACAAGTTGAACGTGCCCATAATTTCAAGGCTTTCATCGGGTTTACGTTGATTTTTCCCTGTAAAAACTTCAAAGATTATGACTCAAAAAACTGTTTTTCTATGCCTTTTTGACATAAAATACATGTAGTATAGTATTATTTTTTCAATTTGGCGGATGGCGAATGACTTTCATTCAACGGTTCTATGGTAATGGGTGATATTATGTTTGATTTTTTTCACATAAGTAGGCCTACTGTATATGATATTTAAAAAATAAATCAACAGACATGTTTAAATTATCGTTAGTTTAGATTGATAATGTTGATATTGTTAATTGTTGGTCATAGATAAAATATTGTATGCACTGGTTGAATTTGGCCTTTAAACCACCCGTGATATACCTTAATATACTCGCTTCGCTCGTAATTAACACTGGATCTCACTCGTGGTTTAATGGCTCTCATCATAATACAACCATTGCATGAAATGCTTTTTCCTATACTGTTGGGATGTTACATATCAATAATTACAAATTCATATTTCTTCCTTGAAATATTTTGGAACAAAATTTTAATATCATATTATATATTTGAATACTTTGCAGAAAAGAGCTCTTTATATCCATCAAACAAAACAGCAGGAAACTTTGAATAGGATTCAAGAAGAAGACGCCAGAGTAAGTAGAGAAGAACGTATGATAGCAAAGCCAAAAATAGACAAATGATTATAAATTAACATTAAATAAAATAATACTTATTATTCAATGCGATGATGTATACATAATTATAAATATAAATCAATTGCGAATAACTGATATTCAATATAATTATACTACATATGAACATCTTCCACGGAAAAGCAATAAAATAGTTATTTTGAAGTAATTTTTAGTATTTTTATTTTTTTCCAACAATGTAATTCCTTTATTGTCATATTGAGGGTAATTCATATTTCATATTGTAGTAGGCTATGAAGTATGAAAAGTGTATCAACTTGAAACACTCTAATAGATTAATTACCTCAACCCATTCCCATACATTTGCTGCAATGAAAGATGATTTGTAAATAATACCTTGGAATTGTATTCCAATAGTTACCATAGCCATGAATGCGTACCAGTAGATGCGAACTTGCGATCCTTCTTTTATTTTGAACAGTTCATAACAGCTTATTGAGATTTATATTTAATAACTTTCAGATAGCTGTGCAATCTGAAGGATAAGTTTTTTTTCTTCCTAGAACGAATGATGTTAGAGTTGGTCTGAAAAAATCATCGATTAAATTATTTAAATTGTCATTTCACAGCATTACTATAAAGCAAAACATGGACATTTTTACATCATTGTGGTTATTACTTACTACAGAAACTTTCATGGCTGGTGTTTCAACAATATTTCCTATCAAATGTATTGGAAGGTAATAATTATTGCTAAGCATACTCGACTCATTAATGCTGTGCATCAGCATAAAAAACTTTTTTATGGGGTTATTTTTCTACGTTTTTTTATTTGGATACTATCAAGCTAACAAAATGAAATAAATTTCAGAGGAAAAATAGCGAATTCTCCATTTTAATTGAAAATTGAGTTATTTTTTGAATAAATTAGCATGTATGCAAAATTTCATGATTGTATTTGTAACCAATTATGAGATGATCTGTTCCAAAAATTTCAACTTTAGGTGCCCATATCTCACAAAAAATTATAACTAATTGAAGCACATGTCACTTGACTGAATATTATGTCACTTGACTGAATGTGAAAACTCGCATGTACCGTAAAAATTTCTAAAACAATACAGTATTTTACTGTTTCCTCGTTTACCAACATATGACAAAGCCAATTAATTGTACGCTAGAAGTATTTTAGGAGATTGTATTTTATGGTCAGTAAAATCTTGAATTGAATTAAAATGTGGTTCTATCTTATTTCTTCACAATCAAATTTAGAGATTACAGAATGTAATGTCAATGCAAACTCAAACATCGATCCCAGTAAATATTGTCATTAAAATAATATTATAAAAAACGAATACGTACAAAAACCCATTAAGAAAATAAAGTAGGTTGGTTAATTTGAGGTTCAATAACATCATATTGCATATCTACCAAAAGTACAGCAAATGAACAACCACTGAAAATACATTCAACAGTATTACCTCTGGTACAACTGTTTTCAAACCCTCAATTGGGTTGCTACTAAAACAATCATTCCAACATTAGGTATTCAAAATACACAACATGCAAAAAATATACATCTAGTATTACAAACAGTTATTTTAACTACCGACGTTCTAGTAGACATAACCTCACAGATAGTTTATAGACATCAAGCGAAGAGAAGGCATCAAGCTATTGCTGAGAAGTGGGCGGAGAGTTGAGATAGCGGCTGCCAACGTATATATATATAAATATGATGACTATGAATAATATAAATAAAAGTAAACTGGCGAAATATGATTATAAGAATTTCACTTGCATAAACTAGCAAAAACTGGAATAGCCTAAAATAAAATTTAAAAACCGTTTGGATTTATCACGGTTAGTGAAAGCAGATGATTTCTCCCTAGTAGATGCAAGCAAGATGTAGCAAGTAGATGATGTATCCCTATGTTAAATGGTGAACGACGGAAAAGCGACGTGATTGTGGCGATATCTCTGGGGACTCTTCATTCATACTACACAGGCGGGTAGCAATGATAAAAATGACAAGTTTTCACAAAATAATCTTCATTTATTTCATACATAATTATAATTAAAACAAAGGTAGAAGTGAATGTGATTAACATTGATCTATTGTTGTTCAATTACTAAGTATATTGATGGTTCATCGATTTATAAATTTAATAATTACTTTAGATCAATAACTTTTCCTACTTCCAGTCCGTTACGACGAACACACAAAATTATTGGTATCTTATACTATAGATTACCTACAAAAGGAACTAGATGAAAAAATTTAGTTTGGAAGATACTTTCAACTGATCAGGTGAACTCTATCAGGCCTATTAAACGAAATATTATTTGCACAGTGTGTGAATTTATCCATGTTTATTATATAGATTAAATAAATTTATAAATTAAAGTTTTATTGTGGCGCAAACACTAGAAATTCAAGTGATAAAAAACACAATTTGTCACAAGAATAGGTAATAATCTATTATATGTTAATATAAGAAAATATTAATTTCTAGTAATATTTTCCGCAGACTAAACATGTCGAGGAATGCTTATTACACAAATCATTTTCAGTCTCAACAAATGCAATCGATATGATTTCTTCAAGCAATGAAACTTTCATAATTTAGCTATTGGTTAGATATTAATCATTAATAAAGTTAATATCTTTTGTTGTACTGTTCCATTTTCCATTTGTACTGACAAAACCCGTCTTCAAATTTTGTTTCTTTAGAATGAGTTTACATTTATTTATATACCTGTGCATATTAGATCAAAAGAAATTAATCTCTATTTGGTAACTCCAAATGTGGAAGACAAAAGAATGTTCTAAAATAAGATTTATTGAAACAAAATAATATAAAATTAACTTAATGAGTTCACATACTATGAACTCGTCTAAAACCTAACATGAAAGAATAAGTAATAGCTGCTTAAATAATTAATGAATATACATTTGAATAGATAATAATCCTATTAATAAAATTGGTTGTATCAGCAATGTGTAATTTAACTACATAATTTTATCATTTGCCATAAATTTTCGCAATGAAAGAGACAATAAAGTTCACTTCTAATCTTCAAAACTTCACTTCAAATATTTTCACGTTTTTCAGTATTTTAATTCAAAACTTTAAAGAATTCCAAACTCTAGAGTTTCAATCGTACTTTGGATTGAAATAAGATTAAAATTAAGAATAGAAATACCATGTAGTTTAGACTAATAAAAGGAATAATCATAATTTAATGACAGAAAAGTGCATTATCACAGCCGTTATTTGAGGCATAGAAGTCTTTTCATCATATTGATTACTATCCTATGAAAGTTCATAAGCGTATGACATTCAATTGTGAGGTTGCTCCCCATAATAGTTATAGTTCACGCAATATTATGATAATAAACCTACAATTCTGTTATTGTTAATGTGAAGACATTAAAAAGAGAATATTCAGGAATCTCTAAAAGATCCTCAAACATAATTACATTGAATGAAAAATGTGTTAATCAAAATTTTATTTCTACTACATTCAAACATCAAATACCATTCAACTCATAAATTTCCAACGTACATCCCATAAATTAGCATTCTAAAAATATAAAACAATCCTGTATAGATTATGAAACACAAATTAGATTAAATATATTTCCATTAAATTGAAAAGAATGCAGTTTTTCTTATTTCTTTCGGTAGCCAGATTGAACTAATCTATCTGGAATATTTTTTCAAGAGTAAACTAATTATTGAAATTTTCAATAGCTTGTTCTTGATAGAAATTAACTTTTTATTCGAGCACTTCAACTAAAACACATCAAACTTTGTTTATCACATGGTATTACATAAATTTTAGTATCTGTCCGATATTTCCATAATTTGTTCATCAAAATCTGAGCGTACCAACTTATTTAACAATTATCAACACTTTTTGTCAATGTTTACTCAGATTGAACCAAGTAATTGAAAGCGAAAAATGAATTTAATCCTCCGGGCGCGCGCCGTTGTATTTTGTACAAGAGTATAAAATATTTTTTTGGTTTTAAACATGTAATTTTACTATGGGAAGTTTGAAACTTTTTTTATTCTTCAGTCACATCTTCTCCCACCCTAGACACAACTGCGTCTCTAGTAAGAGTCAGTCATTTTCTATTCAGGAGTGCAGTGAGTGTTGACGGATTTTTTGAACTATGTACAGGAGCGCGATTTCTTGCAGAAACCGATCAATATGCTCAATCGTTGTAAGCAAGGCAATGTCGGCAAGCACAGCAATGCATGAATAAGCAAAAGAGAAAGAACAAACAAACCTTTTTCATCTCTAAATATCAAATGAGAGCTATAGCTATAGGTTGCATAGGCCCATAGCAACTTTTACTGTGTATATTACAACTTTGTTTTATGTTCTCGGGGCCCTTTGTTGTAACCCATCAGACACAACAAAAATATTCATAAAAAACACTTTAAAAAATGGGCTAGAAATGTAAATACTGAAATTTCGTTCACATATTAATCGATAGAATAGTTTTTTCAATGAAATAACTGACTGTTGTGAAAAATACAACACGCGCGTCTCGGTAAAAATAATAAATCTCCTAAAATTAATCCTCTAACATATAACACGAATATGAAAATAAACTGAATGAATAGAATTATAACAATCAATGAATTTAGGTTACAATAGTCTCCAGTTCCAAAATCAATTACTCAATGCTTGTAAAAAACCTTTCATAGGTTCAGAACTTGTTTGCTGGTAAGAAAAAAGTTTCTTTTAACAAATGACATGAAAAAGCAGCAAACATTGACATCGACAGCTGTTAAGAATGCAAAAAATTTACATCAAGCTCAATTCATCAAGTATGGGCATTTAACACTTATTATGAACTTTTACATCATACACTATCTTGTCTCAATTTTGTTTTAGTCATACATGATAACTGATAGATCTATATGGAAACTTATGTGTTCTGAGAACTGACATTTCAGACTTAAATGATCATTGTTTCATATTTTTCAATTGAGAAGAGATTTGCAGATAGCCTAGATTTCTGAATATCATTCAGAAATTATTAAGAATTTATGAGAAATTATTTCAAGAATTTAGGAATGATAACTGCAAACTTTGACATATGATCTCGGAAATGATCTTTCTGGCTTACTTGACAAACAAATACAGGAAATAGGTAATAAATAACTAATTAACACTCAAAATAACAGTCATTGAATCTTTCGAAGTCAGGTTGAGTAACTTAAATAAATTCAGGCAATTGAGGGTCAGGAAGAATCATTTCAACCAATTTGTGTAATCCTCTTAGTAAGGTCCATGGTCATAATTTGTAATCACTAGTAATTATTGGGATTAGGCTACGCATAACTACGTTTTCAAATCTTAAAATGTTAGTAGTGTAACAGATCCACTTTCTACAACGAGATCACAGAGATAATGGAACATATTTCTACAGCTGACTACTCACTTTCGCCAACAGCACAGTTTGCTGACTGTACGTTTTATGGAGCACTGTGAGCCACTGGAGTTGAGGTAGGTGCTTGTGCGAAATACTCCGCTGGAAGGCTCTTCTTCACACGAAGCCATGAACATCTGCACGTCGTTCTTCGGGAATCCCTCTTTATAATACAACTGCAACAGCAACACATTCACATTACAGCATCCACTACGATCTTGGATTACTCATCACAATTAACATCGGCAATATAATAATGGAGATTAAGGTTGATAGAACTTTGTGTAAATGGCAATACAAGTTTATATTTCATTCCTAAATATCACAATAGCATTATACTGTGCATGATGTTATTGTAGTTTTCAAATCAAATATTTTTTATCTACTACCATTTTTTGTTATAACGTGAATATTACAGTTTCACAATTGATGCCATAACAGGTGCCTTTTCGAAATGAAATTTCTAACCAGTATCGTATCGTAATGAGAAATGTTTCTCTTTTCTCCACATCATCAATTCAATGAAAAGCCAACATCGAGAAATGTGTACAATCTAGAGCTTGAGAAATGTGATTCAAGAGCCAATGATGTATGTGCGAAGTTAGAACAAATTTTGTCCTAAGGATTCAATAGGATTCTATTGAATTATAAAAAGATTAGTACACATAAGCTCATATGCATTGCAACGTTTTTTGAACTCTACTTAACGTAAGCCCTGGATTCAGACTGTTGTATTTCTTCAATGTTAGTTATTATAAACTTGAAATCATACGTTACACAGGTGACTTGTAAAACTTGGAAAGAATCAAAGAGAAACTTATGAAAGAGACTTGAGATTCATGCCAGTGATTTTGGGATAAATTGATTCTACTGTTATTGTACTCTGTTTTTAGCAATATACAATAAATACTTAATGTTAAATTCATTATAACTTACTATGTGAAAAAAATCAAATATACAACTTACCTTGATAGTCTCATAAGCGTCCATGATAACCGAAATGAATAAGCTGAGAACCACATAGATGTAGAGGCTGATGAACGAGTACAAGTACATTCTACTGAACCACCACAAGAGCGGCGACTTGAAAGACATAATCGAGAATGTCGCATACATGTCATCACCATTGATCAGAGAGAACAGACATTCCGAAGTACTGGCCAGAGAGCGGAACTGAAAACAAACAAAAGCTCACTTCAATTTGCTAGGACTGGCATTGCCACGTGCAACTTGTAAACAAGGCATAATAAACAATAGAATGGAGAGAAGTGGCCTCAATAATTAAAGATTATTGTAATGTCATATAAAAAAAATATATTCAACATGCAATTGATAAGATAAAATTGACTATTAATCTTAACAGCAGTTACCTTGAGGTGATAAGGTCCAAGAATGAGCCAACCACAGAATGTGAACCCAGCATAGATGAGGATAGCGCACAGTAAGAATCTTGCTACTTGAGGACAAGCTTTTTTCAAAGTTAAAATAACAACCTGCAAAATAAAAAAAAATCTAATGTAAACAGGAATTTCATGAAGCGTATATTTTTATACATAGAAAATAAGTAGTTACTGAACATTATTTATTATTGAAAGTGAAGTGTAATACATCCATCACATGAATCAAATAGTACTACACGAATTAATACTATAGTTGACTATAATAAATACCTGCCATCTAATCTCGAATTATTACAAGATCATGGGAAATCTATGATCAGAGCATTGTTTTTCAAGAAAACCAAAACGGGTATACCCTTAAACTAGACATGCACTGTTATAAAGCATCAAGGCATGATATGGATGTATAGCGTGTGGGTTCCTTACAAGTCAGCTGCTCAAATCAATGTTATTCTATTGCATGGAATTTGATGAGAAATTTGGTCGTGTACAAATGCCTCTACTCCACTTGATGAAACAAATAAAATGACATGTTCAATAGAAGAATCGAATAGTATTTCAAGCAGAAATGACAAGATTTCACTGAGACTTAGCTTCGATCTTAGGAAATAATACTAAATTTACGCACTATACCCAGGATTTCAATATAATTCACAAAACAACTTCAATAAACACAGTAATTGATAATATAATAATAGGCCTACTATTTTTCTCTCGCAAGATTGAAATTTATGGCAACATTAATGTAATAATTGGACTCTTTTTCGATATTGAGAATAATATCAATCAACATCGATTTCTCGTTACTCATGTAATATTTTCATATTGGTTTCTTAATGTAGAACCTTATAAATCCATTCTTGGAATTTGAAATCTACGATTATTTTTAGTGACTATTAAAACTTGATTCTTACATTGTACGTCTTGAAGAATCCCAAATACCTCAGCACTCCAAACCACACAAGTAGGTTACCTGTTCCTAAAAACATGCTACATGTATTCCACTGGTCACCAACGAATTGCTGAAAAATGAATGAAACCACAGTTATTGTCGATTAAAGAAAATAGAAGTAAAGAGAAGAGAATCAAACAGAATAATAAAGAACCTAAAACGATAAAGATGCTATCAAATTGTTTTTCAACAATCAAAAGAGCCTTATGATAAATCTTAACCTGAAAATTTGGTTAACAAAAAAAATGAAAGTAGCTTACTTTACGTTCTATTTGTTCCTTCATTGTTGAACCGATAATGATCAGCATATCATTTATAATTATCATGATATACCATAAATTCCAGAACTCGAATCTTCCCTCCACACTCAGTTCTTTTTTGTAGCATTCTCTGAAGAAATACACCGTTTCCTGAAATAATAATCGACAGAGTTATGAGAATTAAGTACTGTTTGAAATTGGATAGAAGAGGCATATTCAAATAGAAATTTACACCCTCAGATTAAATCAATGTAAATTGATGCACTCGTGGAAAGCTAAGAATTGAAAATATTTTATTTGAGAAAGGCAAATACAAATTTTACAAATATCAAAACATCCATAATGGAACAATTCTTGTTGTGAAATTACTCAAGCACAGAGCCAATGAAATTTATCTATGTTGAAAGGTTAGACGAATATGATATTGCAATTTCCATACTCACCATTTTGAGCTGTTGAGCTTTTATAAGAGCGCGGCTGCAAAGCACGAAAGATACTGCACAGACTATGATAACCAGGACATTTAGAATTGTTCTCAATATGTAGTCAAGTCTATTACCATCTATATTGAGAAAGAAAAAATATTTTGATGAGAAGATCAAGAAATCCAAAAACGAAATAATACATTCAAATAAAACTTTATTAGAAATATAGTTTTCAGTACAAGCAACAGCCTTACTTTTATATCAAACTCACAAAAAAATCATCCTCACTTCATACCATTACATAGAATGAGAGCAACATCTCAGAGTTTTGTTGCTCGTCTTCTACAATAAGGTGTACATGTCAATTCAACCGCAAAAAGATGAGAAATGCATCAATTCTAGAAAAGCAATACTATAAATAATAAAGTAGAGTGACCGTTGGGTGGTCATCCAGTTGATCGACCTGCTTTGTGTTCTCCCCTACCCATGCTGTCCCATCCTTTCAGCAAAGTAAACTACCAATCGTCTAAAATAATTCGTTATGAATGTTTGTATTTTACTATCAAGTATTGTATAGCGTAATTAATAATTGGTAAGTTGTAACACATATTATTGTATTATGTGACACATTATTATTCTAGGGCTTTTATTGGGTGGGTCTAAACCTTTTCAGAGATGTGCTCTGTATTTTCCAATTTTAAACTGTAGGTGTAGCAAGTCAATCATTAAATACAACCTAATTCAAAATTGAGAATCTAGATCTGAATTTCTATCACTTTCATTTGCATTCAAGAGAGAATCTGTAGTAAATTACAACTGAGATAGAATGACTTGATCAGAACAGACTTTTAATAACCGGGCTTGAAAATAACTCAAGTACTGAAAATGAATTGAAGAAATTCTACATTCTGTCTGATTAAGATGCTTCACTGAGCATGCGTCACAAATACTCTTGTCGGCTTCCTTCTGTAAATTCAGATTCAATGAGATTAGACCTACAGAAGGAAGCCGAGCATTCGTCAACAATGATGGACATGGACCAATCAGAGCATTGGGCTGGTGACGCATGCGCAGATCGAAAATGCCAAGTCGGATCGGTGTCGAGTCGGATCATGTGTGAATTGACCTTAATTCCCACATAATATTCTACTTACAATAACTAAGAGCAGAAGTCCAGTCACTAGTGGATAGCATACGTGACTGCGAAGCGGTAGATTAAAGACTTGGATTATCAGGAGTGAGCTATCCTCACTCCCTCTGATGGAATCCAATTACTAAGAAGAGTCATTTGAAATGTCAACTACAAAACTCGCTCTCACCTTCTCTAATACTAGATCTTATTGTTCTCATGGCGATTGATATTGTAACATAGAATTACGGTGTAAAAATGATACAAATAAACTCACCAATATATTTTACATCTCCAATGCATTGTAATCGTATCGGGAAAACATCCAACGAGAGCAGCATTTGACCATCCATATTTTGGTTATCAAATAAAATCTAGAAAATTACAAGAATAAATTCTTAATATGAAAACAACTGAATAATCTGAAGCAACTATTCATTCAGAAGACGAAGCAATAATTGTAAAGTTGAATGTTACTCAAACATAATAGCTATTTATGAGCTTAAAGTGCGAATTTATTGCTCGAGCAAAACAGTTATCACGCGACGCGTAGCGTCTTTAACTCTAATTTAACTTTTAACTTTAACTTTTAATGATTTGTCTTCGCTAATGTCCATTGCTGTATTCCCATTTTTACTACTAGAAATAACTTGCAATTGCAATTCACAATGAGTAAATGGGTTTATAATAAGTAATGGCGCAGTTTCACGATACCAGTAGACGTGTAGGTTACTGGCAGGTAGGTTGGTCATATGATCTTCCACTCTATACAAACAAATAGGGCAATGCACACCAGTCAGTGTGCATTGCCCTATTTGTTTGTATAGAGTGGAAGATCATATGACCAACCTGCATGCCAGTAACCTACACGTCTACTGGTATCGTGAAACCGCGCCATAAGTCCGGAGCTGAGTTAGTCCGGAGGCACAATAAATGTGAAAATGTGGCGTCATGCTTATATTGTCAAGTGTTGTTGATTTTTTCTAGTAGCCTATTATTACAAGCCAGTTAACCCTGTATTTGTCTTTCATACAAACATTCAAGGAGTTGGACAGCTGGCTTGAACAATTTGGAAAACAGCAAAAAATCCCAGACGATCCCAAGCGATCGATGGTCAAAAAATTATTATCATCTTATAACCTACTGTTTCTCAACAATAATAGTTTTCTTGATGTCTTAATCATACAAATGGCAGTCAACATTGACAACTCACCTTTACATCGAATTGATAGCATTCAGACGGCGTCATTGGTCCGGCATCTTTGTAATTCACCGTCTTCAATGAGAATTTCAAATCAGCTTTTATCAAAGCAGGAAACGCGATGCTGTAATTTTGTATTTGCAGATACTTCTGACTAGAAAAGTCAGTGATATTTTCACCAATACTTATGTTCAAACAAGCTGGAACATACAAACAATATAAACTAACATACCTTCATCTAAACTTATAAAAAAAATGTTAAATATATTTTTATGTTAGTAATAAGTGAGCTCGAAAACAGCTGGACTGTTTGTCATGAAATGAAGATATATGTGAAATTCCTTGGAGCATGTATTTTTTCATAGATTCAGTCCAAACTCAATTGGTTTCCTCCCCACAGGCTCAAAAAGTATTCCATATAATTCTTAAGGAAGAAATTTTGTTTAAAAGCAGTTGACATGATTAAATATGGACAGATGAACATGATTTCTTGAACAGGTGAACTTGCTGATATTGGTTAAAGAGGTCTGCACTCTGCATTATTCATGTAATTCACGTTATTTATAAGATTAAATAACTACTTCTACTACCATCACAACACTTACACTCAGTAATGTCACTGTTGAAAATGTAACTTTCATTGAAAGGAAAAATATCGCCGACTTTGTAGTGGTAGAAGCATAGAACCGGTGGCGTAAGATGATTATCTTCACTCGCATACGAATAAGGCCCAATAGCATTGAAAATATTCGAGTACTGGAAAATAATAATGCTTGTATTAATTTAGAAATTGCTTGGTATCTCATTCCCACAACTTCAATCCTCATAATATCTATCATAATCCTATTCTACAAAGAAAGGAAATACAGTCAACCAAATGTCACGAACTACATCTTCAACTGCAAATCAGCAATATTGATTTCTTCATTTCAATTGCTATTTTTTAGGAGAGGCTATCTGTATTCAATAATACTGCATTCATATCTGTCACAGATATATGTTATATCACAATCACAGTTCGCGATGCAAGTCAAAATAGAGGAATAAGCATGAAAGTTATGAATTTCTTTTCATTTCAAACTACGATGTTCATATAAATTTTCAATTGATTACCGACTTGCAGTCGAAAAATATAAATATATTTTTATATTTAAAACAAAAAGCAAATATAATGAATGCAACTCGGTGTTTCTAAACTAAATTACCATACCGTAACTGGTTTGTGTAACAGATTGAAAGGAATAATATTCTTACAGTACAATAGACATAGTGCAAAAATACAAGCCTTATCCGGAATGATTGCTGCTACAATGCTGCCAACAAAATAGACCTAGGCTACTCCCTAGCCACAAAAATGAGAACACGAATAGTAAACTCGCGAAACTTGATTGTAAAGAAAGTCACCTACGTGGACCTCGACTACAAGAGAGAACAGACCCTAAACCTAGAAAATAGCCGAGCCGGAAGGGTCGTCATCATATAAAATCCCATGTTGAAGTGCAGACGACAAAAAGTTGGATTGAAAACAGCTGATCTGAGTCGTGCTTTAACATGGGATTTCCAATGCTGACAACCCTTCACGCTCGGCCCATTGCTTTTCGCTCAGCTTAAGGGTTAGGGTTTGTTCTTTCTTGTAGTCTAGTGTGAACTGTAGCAAAACAATAGAAAACTTAGCCTAACTTAGAAAAAGCCATATTAGAATAATCACATGCAAGCAACGCAGAGTTGTCAGCACTACTAAAATAATAGAATGTCATAATTACAAAATATTATTACATGTTGAATAAAAATGTTCAGTGATGAAAACCTCACAGTATGTTCAGAGCTCAATCCTTATCAATTTCAGTTATGAGAAATTAAAATTAAAGAAATTATCACAGAAATTACTCACGCCAACAACTGCGTAATCCAACGTTTGATAGAAAGTTTCTTTATCATAAATAGCCAATGGACCCAAAGCAGGAGGATAAGATGAAACCTCTCTTGTAGGATCCCATCCTTTCAGAAATAGGTGTGAAAATGTAATGCGACTATTCCATGTGTATGTAACATGGTTGTATCTGTTGTGAGCAAATAGACACAGCTGAAAAAAAAACAATGAAAATAATTGGAGAAAATGTTCCCTTCACAAAACAATTCCAATTTTTTATGAACGCTAAATCGAATTATAAGTTCATATGCCAACAACAACTGTTCACTTTTTGGCAAAAAAATCAAGATTTCAAAAACTGAGTGCTTCTGAAATAAAAATTGAAATATAGGTAAAGATCTACATCAATGGCTGATATAAACATTCAATTGAGAAAACCCATCATAGTTCAATAAGGCCTGGTGACAGTGGTGACCTATCTATCAGGCATGTATAGTGAAAAACGCATGCATAAACGCAGAACCTGCCGGGAAATTGTACTTTACTTTTAAAAGAATTATACAAAACAAAACAATTAATAATTTAATAGTCTAAAATTAAATAAGTCAAAAATGTGACACAGTAAACTAATTAATAGAAACAATAAAACTTCAAAAAAATATCGTGTTTCTTAACTTACCTGAATGGTAACAAGAACAATCTTGACTACTTGCACAAGGAACTTATATGGAAATCTACGTTTGGCTTGCCATTTCTCAACTGGATTCATAAAGAAAAACTTCAACTTTCTGCGCATCTCAATCTCCAACAGACCAATGCAGTCTTCATCAACCGGAGATGACTGAGCTTCTGGGTTCATTACCAGAGATTGCTCTTCTAGATAAAAAATGAAAACGAAAAACCATTTGATTTCAAGTACATACAACAATTTTTGCAAATAACACTTTACAAAGAAAAAAAAGGAACCTACATGTACATGAAAATCAATTTCAGCTCACAAGACTACCGTCTGATCGTGAGCTACAATTTCTTATACTGTAGGCTACTACAATTGAAAGGAAAAATAATATCTTACTTGAGTTAAAGGGTACTTATAGAAAGAGAAGTAAAAGAGCAAGAGTACAAAGAGAAGAACAAGAGCAAAAATAGAAAGAGAATAAAGAGTAAAAACTAATGAAGCAGCGAAGAAAAATCAGTAAAACAAAGTTATTGCCTTCTATCACCAAACAAATCAGTAGATGTTTTAATCCAAATGAAGATTCCTCTTTTTAATTTATTAATTGGAAAGTTTAAAAGAAAGTCCTGCGGAATAATATCAACAAGTTTGTCACAGGTAGGCTATAGTGGAATTGCATTCTACAAACCATTAGATTCGTTTGAATTAAGTTAAATGTTCTAAATGTGTGACGTGTGTTGTACGGTGTAATCCGGATATTAAAAAGGGTTCTATAGGTTGAATGTCATTTGTTTAATTTTTAGTTATTCTAATGAAATGGCTAATGTTTACTGATCATAAACAAACACCTTGAAATCGCTAAGAAAATGTACCAGAAATAAGCTTATCATATTTAAATTCAGTGGGCTGAATTTAGTTATGCGAAGGCTATTGGTAAAACATAACTTATATTTGATGTTTTGAGCTTATTTTCGAAAATACCATGGAATTCCAACACTTGCGATTCAAATTGTAATATATTCTATCATATAATAGCCAATAAAAAAAAACTACAATGCAAATCGGAGTTGGGCTAATTTCACTAATTCAGAATAAGTACTCACCATCATCTCCAGTTCTAGAAGATGTCCAGCCTCCGCAATTTTCATCATCCATCATTTTTAATTAAATACGAATAATAGCATTTAATTCAAGAAGTTAGAATTGACTAGAATTGGAGTCTAGGCAGAATGGCTATTCAACAGGTTCAAGAATGAAAGGTTATGCTGATAGTTCTATCACTAGACTCAAACAATAAATTCCACTTCAGTAAAATCATCCAATATTTCAGTAAAATGTGAAAAAAATTTCGATTACTCAAATATTACATCAACCAGTAATATCGAATTACACTCATGAGCAACTAATTTCCTTGCAATTGACTTCTATCACTTCCTAATCAGCTCAGTTTTTATTGCTTGAAAGGACAAGACATGATTCACTCAGGGTTATCTCAATGAACAATCTTCATACCATACCAAACTGTAACAACCCTCAACAATCTAATGTAACCAAGCCATCCAACAATAAATTAAACGGTTCAACAATAGAAATCAGATGTTTTCATGGTCGCGAATAAAATCAGCTGGTAGCCACCCATCTGTGATCTGGGAACGAAACCAAGCTGGCGCTGTGAGTGGCGGAACCTACAAGTTTTGAGCAGCCAATTGCCAATGTAAGATAGGAGCAAAATAGGATTTTCAGTAAGAATTCAATAAATTATATAAACTATTATTGTTTTTACCCATCATGGAATATTCCTAGGGTTTTATTGATCAAATTGAAAGCATTTTCATCAGGATATTAGTTATCTTCTCAATAGTCCCTCTTACAATAACTCGATGTTTGCATTTGTCACTATTTTCAACAATGAATACTTGACTCCTCCATAAATAATATTATTCTAAAGACATCCATTGTCCAACATACAAATAGAATTCAATTTTATTAATTCATCAATTATTTTCTATATTTCAACTATTCTAAAATTTCTAACATTCAATAAATAGTCATTTCTCTCACTTTCTAGTCCTCAGGAAGTCATTCCATAGAAGGGTCAAATGATCAAATTGAATAGATTATTGATTCTTTTCTCTTAAAATGAATACCAAAGTAATCTGAAACATTATAGCTTTGATTTCAGAAGTTAATGTGATATTTCAAACGAATTATTTTCAAATAAAATTTGTTTACAAAATTGCTGGTTTGCAGTTTTCCATTATTTGATTCAATGATAATCTACGTTATAATGCACTCATTACAGTTTCATAATTGAATTCGAAACAGTTGCTTTCTTGAAATGGAATTTGAAACTTGTATCATAATGTCGACTTTATAAAACGGATGCTACATTATAAAACATTTGTAGTTCAATCTGATCCAGAATCCAGCTTAAAAACATTGGAATGGAACTAAATAGAATCGCTGATCAAAGCACAGTGGTTGCTCATGAGTGTGTGCTTTTAGCAGATGTCCTAACCCAAACCTATATGCTCAACATTGAGATG
This sequence comes from Laodelphax striatellus, assembly GCA_017141395.1. Lineage (NCBI taxonomy): Eukaryota > Metazoa > Arthropoda > Insecta > Hemiptera > Delphacidae > Laodelphax > Laodelphax striatellus. The sequence continues at coordinate 26,040,947 of CM029544.1, forward strand.
AAACATGGTCGTTTGAATCAAGGTTAGTTTAGATTGATAATGTAGATATTATTGTTTTTTGTTGGTTGTAGTATGCAATAGTCGTATTTGGCCTTCAAACCACTCTTGAGATCCTTATTATACTCGCTACACTATGTTTTGCTTGTATCTAACACTGGATCTCACTCGTGGATTAAAGGCTTTCATAATACGACCTTTGCATAAACTACTATTATGCAATCGTCCAAGGGAAACTTGTCAAGTTATTGAGTAAACAAGGGAGTTATTGTTGAGGTGTTTCCCATTATTCAGAAAAAAACTGTGTGCCGTTAAATAAAAATTTAATCAACATATAATACACAGAACAGCTACAGAACTCTTACTAGATGAAAAAAAAACAATAATTGAAGTTGAACAATGGTTGATAATATTATATAAAACTAATAACTTACACATATAATATATAAAATTACAAAAATATAGCTAGCATACGCTGTTATTTAACAGCCTTTCTATCAACAATTCCTTGAATTCTTCAAATCTAAAAAGTACAAGTAACAAAACTAGCAATTGAAAACTTTGGCCAAATATGTGGTGATTTTTTTAAACAATTTATTAGCCAGAGAGATAAATTAAATGTGCATTAGAAGATAGGTCTTCATAGAAAGTTGAAGACTTATGGAGAGTATGAGTAAAATATAATTTTGAATACCGTAATATATGAAATAACATTCAATTGATAACTGGAGTTATAAAACGAGTTACAGTATCTGAATCTGATTGAAGTCGATCCATTTTTTATTTCAATGGTTCACTGTTGATGCGAAATCATAAGTTTGTAATATTGGTAACACCGACCACTCAAGTAAGGAGCGAGTAGTGTTCCCAACTCCACAGCTTTGGAATTTACTTTTTACGTGAGTGTAATTATTGTTTTAATTCAACCAAGATATCATAATTTTTAACTCGAGTTGAAGAGAAGATGAGAAGCCTGTTTAATAAAAGTTAGAAATCCTGTAATGAAGGAAAATGGTAGACCAACACTTGTCTTAGGGGTTTATTGCATAGTACGCCGTCCTATTAATGTCTAGTGTGTGCTCTTCTTTTTGTTTCACAGGAAAACTTTGAAGTTTTTGTGAAACAAGACCCAATTCTCTGAGAACAGCTGTCTTCTGACAGCTTTGTCAGAAAATTGAAAAACAGATGGAAACTTAATGTTTCGAAATAACATTTTTATATTGAAATACTCAAGAGAATTAATTTATAATTTAGGTACCTACTTTTAACAAAATTTATATTGAAAAAAAAACTCCAATGGAACTTTCAAATTATTTCACTATATTGATTCAACCTTATCTCTGGAGAATTCAAATCACACAGCCTAATATGCAAATTTGAACACAACATTATTTGTCATTTTTTCGCATAAAATTATTCTCAAATACATTACAATTATAATTCCAAACTTACATTTCTTATATTCTTTTTGGTATATACATATTGTGTTCTTTGTCGAAGTATTTGATTATATTGCGTTTGTTTTCATTCAAGACGATAATATTGTTCTTTGACAGGTCTCAACAACTCTATTACAACAATTTAAAAGTATCAATCTACTATCACATTACCTTAATATTATTGTGAGGAATAATTTCCTTCAAGAATAACTACTTACTTCTTCATTTAATAGACTAGTAATAGTAACTAGATGTGATTTATATTTTGATTTTCAGTGCGAATATAACTAAGATATCGTATCAAGTAGTAATCTTATTGGATATTAATTACTCATGCTTGGAATAGAGTAGTACACAAACTTGAAAGTTTGCAAGAAAAACCCATGATGTTATATGGTTTTCAACAATGAACTTGTTGATTATTATCCCACATAAGTAACAAGAGCAAAAACTTGTTTGAATGCAATAAAATTTCTAAAAATAATAATAGGATATAATGAGTTTAATAAATCGTGAATAAAATTAATGTTATAGATCGAGATTTACTCTAAGGGAGGAAAAATACCAGTTTATTTATACTACGGAAGCAGAAAATACTCATTATTATTCGAATATAATATTGATTTATTATTATATTCATCTATAGAAAAAATATATTATAGGCATGATTAAAACTTTGATCATAGAAACAAATAAAAGCTGAATGAAACTGTAATAGATCTTAGAACGATTTAACATTGTTTCATTTTATAGATGGGAATATATATTTTTTTTATTTAAATAATAAAAATCAAAGTAAAAATAGTAATATTTAAAGTAAACATTATACTTATTATACTATATTACCTAATCTTAGATAAGAATGAATAATATTAAATGTAAAGAAAGATTATAAAAGTCTTAGTAAAAATAATAGACTAATATTAAAAGTGAACATTCATTGAATGAAGATACATTAAATACATAGTACTAATTTGTTCATAGGCTATTCATACTTCCAAAACAAAGTAAATACAGACTCAAACATTTTTATAGTGTTCAAGTGTTAAATATACAAGCTTTTTTGGCACGGATATATCACTTTAATTAAAAATAATTTATTTATATTACATTTATTATTTTCTGCTATTGAGAGGTGGACAACTCAATAGGCTGCGGTTACATTGGAACGAGTAGCGAGCGAAAGGTAACCACACACTCGACATCAACTGCTGTCATGCTGAGAATCATGATTTATGTAAACCTTTCGCTCACAACTCACATGCAATGTAACCGACTCGAACATTATGAACGTTTTCATAATGTTAAGTCTCCTTATCACACAAATAATAATCATTTCAAACTATGACAAAGCTGGTTATTCATTGCATATTATTTATAATGTGTATTTATAATAGGTAGTATATTTTGAAAAAAAGTTCAAAATGAAATGAAAAATGAGACATCAGTGAATAAATCAACAAAGTATCAGATAAATCTACACTCAAACATTTCAACATCAGGTAAGCTTCAAATTTTCATTAAACATTTATCTATCCATCAGAACACCAACTGGAATTCCGGATTTTCTACAAATAGGCTAGTGTTTTATTAATAGAAATGTACAAAATAATTACTAGTTTTTTGCTAACTGTCATAACAGGTCAACATTGCCTGTAGAACATTTAAATAGATGATGGAGTACTGAATTTCGTTTATTTTTGCATGTCTTAGAATAGAAGACCTGAATATTTTTCAATCGTTTTCCAATAATAATTGAGCTAGAAAAGCGTATTGTGAAAACTTATACAATGACAAACTTGCAATGAGTAACTAACAAGAAAACTCGATACAACCTAAATTAGACCCTAATCTAATCCACAAAATTAAATCTTATTCTGCAAATTACTTACTAGTAATAGTATTGACTATAGAAGAAATTTAAACGTCTCTAAAAAACAATACAACAATATAATTGATCAATTCAAAAGTAAATTTGAATGTAGTATCACAGTTGCAATAAGGACTGGAAAAATATAAACTAAGTCTCTAGCTAGAAAAAATGTCTGGTAGAAGGTAACTTACAATCTATAGCACACATGTTGTTCTAAGTAGAACTGTTAGGAAACTAACCTTACAATAAAAAACGTTCTGGATTTTATACAGCTTTTACATAGGTTTAATCTATATAAAATTTCAGGCACCAGAATAGGCATAAAACTGCCAAGACAAATATAATGCTACCAAAATATTGAATGGTACTAGATAAGAACTGCTTTCAATTTTCATTCTAAAAAAGTCAACAATAAAGTAGTTCTCAACATCTTCAGCCTTTGTAATATTTTTATCACAAATCACCATCCTCAATCATCTTAAGTAGCAAATATGAGATTTCCAACAAGGATAAATGATTAAAAAATAGTATTTACAAGACACGATTGATTAGATTTCACATTTAAACTTTTTCTTCTCTGTTTAATTGGGACTCGATAGAGTCGCTATCTTTTTTTACCACACCTTTCAAGCGCACCATAGTGTCCAATTCTTCGATGGCCACAACTGGATTGTTAGGTTCCAAGAACCTCATCTTCTGAGAATACTTTTTGCAAAAGATAGCACAAACGAATGTCATTGCAAGTAGAAGAATGGAGCAGGTACCAAAAATCAAGGGGAATTTCCTACTGTACAAGAATCCTTGAGCATTTTCAAAATTGTTATGAGATCCAAACGATATTACCAATCCAAGACATGTGAATAGGTTCATTGGGAAACGGAACCAATTCGTAACACTAGCTCTGTATTTTTCATCAATAACCCGGCTTCTCAAGTAGCCCATCACGGGAAAGTACATACCGATTGACACTTCATAAAGGATAAAACAAAAATAACAGATTGTAACAGGTATTTTCACATCTTGTAAGTTTAGAAATAGTATTGATGTCAATGCGAACGTAATCAAGATGAAACACGCCAGAGAGAACAAGCAAGTCACCAATAACAGAATTTCTGGTCTGAATCGTCTCGATGTGAACAATTTGTAAAATTTTGAGCCCATCATGTAAGCTATCATGAAAATTGCGAATACCAAGCCTAAAGGAGGTTTCAGACTGGAAAGAACAGGTGTCCACGAGAATATGAATATGTACATAACTGACTCAAAAGCAGATTGGATGAATCCAAGGAGCAGAAGGATTCTGTCGTGATAGAACATCAATTTCAAGGAAGAGAACACGAGAAATTCGTCGTCATTTTTGGTGGGAGGATTTGTGTGCTCTTTCCAAACTAACAATATGAATAAGCTTGAAACCAATAGAAAGGGAATGGCAGCTAGAAATGGAGCCACTGAACCGAGATCAAGACCTGTTACGAGAGCATCTGCTACCAAGCCAGCTATTATCGCCAGGAATCCTGAAACAAAGCTGGCTTTGCTATATGTACTGTTCAGCCACTCAGGAGGAAAATTGAAGAAGTTCACATGTTCATTGACATACCAGGCTTCAAACGCTGAAAACAGAATAGAAGTCGATATCCCACCAAGAATCCTCCCGATCAAAAGCGTGTAAAAATCCGGCGAAAGCTTTGTTAAGCAGCACATTGCATATAGAAGACCGTAGAGAACGCAGAGCAGTTTACGACCGAATCTGTCAGCCATGTAACCGACTACTGATCCAAACACCGAACTCGATGCAAAGCCAGCTATGTAAAGCACAGCGATCATGTCCTCGTCATAGCCATAGTCGTGATAGAGTTGGTAGATATACGGACCTTGCAGCCAGTCGGAGAAAGCGGCCAAATAGAACGCAAACAAGTATCGGTTTTGTAGTTTTTTGAATTCATGATTTTCAATATCGATGTTCGCCGATTCAACTTTCTTCACGAGTCCTGCAGATAGCAGCAACAGTACAGTTATGGTTCCGTAGAATATCATGATTGTTGTCGAATGTTCATTAGTCACGGATGTCAGCTGATTAAAAAAATATCACATTGAAGCTTACCGATCCATTTGCAGAATTACAAAGGTACAGATTATACCTTCAATTGTTATGCTGACTGGATTGTTTTGCAAAAATGTTGACTGGCACTGCAACGATCAGGTTGTCCTATAACAAAAAAAAAACATAGGGTGAAAATTTTTCAAAACTTTTTAATGATAGAAAAATCCCTGTCACAGGGTAGAAAGGCCTACCACTAGGAAAAATTTTAAAATATTTTTCAATTGTTTAGTGTCTGTCAAAACCATTGGGAATAGAGAAACTCTATGATTTTTGTTTATGGGCTAGGCAGTTGTCTGAATAAATATGCAACTCCTCATATTTTTCACTAATATTTTCAAAATATTCTTTTATGAGCATTTTTCACTCTTTTCGTGCTCTTACAGATTGTTATTGTTTTTTATGGGAACACAAAATAAGTTGACCAAGTTGTCGCAAAAAACTTTCTTGTATTTTCTAGGAGTTCTACGAAATAACACATTTTGAATGTAGTCCATTCCTATGGCCAAAAAATTCGAATTTTTACTTTAATTTTTACATACCCTCCTCCCCTAGCCGAGCACGTTTTGTGTTTTGCAGACCTTTGGCAGGGTCTAGCTTGATAATGTAAAGTTTGGCCATGGCTTTGGATGTCATCCAATCACTATCAGAATTGTTGGACCATAAGTTTGACATGTGGACTGAACATACATATTTCAAGACGACAATTATTGTAGGACGATAAATTTAAGTGTTTGGACCGGGCTTTATGGATCATAGCGTTATGGTCACGTTAGGGTGGGAACATGTCGGAGCTGTGATAAGCGATCCCAGCTGTGATACTAGCAACGCTTTTATCGATGGTCCATTACCCAAGTGCAATTAACTTCGCAGCTCCGACATAAACAGGCTGATTAGAAAGCACGTCAATATTATCTACGCGCTGCTAGTATCACAGCTGGTATCGCTTATCACAGCTCCGACATGAACGCACCCTTAGAATGGTGAGGGTGGGTGGATTGGTGTTTAGATAGGGTGACCAAACGCCCCGGTTCCCCTAGATTGTCCCGGTTTTTTACCAAAAGTCCCGGTATTCCGAAAAACTTACACGGGACGCCCATAGTATCGGACGCCTGAAGTATCGGAATTCAGTTTAATGACGATTTTTCCACAGCAAGAACTAAAGTATCACTTTAGTAGGCTAAATGGAGTTGTTTCCCCCCAGAGTTTAAAGAAAAGTCTAGATAACATCAATGAGTCATTTATCTACTGATGCCAGTGAGTGTGAACAACATGATTGTATTTTATTGGCTCATTAGCGCAGCTTCTATGTAACCAAAAACGAAATTTGTAGCTGCGGTGGTGTTAAAACTTGGGTAAAATTGAAGTTGATCGAATATCTTAGAAGTAAAGAAGAGTAATTATTCTCAAAGATACATTGGAAGTGGTGAGGGCTGGGGTTGAAATGGGGGTGTCCCAGTTTTCTTTGGGAGTGATTTGGTTGCACTAGTTTAAGACCAAGTTATTTTTCAAGTTAAATAATCTCTAAATGTTAAAAAGCTGTAAAATATACAAAGAAAGCAGCTTTATATCAGGCTTCGTAAATTCTAACCTAAAACCAATAGGTAGCTCTAACATTTGAAAATATACTTTCAGTAATAATATTATAGCTATTTTTGCAGAACATTCGATTCAAGGACATTATTTGATCGGAATTATCAAATAATTTATTATAGATTGATTTGAAATTCCCAAGTAGCCTATTAATAAAATTATTGATAATATAACCGAGTACCACTCAATTATTCAATTATACAATTCATCAGACGAATAGAATGGAAACAATTCGAGATGGAGCATAAAAATGAACAAGATTTATATAATTTCATGATTCTTTTATAAGATGTTACAATAAAAAATCTTACCAAATCAAACATATAGCAGGTGCAAGTAGCAGCTCCAAGATCAGAATCAGAATAATAAACAAATCATTTCAGTGGGTGACATGCACGGCATCAGGGAGCTATTATTGATGGAGAGGAAGATCCGTATCTACCGTATGTTAAAGGCGGGTGACGATTATTAGATTTTGTGTTTTTTAGGTTGGTTTGGATAGAAGTAGGTTTTCTCGGTTCCGGAATAATGGCCGACATAATCATACTCCGCCTCATTAGCATTACTGCTTCTCCCCAAAAGATAAAGTTATGTTCGTTTTCGTAACTCCATTCACGGCATCCAGTTTTCAGGGGATCTAGATTCATAACCCCAAAAGAAACGACTATTCTAGCGCTATCAGTGAGCAATTGAGTAACTTTTGGTGGCTTACTCATGTGGAACTGGGATTCCAGGAAGCGAAGCGATAATATAACTTATTTCTACAAAAATGCAAATCAGTCATTCGTCATTTAATAAATCACGGCTTATGCTCATTGAAACAAGACACAAACTAAATAAAAGGATTAAATGCAAAGAAATCTTTCTCACTTATTTTTATCACGGTAGTGTAATTAAAAACTTTATAAGTCATGGCAGTCTTAATTTTTTTTATGAGTACCTAACATGATATATACAATAATCAGTATTATTCAGCCTTTGTAGGATGGACCATTACTACAGAGGCTGTATGATATACTATACTATATTAAAGATACAGATATTCGACTTTATATTATACAGTCTCTGTACCATAACCATAGACTAACTATACATGGTCTATGACCATAACTAACTTGAAGTGCTTTTAAACTTTACATATCATCAACATTCCAAGTATATAAAATTTAAAGCTGCTATATTGTTTTCAAACAATTGTAAAGTGGATTATTATCAACTGCTGTATAGAACTTCATCATGGAAAGTGAAATCAAGGAGAAATCTCATTGATGAACAAAAACATTTTATGACATGAATTGCAAATTATTGTTACGGACAGAGAAAGAGAGAGCTTACAGAGAATATGACAGAGAAAGAAGAGAGCTGGAAAGAAAGAGTGAGAGAGCCCATTGTTAATATGGGAATTCCAACGCCTTTTGTTACACTGCAACAATGAGTGAATTGCCACTCTGGAACCTTCGAGACTTCTGTATTGTTTGGTTGTTCTACTGACGTCTCGATAGGCTAGCCTCACACGTTTGCCTCGGCGAGGCAGCCTCGCTAGTGCGTGAATGGCTGAATCTGGCAGATCATTAATATTTTCCTAGATACGGTACCTGAAACACTTTCTTTCAAGTGATAAATGATCATTTCATTGGAAAATTATCTCTGGAATATTATGAAAAAATAATAAAGTAATGTTCTAAGATGAACCAGCAGTAGGCTAACTAATAAAAGCTGTTTTCTATTAATAACAAGACTTAATAGTGTTACGGTACTACATAGAACTGCCAAGACTGATACAGGGGCGGATTAAGAGGGGGGGCGACCCCCTCCGTCCGCTACAGAGATTGAAAATTTTGCTTTACAATTACTTATCAAAAACTAATATGTATAGGATTATAGTTTCAGTAGTTTTATTATTATTAGAGTAGAGATACATTAGTATTATTTTGTAACAAAAATGAGGATTTAAATGGTTATATTTCAAAAAGGAACGTAGAAAGCATTGCTTCTGCTCAACGTCGGCAGTGCCGGTCCCAGGAGGTTTTTTGGTACACATGCGAGCCGTGGATTTGGCGCAAATATATATAGCAGCGGTGCCAGGCCATCCAAAATTTTTAAACTATTCATACAATATTTATTCTCAAATCAGAAATATTTATTTATTATTGTACGATACAACATGAACAGTGTCAATATAAATGAAACAAAAACAAATTTTTGCTGGAAAACAATTATCTATCAATATTGATAGTTTAAATTTAATTTCTTTATAGTCCAATTATTGATGGTTCAAATTTGAACAATAACTCCTAAAATATTCTAATTGCAGTTGCAATATTACTGTCTTCTTGATCACAAAAAAAAGTACCAATGAGCAGAGACTCACTAATATTGAAAACCTCTTCAATTCAAGTTCAGATGCCGTTCCTTCCTTTTGTCTGATGCTCGTTGGTAGTATGGTAGGCTCCCATACAGAAGAGTTTGCAGATTGCGCTCATCAATGCAATGCTCTGAAAACAATTTCTGAGAAACCGAATATTGACATGCACTGCGTTTATCTCGGTCTCTTTCTCTTTAGCTTATCATCTTGTTCTCCTTCTGCTCCTCCTCCTCCTTCTTCTTCTCCTCCTCCTCCTCCTTCTTCTCCACCTACTTCATTTCTTTTCTTCTTCTTTTTCTTTCTTGTTCTTCTTCTTCCCTTCCTCTTTTCTTTCCTTTCTTCTTTCCTTCTTTTTCTTTCTTCTTCTTCATCTTTTTCTTCTTCTTTCTTATCATTAAGAGCCTGGTCACATACAATTGTGGTTTGCTTCACTTCACTTACAATGCTACTTTGATTGTGGTTTGCTTTGCTTCACTTCACTTACTATTTATACCATACGATTTATATAGATTTACTATGCGAGTAAGTGAAGTGAACCAGTTAGCTTTGTTAGTGAAGTAAAGCAAACCACAATCGTATGTGACCAGGCCTAAACTACTAGAAAGAAAAGCAGCATACTTTTCAAAATTACACGTTCTAGATATGTTCGCATATTTTTACAAGTCAAAATGGAGGATGGCGAGCTTAGCAAATGAATTTTAAAAATATTCACAATTCAAATTTAATTTTTTCTTTGCTTTTAATTATCTTTTGACAAAATTGATAAATAATCATGTTACTATTTACAATGAATATTTACAGCATTATATTTGTCCCTGTAACTCCAGTTTGAGAAAACTTCTAAACAGATAGTTGCATTTTTCATGTAACAAAATAAGATTATCAAAGATTATTATTATTAAAGATTCATATCTCATCAAAATCCTTCCATTACCCATGCACAAGCTTAGAGCTTATGTGGGCATCATCCCTAGCATAAAAAAAAGATAATATAATAAAATTTAATATATAATTAAACACTATTATTCAAAGATTATCTATTATTAAAGATTAATGAATGAAATTAATGATTTAATTTTTGGACGTGGCACAATGGTCTAAGAACTAAAATTTCGCACATATTAGGCTACTGCATATGCACAGCTCATATCTGTCTTGAATAAAAAATCAATTGATTATAGTTTTCAAATAGGCCATGAGTATACTATCAATAAAGAAGACAAGATGAGACTACTAAGGTTACTAGAAGGTGAAAGTATCTAATAGCCTTGGGAGCCTCAACTTTGCCATAGCCTTGTTAGCCGCAGTCACTGTATGTTAACCCACCGTCCGGGGACATCTTAAAACTCAAAGTTAAAAGATGTCACCAGACCGAGGAACCCATGACATACGTTGCCCGGCCCACACGCGGAGTAGTACCAGCAAAGGAAATACAGATAAATTTCTGTGTTACCTTGCCAGACCATCACCATTCGAGGACGTAAGGCTTGTGGGCCACGCGACCTAAGGCGAATACTGTTGTCTTGCTACACACCCTATGACGGAGGGCGGTAGGGTTGGAGTCGAGAGACAATCCATGGGGTACCGCTACAGATCACCTCTCTCCTGCCAACCAAACAGTATCCCCAATTTGGAATAAAAATTTTGAAATAACATCACTTCCTCTGGGTCTTCTGCGGTACAAGAAGGTTAAAGCCTACATGAGAATACTTTAAAGTAACTCTCATAGACCTCAAGAGCCTATACAAACACCCCCCCCCCCCTACAACAACGAAGTTCAAAAAGACCTCTACAATCCCCCCCATCCCTAACCCAACAAGAAAAGAAACATCATCAAAGGCTCCAGAAGAACAGAACCTCTTGGATGCCTTTTGAAGATGAAGTCGACCTGAGTTGCATCCTCCTTGCACCGCAGAAAACCAAGAGGAAGTTTATTTTGCTAATAAAATTTCAAATTGTAATGGGAAATTACCAAACGATCTAATATAATTAATAAGAAATTTTAAAGTGGAAATTGAATTTGGAAACGATTTACGGTATAAGTTGGTGAAGCCAGTAAACAGAGTATACGATTGCATTAACAGAATGATAATAAATAAATTATTATTATTCTGTGGACAATCTTCAACTTTAACAAATATGCAGTAGACGTCCTTCCTCCAGTCCATTAACTTCACTCTTTAATTGCAATGTAGCGTAAATGAAGTGAATGCTTAAACTTGGTGATCTGTAACAAAAAAACTTTCATTAGATGAAATACATAGGCTACCCTACAGAGAGTGTATAGTAATACATGACTATATACTCTCTGTAGGCTACTAATAAAACACAATCCTGAAACAAAACACTTACGTGTGAATCTTAATATTGGATCAAGCTAAATACGTGAAGTATGCTCTGAATTCTACCAAAGATGCACCATACCAAATCTAACATGCAAAGAAGGCGAATAAATAACATCCAACATGTAACTACACACAGTTCTAGATGTAACACAGAATATTCAATCCTTGCACACAGTATATCATAAAAATAGAATGTCCATGGCCTTGGATCCCTTGGAAAAGCGAAGCTGTATCTGAAACACACTTAGAAAATGAAGAATTGAGTAAATTTTCAAGATTAAAGTTGAGTAGTCGACCTGGAACTTATAACTAAACTCTTATAAGTACTCACGCCTGAACCGCCAGGAGTGGTCTAATCTATAACTTTTGACTAATAAAAATCAATCGATATTCATATTGATTTCAATTGATAACTGCACCTCTCAGCGTGTGTGAGAGAATGCCCTAAGCTACTGCGCTCTCCTAGCGTGTGTAGGAGAGCGTCTTAAATGAAGATTTTTCAATATCTTGAGAATATTTGCACTTTTCAGCATCTATAAGAATTTCTAACTTTCTAACAGTACTATACGTGAAATATTCCTTGAACTAGAACTAATCAATTTAATAATAATTATAATATATTATCATGATTCAGCACTTCTCAGCGTGTGTGAGAGAATGCCCTAAACTACTGCGCTCTCCTATCGTGTGTAGGAGAGCGTCTTATAAACAGATATTTCAATATCTGCATTTACATCACTCATTAAGAGTTTCTAACTCTCATTGATGTCTGTAACTTAAATTAACGATCATCAATATAGAAGAATAATAATAATCATGAATCTGCACCTCTCAGCGTGTGTGAGAGAGTGCCTTAAGCAGTTTTCTTTTCTAGCATGTGTAGAAAAGTACCAAATCATTCAACTCTTGAGTTAGAACTCAAGAATATCTGCGCCTTTTGGCGTATCAAAGCATGCAAGTTAATACTTATGATAAAAATTCAAAGTAAATACAGCCCCAAAGCTATAATAGCTTGAATCCCCCTTCCCCATGCCAACCAGCAAAGGCTGGAGGCAATGCTACTATAATCAAAATTTTTGAATAAGTATAAATTTTAAATTGGAAATGACTCTTATATAATATGCATGCAGCTTAGAAGCTAACAACAAATATCTTTTGTACCCCCTTCCCTATGTTCTAACCCCTTTGCTGAAGGCACTAAAATCTCATATTTGCAAACCCCAGTCTCCTGTATAATAGATCCCAACAGGCTACAGTGTAACAGTTACCACCTCGTCATAAAATTGATGCTGGAATCGAACCCGCAATCATAGTGACAACGCAGTGGAACTATCACACAGAACACTGACTAGGACACTACGATACTCGACTGAAACCTGCAAATATCCTACGGGGACCCTATCTAGTTGAATCCCTATTTATGGTCGTTATCTTGTCTCACATCCAACTTTGCAAACACAAGCACAGTACCACATATCCCATCATTGCATGATGGGGAAAACATGTACATTTACATCTGCACTGCATGGCGGTGCTGCTATTAAAGCGCCCGACCAAGACAGAAGACACCCTCTCGTCGCAAAACTAGCATGATGACGTGGTACTGCACAGGATTGGGTCAGAGTATGCTACATGACTAACAACCATAAACGTCCCACCCCCTATACCCCACCCTCTAGTCTGGGACAGTGTTAGATAATTCTAGCCTAACTTTTCAACTAGTAATTTAATACCTCATACCAGATTCACCAATCCACATCTTGGTTTGATTGATTCCACATCTTTATTTGTATTGAATGTGTGGAATGACTGCCTTCAATTGATTCCTGGAAGGGCGAAGTTAGGGCGCAGCCGGCCCTCTTTGAACGTGACCCTCGATCCCCTTTGTAGTGGGGTTACCATTCAATACGTAATTGATGCCTTCCAATAATCGTTTGTTCATGTTTGTTTTGTATTTTCAAAAATTCATCCTGTTGAAACAAATAAAACTTGAGTTTAGCTTGTATTTTCAATTTGTTAATAATTATTGCTATGCATAAATAAATATATAATTTTCACTTGCATTCAAATAATAATATTCACAATGTTAAGATGATACCCTTAAGCATACTCATCCAATGAGTTTATGAGGAAGACTAGACTTCGAAAACAAGCACTTATAAAAGCAATATCTTCTGAGATGAAGAGTAGAGTTTGGAATAATTGAACCAAGTGAAACCTTTCTTTACTTTGAATTGATTGAATAAAATAAATTATAGGATTTATTGAATGAATATTGTTAGATTAGTACAGCGGAATGGCTGGATTAATTCTATGAAAACTATTTGTGAGTAACTACATATATATTGATGAACGGAATATAACGAGATTTCAAATCAGAATCAAATAAATTAACAGTAAATTAATATTAAAGTTTCAAATAATTGATGAGAATGATGACACATATCGGTTTCAAAAATTTCGACCAATTTGTAGAGAGAAGTAGACTTCAAACATCAACCATAAGTTACTCGAATGTAAGGAAATTTGAAACTTTTAAATAGTTCAACTAATTAGAAAATATTTAAAGCTTCAATTATTATTCACTTTGAAAATAAATTGAATCAACTAACCTCAATAGTAGAAATGCCGGTGTCCAAAACTTCATTTAATTGCAATGTAGCGTAAAGGAAGTGAATGCTAAAACTTGATGCTGATCTGTAACAAAAAACCTTCATTAGATGAAATACATAATAATAATAAAACACAATCCTGAAACAATATACTTGAATGTGAATGATAATATTTGATCAAGCTAAATACGTGAAGGTAAGGAACATAAATCCTCTCAATTCTACCAAAGATGCACATACCAAATCTATCATGCAAATAAATAACATCCAACATGTAACTACACACAGTTCTAGATGCAACACAGAATATTCAATCCATGCACACAGCATATCATAAAAATAAAATGTCCATGGCCTTGGATCCGTTGGAGAAGAGGAGCTGTATCTGAAACACACTTAAAAAATGAAGAATTGAGTAAATTTTCAAAAATAAAGTTGAATATTCAACCTGGAACTTATAACTAAACTCTTATAAATATGCACTCCTGAACCGCCAGGAGTGGTATAATCTATAACTTTTGACTAATAAAAGTTATCATTTTCAATTGATAACTGCACCTCTCAGCGTGTGTGAGAGAATGCCTAGCTACTGCGCTCTCCTAGCGTGTGTGGAGAGCGTCTTAAAGAAGATTTTTCAATATCTTGAGAGTATTTGCGATTTTAGCATCTATAAGTTTCTAAGTTTTATTGATGGCAACTACTATACGTGAAATATTCCTTAAACTAGAACTAATCAATTAAATAATAATTATATATATTATCATGATTCTGCACTTCTCAGCGTGTGTGAGAAAATGCCTAAGCTACTGCGCTCTCCTAGCGTGTGTAGGAGAGTGTCTTAGATATATAGATATTTCAATATCTGCATTTACATAACTCATGAGGTTTCCAACTTAAATTAAATCTTACTAGTAGAATAATAATAATAATAACTATGAATCTGCACTTCTCAGCATGTGTGAGAGAGTGCCTTAAGTTTTCTTTTCCAGCATGTGTGAAAAGTACCAAATCATTAAACTCTTGAGTTAGTACTCAGAGTATCTGCGCCTTTGGCGTATCAAGGCATGCAAGTTAATACTTATGATAAAATTTAAAGTAAATACAGCCCCAAAGCTATAATAGCTTGAATCCCCATGCCAACCAGCAAAGGCTGGAGGCAATGCTACTATAATCAAAATTTTGAAATATAAATTCTAAATTGGAAATAACTCTTATATAATATGCATGCAGCTTAGAAGCTAACAACAAATATCTTTTGTACCCCTTCCTATGTTCTAACCCCTTTGCTGAAGGCACTAAAATCTCATATTTGCAAACCCCAGTCTCCTGTATAATAGATCCCAACAGGCTACAGTGTAACAGTTACCACCTCGTCATAAAATTGATGCTGGAATCGAACCCGCAATCATAGTGACAACGCAGTGGAACTACCACACAGAACACTGACTAGGACACTACGATACTCGACTGAAACCTGCAAATATCCTACGGGGACCCTATCTAGTTGAATCCCTATTTATGGTCGTTATCTTGTCTCACATCCAACTTTGCAAACACAAGCACAGTACCACATATCCCATCATTGCATGATGGGAAAACATGTACATTTACATCTGCACTGCATGGCGGTGCTGCTATTAAAGCGCCCGACCAAGACAGAAGACACCCTCTCGTCGCAAAACTAGCATGATGACGTGGTACTGCACAGGATTGGGTCAGAGTATGCTACATGACTAACAACCATAAACGTCCCACCCTATACCCCACCCTCTAGTCTGGGACAGTGTTAGATAATTCTAGCCTAACTTTTCAACTAGTAATTTAATACCTCATACCAGATTCACCAATCCACATCTTGGTTTGATTGATTCCACATCTTTATTTGTATTGAATGTGTGGAATGACTGCCTTCAATTGATTCCTGGATGGGCGAAGTTAGGGCGCAGCCGGCCTCTTTGAACGTGACCCTCGATCCCCTTTGTAGTGGGGTTACCATTCAATACATAAGTGATGCCTTCCAATAATCGATTGTTCATGTTTGTTTTTGTATTTTTCGAAAATTCATCCTGTTGAAACAAATAAAACTTGAGTTTAGCTTGTATTTTCAATTTGTTAATAATTATTGCTATGCATAGGCTAAATATTTTTATGACATTAAATAATAGTCTAATATTCACAATGTTAAGATAAAACCCTTAAGCATACTCATCCAATGAGTTTATGAGGAAGACTAGACTTCGAAAAACAAGCACTTATAAAAGCAATATCTTCTGAGATGAAGAGTAGAGTTTGGAATAATTGAACCAAGTAAAAACCTGCTTCACTTTGAATTGATTAAATAAAATAAAGAACCATAGGATTTATTGAATGAATTGTTAGATTAGCACAGGGAAATGGCTGGATAAATTTCATGAAAACTATTTGTGAAAAACTACATATATTGTATTGATGAATGGAATATAACGACATCTCAAATCAAAATCAAATCAACTAAGAGTAAATGAATATTAAAGTTTGGAATATTTGTTGAGAATGACGACTCCATATCGGTTTCAATAACTTCGACCAATTTGTGAAGTAGACTTCAGATATCAACCCTACTCAAATGTAAAGAAATTTGAAAATTTTAAATAGTTCAACTGATTAGAAAATATTTAAAACTTTAATATTATTCACTTTGAAAATAAATAAGATCAACTGACCTCAATAGTAGAATTGCCGGATCAAAAACTTTACAACTCAAACTGTAGTATAATTTGCTTCATTTAACCACCAAATTATGAAGTTGAACACTGGTTATAATTGAGAGCTTCACTGTATCAGTTTAAAAATAGACTGTAGTTGAAAGCACTCGTAAATATTTCGAAAAATTCAGAAAATATATTCGACCGCTGTTAACACTACTGGTTACGAAGCAGAAATGAAGTGTGAGTGAGCATGGATTTCATCTCACAGCTGATACTAGCAAGTCAGCTGATCAATCAGTGATGCCAAGATATTATATTTGCATAAAACATTCAACAATCGATAAAATAATTTATTTAGTTAATATGATAAAATTTTCAATTATCAATTTGCTTATTGTAATAATTCGAAAATCAATCTAATAGTCAGTCTTTCGTAAGACTTCGAATCGTTCGTCAGCTTTTGATACAGTATGATCGATATTGTTATCGACCGGGAATTTCAAATAAATATTGACTATTTCTAGAATCTTTGAATTCTTTAGATTTTTAGCTGTCCGCGGGTGAAGAGACAATACATTCAGGCATCTTTGCTCAAAAATTTATGATTTTATTTGCAACCAGTTGTGAGATGATCTGTCCCAAAAATTTCACCTTTAGGCACCCATCAGGGGCGGATTAAGAGGGTGGGCGGGGGGTGGGGGCGAACATAAACAGTGTCAATATAAATGAAACATAAACAAATTTTTGTTGGAAAAACAATTATCTCTCAATATTGATAGTTTAAATTTATTTATTGTCCAATTATTGATGGTTCAAATCTGAACAATAACTCCTAAAATATTCTAATTACAGTTGCAATATTACTGTCTTCTTGATCACAAAAAAGTACCAATGAGCAGAGACTCACTAATATTATAAAAACCTCTTCAATTCAAGTTCAGATGCCGTTCCTTCCTTTTGTCTGATGCTCGTTGGTAGTATGGTAGGCTCCCATGCATGAGGGTCTTTTGGTGAAAAACCTCTATCAATAAATGCTGCTGAGTACCATGAAATTATTAACAGGAGTAATTACAGCAGGAGTAGATTTTATAAATACTATAATTGATGCTATAGACAAAGGAGAGAAAGTTGTTGGCATTTTCTTAGATACCGGTATAGGCCGCGAGGTGAAACATGGACCTCAACCCCTCAAACGGTTTACGAGTGACTGGCATAGTAGGGATAGGAGTGTCTCTCTCACAAATCACTCGCTCTCACTCTGCATGCATACGGTCAGTGTAGAACACTTTCGGCTCGCCTTCCCCTCAGCTGTTGCTGGATTCGAGACACTCAGGTCACTGCCCTTTACTCCCCTATGTTTTCTTTACAGACAATAAAACCCACCCGGACTCGAAGCTAAGGTATCGGCTGCCGAGAAAGAACAAAGAACTGACCAAACTTCTACCCCCACCCTAAAAATTTCAGTTTTTGGTCACATGTAGTGGGAGTCGAAGGTCCATGTCTTACCTCGCGGCCTATATGTCACGTGCCTTCGATAGTGTACTTCACAATGTTTTGTTACATTCGTTAGAGGCTTTAGGAGTATGTGATAAGGAGCAGGCGTGGTTCTCGTCTTATTTGATTGGCAGACAGCAGTTTGTCGAAATAGAGCACACAGAAGAGAAAAATAATCATTTTTACAAATACAGTTATCGCTCTGACCTGAGAATATTAAAGTATGGAGTACCTCAAGGATCCATTTTGGGTCCTTTATTATTCCTATGTTATATCAGGGGTCTGCCTGATTTGGTCCAAGAACCCGCCTCTGTATGTCTGTATGCGGATGATGCTAACATAAAACG
The DNA here is from genome assembly GCA_017141395.1 of Laodelphax striatellus. NCBI lineage: Eukaryota > Metazoa > Arthropoda > Insecta > Hemiptera > Delphacidae > Laodelphax > Laodelphax striatellus. The sequence goes on from CM029544.1 coordinate 26,059,797, forward strand.
AGCAATAAGAATTATGCTAAACCTCAATAGAACCGACTCTGTAAAGATAGCTTTCTCCAACCTAGGAATCTTAACGATATATGGACAATACATATTTGATGTTATTGTATTTTTCAAAAAAAATGTTGGCTCAAATTTAAGAAATAGTACCCATAATTATAATACAAGATTCAGTCGTATTACAGAAATGCACAGATTGGATCTATTTGAGAAAAAAACTGTTCATAGAGGAAAAAAGTATTTGATGTTAATTTTTAATTAAATATACACTTGAACACTTGACTAGTTTTTGATGGACTTTTCGGTAAACATTTATAAAATGATATTCAATAACAAATAACTTTGATATGGGCCTAAATTATTGTTTGTTTTACATATGACGTTATTCAATGTACCTGTACATTTGTTGAATAAAGAATATTTGAATTTGAACATATTATTTCGAATCCATAAACTGGCTTCAAATCTCAATGTATCCAGATGGACTATTGAGTCTGTTCGTTTCATACTGAGATTTGTATTGAGGTTGACAGGTTGTTACATACTTTTCATCAGTGTGCGTGTTTTCATTTTAAAATTTGCTCATCTCATGTTAACTTGAACTTTTGTTGTGATTTACACTGGAAAAATACTTAATTTTATAAAAATATCACATAATTTTAATATTTATGTAAGAAAAACGTTGTAGTTTTAGAGCCTAGATTTTCGGTTTTTCACTCTTAATATTGTTCAAAATTTTTCCGGGGGAGGCCCCCCGGACCCCCCCCCCATGCCTGAGGGGTAATACCCTCGGAACTGACCTTCCTAAACCGCCCCCCCCAAAACACAGACCTTAATCCGCCCCTGGACTGATAGTGAGAGATACTGAAGTTCTTTTGAGATAAATAATAGTATAAAAAATGCAACTAGTACTGTACCTCATTGTTGTTTATAAAACGCATTGTACAGATAATCCTTCGATTGCACTAAGAAAACCGAAGAGTGGGTTCAGTAACAATTTGATGATTGTGTTGCCCCCCCCCCCATCCATATCAATATGGCAAGAAGATTTGAAGACATAAAAAGTTCCATTCTAGAGAGAGGGTCAACTCCACTCTCATCACAGGTTGCGGCACATTGGTAAAGATGAGTAGGAATACTATCAACAAAAATAATTGATAAATTCCAGTTTTAAACATTGTTTTTATTAATAGAAGAGAACATTAACAGTAGTTTGATTTTTTTCAACTCAATTCAAATAATTAAAATTTGGAAGTTACATGAAACTTATAGAATTAAAAGAAAATTTAATCTACTTATTAATTAATGACTTGATTTCTAAAAATTATGCGGTTCACTTCAAGAGCACCACAGTTCTGCAAGGTAACAAGTAGACCATCAAAACACGTATGAACACATTTGATCACATATTCGTTTCAAATACATCAAATTGCAATATCATCTACACCTAATACTAATATCCTTCTTGAAATAAGGTAGAAATTCTAGTCAACAGCTTTTAAACTTAAACATATAAAAATAACATCTATGCTCCATGTTTCGTTCCTAGCATCAGGATTCTAATATCATTTGCATCTACAATGCAACTCATGTAAACTGATAAAATAGATTATTTAACATTTATATAAAAATAGCTTCACATTGTTTGATTTGAGAGACTTAATTAACATTATAAAAAGTAACTATAGCCTACAATCCATTGAGACATTTGGATTGTGCGGTTAAGCGTAATCAATAGCAATAATAATATTAAGTGAAGTCTTTCTCAGTACGATAAAAAACCAGGTGGATTTTCAATGTTCAGTGGCTTGTTGAAAAACAATTACTTAAAGTGTTTCCGAGTTATTTTATTAGACGATGGTGGTTCGAAGTTGACTTACAGTCTTATTTAAATTGGCGTTATAATAATCCAGTCCATAGGTGGAAGCTAGTAGCATTGACTACACCTTCAATAAGAGAGTGAAGATCAGAAGTTGATACATCGTGCTGATCGTGTCTGTGAGATTTTCTGCAAACTACACTCATTTCCTAAAAGCAAAAACAACAAATTAATTTTATTCTTTACTTATTTATGTTGAGCGAAAATATAAAAATAAGTCATTCCTATCAAGATATAATCTGGAACTGCGGATGACGAAGGACAATCTGTAACTGAGAGTCCTAGGAGGTAGGAGAGGGATTATGAGGGGAGTGTGCAATCAGTAACTCCTGGGAACGCAAAGTCTGGAACAGCGACCGAGGATCCACGCAATCTGGAATCGCATAAAGGCTCAAGCAATCTACAATCGCGCAGGAGCGAGAAAGAGAGATGCAATTTGCAACTGCTGGGAACGCGCCGCCTGTAACAGCCACCGAGGATTCACGCAATCTTGAATCTCTTCCTTCCACCATTTTGTTGAGTAGACGTCAGTTTCTGTGGCATCCTTCGTCTTTGTGTTATCTACATGGGTGCTACCAATGATGGAAAGCACAAGCCTGAGCAGCTCAGGAAATTGTTCATTGGTGGACTGGACTATACAGGACCACTGACGATTCACTCAAGGCATTCTTTAAGCGATGGGGTGAAATTGTAGATGTTGACCTCACACCAAGAGGTCACGAGGGTTCGACTTCATTACATACGAAGTCATAGATGGTGGATGATGCTATGAAGAACAGGCCACACAAAGTTGATGAGAGAGAAGTCGAGTCCAAGAGAGCTGTGCTTCGTAATGAAATTGGAAGGTCAGAGGCTGATCTTTTTATTTGCATTTGAAATGCTATTTCATTAATTAATAAATAGTTAAATAATGAGCTCAAAGTAATATAGATTTATATGCAAAAATTGCTTTGACATAAATTCACTTTGTGACAAGTTAGATAGATGAACAAGAAAATTAGTTGTATATTACGATACACACATAAATGTTCATTGTACTTACGGAGGTAAGATTATTTTTATTATCATTATTATTAGCAATATTTATTTATATTTTTGTTAATCTTTCTAGTACTATCGCTTCACATTTCCCAATGATGTGTTTTACTTTCCTGTTGAATTTTGGATAACAGAATTAGCTCGTTGACACTTTCAGCCGATAAGTCATCAACATAAACAAAACTATATCTTGGCGAAAATAATTGACTCACCCTAGTATATTGTCAAAAGAAAAGTTTACTTACACCTCGTCCTGCTTGCATATCCAGCGTCAACATGACAAAGCCTTTCATCAGCTTAGGATGGAGTATGAGAAAGTGTTGAACATTATTGTCCGGTGAAGTGAATGTGCGACATAGATCTGAATATTTGGCCGCCAGCACTTTGACCAGACTTTGATACCATGTCAACGACTGTGACAGCAGTGGAGATAATCGAGGATCAATTGCTGATAACAGATCAACTTGGGCTAGATTACACAGCTCGATCAGTTCTCCATGAGTAAGTGTGTTGTTCTATAAACAAAAGAGATTGTGTGATTCATTGGGAAAGAATGCTTTCAACTCTTTAAAAGACTACCTAAAGTACTTTAATAAGTACTGTAAGGAGTAATAAGTAATAAGGAGTGGTCCGTAGCCGAGGGCGATAAGCGCCTGTCTGATAATCCAAAGGTTCCAAGATCGAATTAATAAAGTCTTTATTGTACCTGAAGTACTTTAGGTACAATAATACACATTTTTATAATTTACTAGTATTAAATACATGGATAATACATGGCTTCGGTTTGTTAATAAGTTTTATCAAAGATTTCAAATTTGAATAATCGCAGGTTGAAAAATGCTCACAGTGAATAGAAAATGTTGGTAAAGTTTGCTTACCAGAGGATAGTTGGACATCAATTTATTCCACAAGAGATGAGTTCTACAATCCAAAGAGCCCTGACTTGCCATCCAAATGATGTGACGGCGAGCGGCTTCGGCCTGTTCCAAAATCAGCTGCTGCATCAGCTGTTCGTGTGACGAGTAATAGCCAAGGTAGTTCACAGATTCCGGCCTGCAATATAACAAATCACACATTTGGTTTTAAATTACGCATAATATAAGAGAATTTTTTCTGCGTATGATGCTCACATAAGTATGTTACTTGTACGTGGGTAAGAGGTGAAGGATGATACGGGAAAAATTCCAGATGGAACGGGAATCGACCCCGTGACCGGTGCAGCAGTAGCAGGCTGAAGATGGGTCGCTCCAGCCCTCCAGCGAACTAGGCTAGCCGCCTCGCCAAATTTCTTTCTTTGTATGCAGTTGCTTAATCTGTTAGTATGCTTTTCCGATTCTATTATTGGGCATGGATGTTTTACAAAATTTGAAACACATTGATGCTTATCTGAAAACGGCTGACTTGATTTAATTTGGAAAATAGCATCCGAAGCACAAACTAGGAAATCTTGTTTTGTGCCCTCTATCTGGGGTCATAGCAAATGTCAAATGTACAGTAATATTCATTTAAGTTGGCGGATGGCATAAGATAGATAGAGATATTATTTTTGCCGTCTGACTCTACGGTAATCAGCAATTTCAAGAATCAATATTTTTGCAAAACAATTGTTTAAAGTATTTTTAAACAAAACAATTAAGTGTTTTGGAAAAATATTTATGTTTTTTTGACGTTGCTGATGACCGTAGAGTCCGATAGCAAAGAAATAATATCTCTCTATCTACTTATCTATCTATCTAATGAAAGTTATTCACCATTTGCCAACTTGAATTGTATTACATGGAATAATACATATAGAACAACAGCTTAGAATAGTATTCATTAAGATGTATAGCATAAAGTTAATATTGTTCCACAACTAGTCGAATGTAAAACTTTAGGCAACACCAACCTGATTTCATTATGTTGCGAGGGATCATGAATTGTAACTGGAATCGCAAGATTTTCTCCTCTTCTTTCGCTACCATCAGTCTCAGTTGGTGATGAGGCAGTTGATACGGGACAGAATTTCCCAAGTTTCCGCTCAATTTCAAGGTTTGGGTAGAGCTCTCTGAAAGAAAACAAGTATTTATAACAATCTAACGAATCATTCTAATCTGATAAACTATCCAAAAGTTCAAGAGAATAAGCCAAGATCGTTTACTTTTTTCTCTAGTAAATGCTTCGATAAATCAAACGAATGATTTTCAGTGTTTATGGAAAATATTGTTCATATAAACTGATTATTAGCTTTACCTGTAGTTGATCAATAGTATTCAATCACTAATATAAATTTTGAGATAACATAAATAATGCAATTTGATGTGCACGAAACATCTCTTCCAACCAGAACAAAAACTAGTTAGTTCAAATAAGATGAACTTATTACTGTACCTCAATACAGAGAAAGTTTCTGACCTCAGAAGAAACGTTTTAAATCCAAATTCAAACCAATAATTAAATCAACATTATATAATATTGTAGAGTCTCTTCTAATCCAAATGATTTAATAGTGATTGTTTTTTCACATATTAAAATCTTTAGGCCGAATACAGTAGACAAATAATATTAATCTACATCTTCGAACAAACATTATTATGGATATGGGTACCTTCTGCTTGTAAGGAGTAGATAGAAGTGCAACGATAGAGTATTTGGATCCGGGTTTTCTTCTTGAGAAATCATAAGCGTGACATCGAAATCATCAGTCTGTTTCATGTCATGCGCATCTTTGTAAATTATCTGAGGTGTCTGGCTCAACTGTACCAGAACAAACTCGTTTTCTTGCTGTGGAAAAGGTATTTCAACTTATAAAAATGCTTGGATATGAATTAGTAAATGCTTGATAATTAGTAAAATCATAAATAATAATATGAGAATGAATTGTTATTATTCATAGATGAGTGTCAACTTTGAACCATTGAACTTCACCATCGCAACAAATACCTTATCAGAAGCACACATGTCATACAAACAAATCAAACAGATGAATTTATTTCACGAGAACGCTACGTCTTATTACTCAATACACTATTATACAAAGTGTCCCAAAAATAGTGACTCCAGTACCACTACGGTATTCTATAAGCGAAAACAAACAGAAAATATTCTTGGAAAAAAGTAGATTTCTTCTTAGTTCTCCAGTAATCCGACATTTTTCTTCACAATTTTGCATCATTTTGGCTTGTAGACTACCGTGGTGGTACTAGTCACTATTTTTTTTCAACATTCTGTGATCCAAACAGTATGTTTGGGCAACTTACAAGCTGCAAATATAATACAGGCCACTTAGATTAACCAATTAATATAGTGAAAGCTCATACAATCATATGATATAAATCAGGTGTTGAGAGCAAGTTAATCTATTTTAGGACTCTGATGACAATGGTTACAAAAGCTACTTTTCTGTTATGATCAACTCCTTTTGTTGGCAGTGCTGGTAATGATTGTACTCAATTCCTCCTAGGAATGAGTGAATTGCTTCTTTAAACAAGTATCTTCAATTCTACAGTCGCAGCCTGTAGAAGATGGCTGCGACGAATAATTATCCTAGAACCTATACAAAACAAACACCAACAGAAAGAAACTCTCCTGGCCAAGCAGTGTAGTTGCTTTTCTACTCTAAATAAGTCAAACATTTCAAACTCCATTTTATCACATTAAATCCACCACTTTATCCACCTTACTTCAAATACACACAATATAACTAAAATATTAGTTTTAAATGCAAAGGAGATAAAAGTGGTGGGGGCCTCTTTTAGGTGGGACTTTCTATACAATAGATAACTATTTGATCAAAGTATTATTGATTTATACACTCTGTCTTACAATGAGCATTAGACAACAAGATGATCCAAATACAAAATATCATAATCCTTTATTTTATTTTCAATTTGGTGCTAATGTATGTATGATTTTGATATTCATAAGATTGTACGCCCCATAAAAGTGAAACTTGTGTTCGGTGAATCAGTTCTGAAGCACGATTGAATAATTGTTTTAGAATTGACGATACTATGAAAAATAAAAGAGGGACCATCTTCTTACACTATTTTCCGAGAAAGGAAGCATACAGTAAACTTCCATGTTGTAGTCTTTCTCATTATTCAACAAGTAATTGAACAACTGCATGGCTGGTGTTGATATGTCACGGACCAGCATCGAGTCTGCAAAATGAAACATCAACGTGTCATTGACAAATAGAAATGTGTCTTACTGTATTAAAATCTCTTGGTTCAGTACTTTCACTCGCGATTTCAATTGTTTCAAAAATAGTCTCCGAGGTTTCATAAAAATGAGACAAAATTGATTCTTAGTCATATATTTTTTCTACTTGTTAAATAAAAAATTCTGTTTTTTCTCATTCTAATCTTATTATGTTCATTATTGTTAGGTTTTTGATTTTATAGCTTATATTTTGTTGAAAATGTTTATTTTCTTCACTCAAAGATATTGATATTTACAAGTTATAGCCTAAGCGACTCAACACACAAGCATTTGCTTAAAGATGTGATGAACCATTTTATTTTTCCAAAGTTTTATATTGCATAGTAAAGTCAATACTTCACTACTAAAATACTCCACAATATTATGAAACCTCCAGATAACATTGAATAGTTTTTTGCCCAACAGAATTAATATGATCATGATCAACCAATCTAGTTGCATAATCCTCGTCATATTCTAATGGAAGCTCAACAGTAACCTATAATGAAAGACATACGCTAACATTCATAAATATTCATACATTCAACTCGAGTAGCCTACTACTTCACACAATAAATATAATATTTCAAGAAGAAGAATGAATACCTGAAAAGACAAGACTTCTGGCATAGTTGGGCGCTTTTGTGTAGTATTTGATGAAGTCATCTAAAAAGCTGGTGATGTGGTAACCAGGTCTCAGAAGTACTTGCTTGTTCGAAATGAACCAATGCAGGCAGCGTAGGTGGTAATCGTAGGTGAAGGAGTGCAGATGCATTAGTATTTTCACTCGGTCACATTCGTCCAGGAAACTCATTATGAACTGTGGACAATTGAAGCATTCATTAGTTCGTTTGATCATTAGACAAAGGTGATACATATTTAAAGTTTTGCAGATTATTGAGAAAGCTACTTGCAAGAACAGACTGACGTCAGTATTCGGCAGTATATGCTTAACTGAAACACGTTTTCCCAGTTCAAAATTATGCAACTCGATTATTTTGACAGATAAACCAGTGTTTTCAACCAGTGGAAATTGAAATTCCGAAAACTAAATGTTGATCACTCGATAACATAAATACATTTAAGTTCCAGAAATGAAGTTTGTATAGGATCAAAACAGACAATTAGCAGCTCCTGAGAATCGGTGGGATCCGATTCAATTTAACCAAGAGATTAGGTTGGAGGTAAAGTTTATATCATATTATATATTTAATTATATTTATTATATCCATATATTATATTCAAAATTTGAAGAACTGCCATCAAAGAGACATTTAATCACTAAAACAATCACAAAGTCTTTAACTATCCATTAATTTACTTATTTGAAAGTTATAAAACATTACTGTACTTCAACGTTTGGTAATCACTGTGTAACCACCGTGCGACGATATAGCCGCATTATGGAATGAATGGAGTTTCAGATCTACACAAAAACATTCATTGAATTAACCCTATTTCTCATGCTGTGCTTGGTTCATTAAGGCAGAAATATTTTAGAATCGGTGTAACAGAAATTTTTTATTTCAATGAAAAATAGTACTGTAATAATGTGATGATATTCGGCGTTCTGCCAGTATTTACAGGAAACATGTTTTTGAATATTTGAATTATTAAGCTAGAAAATCTTATTATTTCTTCAGAACCTATTATGATGTACGTACGGCATTTCAATACAAAAACTAACCAATAACTAGATTCCATCAGTTCCACGATAACATTACCTGAGACAAAAGTGGAGTCGAAGTCTGCAACCTGGAGCACTCGAGAGCATGCAGTTTTGTGTGAAAAAATGGTTCTGATAGAAACAACTCAAACAGAAGTATACCTCCAAGAAGTGATTTTTGGAGGAAACACGAATTCTTTGTTGATTGGGAAATACTGTTCCTTCGCACTCTGTGAATGAAAATAAGGTTCATGAGAGATAAATATTATCAATAATCAATTACAGCAATGAAACTGGGTTATCAATCTCCTGTCGTAAGAATGTATTTTTTCACTTCTTCGTCTTACTCTATTTTGATTATTTTCTTTCATTCCCTGTTTTTACAAGTGATTTGAAATAACTATGTCAATATGAACTACTAATATTATTCGTATCCTTAACATTTTTAAAAGAGAGAGTTTTCTCTTGTATGAAGAAGCTTGACCTGTTCTTTAACATGACTGGTTTTTCATTTATATTTCTCGAGCTTGAATTTGTATAATTATTGTAAAACAATTATTCCAACTAGATTGCCTTTTATTCTTACTTTCATTGTAAGAATATTATATCATTTAGGCTAAATCTATTATAGAATACATGACATATTTTGTGGTTTAGGCTAATGAAAAAATATGTTGAAAAACATTTTATATTGCAATTTATGAGAAAAACTCAATCTGTGCTAGACAAAGTAGCTTAGTGTGTTGTGCGTGTATCCATTCTTTTTCTTTAAATCAGTGTAAGAAGCTTAGTATATGAATATTAGGAAAAAGATAGAATACCCAATTGATATGTCGTCTTGCAGAATCTTACCCCTTTTTTGGTGTTGACGGTCCAATCTGAATAGGAATAAATCCTAACGATTGGAGGTATTGTTTGTATTCGTGTACAAAATTGTTACAAAGCTGTTGATGCCACTTGTCATCACTCTTTGATGCCGAAGCATCACTAGATGAGGCCTGAAATAGAAAGTTAACAATTCAATATTGCACACAATGTGAATAGTGTCAATACTGAGTTAACTAAGTTCACAGAAATAATTAAAAATGATTTGGAACAGTCAAATACCGTAATTGAACGTCATTTCTTTCCAATATGGGCAATAGAGCCTGAAATAGTCTCACTCAAATTAGAACTACTATAAAAGTCTTCGTGCAAAATAAAATAGTTCATTTAGCTAGGAGGGATATGCTTGCATAGAATATCCTTTCTTTTTGCTGGTGATCAAAGGTTGAAGATTGGAAACGTAAACTCCCAAATGAGAGGTTTGCAGAAAACCTCCCTATTTTGCTGGTGGAGCACCATCGATTTAGCATAATAACGATGGCTTCCAAGTTCTTCACTTTCAAATTTGAATACTTGATTACTTAACATTATAAACAGACCATTAATAGTAGTAATTGCGATAGTTTGGTAGCATAAATCAATTTTAATTTGGCTTCTAACTGAATATTACGAATTATGGTCGCACAGGTTGGATACGCGACGTGCAGTTGCTATTGTCTTTGAAAAGCAGACCGCTTATAAGAACTGCTCCGATAAATATAATTTATGAGCCTCAAAATCGCTTCCCGGTGGTTCAAAATGCACCTAAAGCTGTCAGTCCATTATCTGATCATAATCATCGATCAAATTGACAAATGAGATTCAAAACCAATGATTCAAAATTTGTTATTAATTCAATTAATTTCAAGTTATCTTGGCGTTATCGGAGCAAAAGTGTTATCTCAGTTTTACTGGTTGTATGCTCTTAAAATTCAACGGTAAATAAGTGAATTGATCAACAACTGTGAAGAGTAACTCACTATAATGGGAAGAATGAAAGAGAATGATGTATGTTACCTGAGTAACTTTCAGAGAATGGTCTCTAGTAGCTGCACTTTGGATTCTCCACCTATAAAAATTGAATTACATATGAATTACAAAGCTCTATGTTTGTTATAACAAGCTCTCGAGTAAATAAAAATCTATTTATCTAAATTCACATCAACTGGTTGGAAGATATTCACGGTTAAGTCAGAAATCTATACTATATTATTATAAAAATGATATTGTGTGGGTCTGTCTGCCTAAATCTTGCGTGATTGTGTCATCACGTCCAAAACTACTTGACTGATATAGCTGAACTTTTTCACAAAGATGGCATATACAGTATATACGTAGGAGTGTCAAAGGCTTATTCGTTTCCCTGAATTCAAAAGTCTTGATACCCTGAAGACGTTCAAAGTTTCAATTTATGTGAATGACCATTTAAATACTGGAATGTGAGCATCTGTGTAAGATATAATCATAATTCAATGGGTAGATGCAAGAATATCTGTTTAAAGAGTAGGCTACTGAAATTCAAATTCTATTTCTTCCAATGAATAATCAGCTGACAACTTTTATAATTTATAGTGATGTCTGAATTTGTAAAATTGCAGCAGAATGCCTTATAGAAGAAAATCCTATCACTGATAACTTTAGCTTCCAGAAATGAAGCCACATTTCAAGCTGCTGAGACTCCAGAACAAAGTCAAGTACGGGGTCTACTTCTGGTATTGCAAAAGTTTTTATTACTTTATTGATTTGCATTCAGGTCTCACAATTTCATGAATTGTTACAGTTGAATAAATTAAAGTTGCAATAATAGTTTATTTTCTCACCTGGGTAGAAAGAGTAGAGGAGTTAGACAGTAATGTATATTTCTCGAGTGCTGGATGAAAATATGAAGAATGTCCTCAGCAAGTGGAATATTTGGTGTGGCCCCTCTTGCTTGCCACATCATGTAAAGTTTCTTTTGATGGTCTGAAAAAGATTTCATTCATCGGAACTTTAACCAACAATGACTATTACAATTGTCCCAAAAATGAATAAAAATTCTATCTTTACATTGATATTCATATTTAAAAAAACGGCAAGATATTCATAACTTTATAAACGTCTTGGGATAAGTACGAATTTATTGTTGAGAATCGAACAAATTAAACTTTTCTAATCCAGGCGCTATTTAGGCTCACCTCGTTTCTCATCGTTTCGTGATTCAAGAATCCGTTGTACATTGAAAATGACCGGATCGGAGGAATTGATTTTCTTGCAAGATGTTGGCTTGGTATCCCTTAGAACTTCGGATAGCTGCGCTATTCCAGAACCAGAAGATCTTTGCTGTTTGACGGGTTGCAATGAAAAACTGACAAGGCTTTCAACGTCAGTTGCATGACTCAGTCCACTCTGCAAGAGAACACAGAAACATCAAATCAAACACACTCCCACTGAGCTGCAAAGATTGGATTATTAATTAATCTTCAAGAATTAAAGCCATCTAAAATTCGTCTATCAATTGGCAATATCAGTTACTGTAGATAAAAGAACAAACAAAAGTCGCTGCACAACATTACCCATTTCAAACATCAACTACATAAGAATTCAAAATCCTTCTCTATAAAACTGCAGATAAGACAAAAATAAACATTTGGTAAGTGTATAGTAAAACTGGGAGATCATGATCATAGAGTTTAGAATATTGACTCAATATCATTTCATTACAATTAAATAAGAAACATCTCATGCCTTTCAATACAATATTTTTATTTCTCTTATCTAAGATCATTAATTATACAATAAACATTATTTGTTAAGAAGCTGACAAAATATTTGAGTACCTAAAATTTCTAGATAGACTAAAACCAACTCACTTGTCCAGTAGTTTTCCTGGCATACGGTTTGTTATGGAAAAGTCCCATTTTTTGGGCCAGAATTCCAGTTAACAAGCTGCAACGAGCGCTCAGCCATTGACCGAGATTGCTGACATGCTTCTTCAGCAATTCAATTCTTTCCTTGGCCCAATTATACGTATAAATGGTTATCTAACACAAAAAAAACATTACGATTTATTGATGTATAATAAAAAAATATAAATATCCAGGCCGTTTCAATGATAATTTAGTAGTCCAGTAATATATGGCGTGCTGTGTAATTGATGCTGTGTAAATGCACGTCTATTGTGAAAACATTTAAAAATCAGCTGTTCCTGCATTACATGATTTTCAAACTACTATGAAGGAGGCCCAAAGTTTTATTTGACTTTAAATTATTATATTTTTTCGATATAAGTTTGAATGCAGGCGATTTAGGGTCCACTATATAGTAAATTGAAGATTTAGTGCAGAGCTGCGCCTAGCAGGATGCTTCATGAAAAAGTTCCACCACAGATAAGACAATAATTATGGTTTTTCTATGATTCTACTTATAGTTCAAATAATGCTTATTTGTTTTAAATTTTGGAACATTATATGAATGATGTGATAAGAGATATAAAAATGCAAAAAAAATATAAATTAAGGATTTTTTAAGGAGAAAAGAGCCAATTGAACTTACATTTTTACACGTGATAACTGCTAGTAAAAACCGTTGACGAGGAATGAATATCATCGGATCAGAAGATGAGTCGCAAAAAGGTGGGAAATGTGACGAGATACTGTGCGCTGTCAAAAAGAACAATATAATATAAATATTTATTATGTACTTTTCTCCAAACAGATACCTCTGCCCCTATACTGGGTGAATTTGTCATTAAGCCACAGGTTTATGGGTTATAATTACGTTAAAACTAGAGTAAATAACAAAAACCAATTAAAACGAAACAAAATTCAAAACTGAATCCTAGAAAAATTGATACAAAATGTATCCTTATAGCTTACCTTTGTCATTCCTCACATTCAAAGATTCAAGATCGCTTGTATGACACGCTTTCCAATAGCTCAGGTTCCGGCCTACTATAATACAAGACGAAACTGGAAAATCAATATCGGTATTCACTTGTGGCAAGTAAACAAACCTATCACTTTCTTCATCGCTTGATTTATAGAAAACAAAACCAGTTGTGTCACTGACCGATATCAGGTTGAAGACTTCTTTGAGTGTGACATCGACAGGGTGCCTGCAAAAAACATCATTGGGTACAGTATTTGTTTTTCCATATCAGTTTCTGTCTTGCATATTTGACATGTAGTAAGATCGGACTCGCCATGAAACTTCTATTAAGACAAAAATACAATTCAAGTGACTCTCATCGCCACACTTTGTGAAGAAAATACTTCTCCAGAAGTGAAATACATACAAAAATTAGTATCAGCTACACTTAATATCACATAGATCTAAGAATAGCTATAATGGATTAATAGTTACAATAAAGAAATTGAAATGGAAATTAATAAATAAGCCGCAAAAATATCATTGGTTAATTCATAGTACAAAAATCTTCACCAACTGATTTAACGCTGACAGAAATAGCTGCTGTCAAATTTGGAATCAGCTTATTCAACGTGTTTAATGAAGAGCGTATAGCGTTTGGAAAACTACAAATGGATACGGTAATATGTTTTTAAAGACATGGAAATAGTTAAAGATTTACCTGGCTGTGAGATTTATGTATAGAGGTTTTACGGCAGGAACGCCCAGAGTTACAGCAAGCTTCAACCATGGCACTGTTATTGTTTGATGAACTGGTGAGAGTTCTGATTCAATCGGATTTTCGTGATCTGAAACATAACAGAAAAATTGCTATTGAACACACAATTTGATTGAAAATTATCTATTCCTTAATTATTGTAAGTCCTGATAAAAAGAATGAAGCTTTTCCACAAACTGAAAAGGAGTTGTGGTTTTATTCGGTATTTGTATTTTTATGAATTCGATACGAAAATTACTTCTTTTTTTACAATAGTATGGGATAAAGCCTTTAGTTGATTAATAAATAATAGTTAATACTGTAATAGTAATCTATTTAGGTGGAAAATTTGACTTTTATAAAAACAGGGTAGGCCTATGAGATTCTTTAGGTATTCTTTATGAGATTCTTATAGGTATCCATTAATTCTTTCTTAAAAGAATTAATGGATAAAGATGGTGAAAATGAAGTACTGTGATTTCGCATTGTTTTAAAAATACTTCTAGGGCTTGATAATACCGGTACTTATCAGAATGAATGAATACTTTATTGTCACTGAAGAAATATGAAGAACGTTAATGATTTATATAGTTTCACCAATATTGTGACTTGTAATCAAAATAATAAAGATCGTCCCAATTGGTTGGGATTAATAGATAAATAAATACCTGCAGACGTTTTGGTAAGCGGAGCGGTAAGCAAGTTGTACTCCATGAGTAAATCCCAGAGTGTATGCCGTATTGAAGCTTTGAGCATATCTGTCAGCGATTCGATATTAACTCTGCCTTGCTTCCATACACGAAACTCAATGAAAGTCGATTCATCTGCAAAGACATACAAAAGAATCTAATCAAAATGAGATACCATACTCATATTCCATAACTCCCAATGATCCCTCATATTAACAAACAAAATGCACTTAATGTAATTCAGCCCTCAAATTGTGATTTTATGCAGTCACCGAGCTGCTCAATAACAACAGATTGAATGTGGGCCTACATTGAAAAAATACAACAGTTTTTCACTGCTATTTATTCACATGGTAGCTTACTAGAATAAACTGAAAAGTAAATCACTGACAATAACTTATTCTCAACTTGGGTTTGTCGGAGAACTGGTTTCTCAAATTGAAGGCTTTGGTGAAAGTCAGGCAAGTAGCAACTTGATGAATTAGTTTGTCGGTCGAATGCCCAATTAAAATTCTTTAAAAATGATTTTTTTTAGATTCGATTATCAAGTGTATTTCATTCTTTATTTCAATTCGAGAATAGTATTGAACGAGCCTCTCTTTGCTTCACCATCGCATTGCATACGCGATACATAATGAGAGTATATACGTATCTTATTTTTGGATAAGCTCAAGAATAAAGTTATACTAAGTGGAATCAAGTGATACTAATTATATAACGAAAAATATAATCATTTATTCGTTAACAAAATGAAAATAAAATACGAACTAGCTCGTTATCCATGAAGTATTATTCATCTCTAAATGTTACAATACTAATAGAAAATAGTTACATTCTTATTATGGTAGCTAATAACGGGAACAAAAACAGTATAAATTCATTAAACAACATAAAAACTGTTGTTAAATACGGCTTTGTACAACTAAATAAGAAATGGAATCATTTGGTTACAGTAAATTGAGTGAATAATTTTCTACTGTCATAAATGAAACCGGAACTTACTTACCGGAGTATTACTTTCATAATAATACCGGCATATAACTGGATTATTATAAAACAATGAATAATTTACCTGATGCACTAATCTGTTCATCGCTGATAGTTGTGGTTTCGGTTAAAGTGTGAAACTCTGATTCTGAAAGAGGATTCTTCTTGTAAGCATCTGAGCTGGGTAATGGACACTCGTCTTTCTGAGATAATAAACAGCCATCAATACTGACGAGAGCGAATCCAATGCAAGCGATTCCCTTGTTGCCCGAAGAAGGACTCTGATTGTACAGGAACACATTTTCTTCTGGTATCTTTCTGGTAGGATCATTTGGGTATGAGTAGTCCTGTGAAAATGATGGAAAAGATTTGAAGTCACTTTCATCTTCATTCAGGCCTAATAAAATTATCAATCCATCGTGAACTGCCACCCATTTAACGAACCATTCTAACTTGACGATATTTCAACTTTTACTAATTTGACTTCAACTTTAACCAACCCTAACATAAAAATCAGTTTATTATTGGAGTGGATAGCAATAAATTTGAAATAAGAAATAGTTCATGAGTGAAACAACCAAGCAAGTATAAATATTATGTTCATTTATTGTTTAAATGGATACGTCCTACAGTGTGATGTTCAAAGGAACCTTCAAAAGGAACAGTTGAGTGGGAAAAAATTATCAATTCAACTAATTCGAATAACAGTACTATCTACAATAGTATCTAATATTCTGAGTATTTCCGCTTTGGATTAAAAAAAAAACAATTAAAGGTCGGTCATAAGAACGACTAGGCTAATGACCAACCACATAGCTCCATTCCACTCTGCAGATTTAATGCAGACTGTCACGTACCTGGAAATGATTGTGCGTCCTTGAATCCGTGTACTTGGGCATATATAGAAATTGCAGAAGATTTTGCCGAAGGTAGTACGCCAAAGCCTGCAGATGACTGCTGGCATGTGATGGTATGGTGAACTGTGAACATATTGCTTCAATTTCTATCATTTCATCAAGTAAAATATAAAAATTAAATAAATGCAAACATGAATAATTTTCATTACAACGATACACAGAATGCCACAGAAAAATACGCCATAACCCAGTGAGAGCTAATCTAAATTAGTTCATAGTAAAGGAAATTGATTTGAAACCTCAAATGATGAATGTATATTGGTCGATAAATTTATATTCAATTACCTTTATAAAATTATCCGGAGCACTATTCGGTTTCTGGATGAAATGGACATCCTCAGGTGATAATTTACACATTGGGTTACGTGCTAACATCACAGAGACTACCTCCAGCACAGCATCGTTCAGCCTGTTCTGTAAAACTTGAACCAACTCAAGCTTAATTTCGGATCCTAGAACAATGCATGTACAGAAATAAAGTTAGAAGTTTGTTGCCAACATAGTATCATAATTTGGATGTTTTGTAGCTCAATGATGTGATTAAAATGATGATTGATGAGAAGCAAATGTGCCTTTTTTTATTGATTTATTGTTAAGGATGAACAAATCCATGCTAAAGAAAAGAGCAATTCCATTGCAGACCAAACAATATTCAATTTCTTCTAGATTTTTGTTGCAAAAATCGCAACGGTAAGGTACTACATTTTTCTCAACAAATCTTCATTTATTATAAAACTTCTGTAGTGCTGGTTGGGAAAAAATATTAAAATAAATTCGGATGTTGACTTAAAATTCTGTAGAAAATAATACCTACCTGCTTCGTATATACCATGAACTTGTAGAGTAATAAAATCTTCTTGTCTCGAAGTAAAAGTGCCATCTCCAGACTCTCCAAATGATTTCAGTCTTGGTCTTGGCGGTTCTTTCTGAAAATGAATAAACACAAAGTTGGATAAAAATTTGATCAACTTAAATAGAAAAAATGGCTTTAGTAGAGTATTTCACATTATTATGATGAAGAATCTGAAGAAATTTACCAGTTTATGGTTAAGTAAAGTATAGAATACAAAATTGAGAGCCTAATGGGATGGGTTTAGCACACAGTACACAACGAGTTTGGTATAGCCAGGAAAATGTCAAATTTGTAGGTCCGTTAAAGGGAGCCGTGATCTTTCGACCAATCACAATACACTTGAGAAAACAGAAACATTGCTGTTTCAGATTTAACCTGACTGATTTTGGATTATTTGATGTAATAAATTTCTTACAAATATGTTGGTTTCTTTCATAATCCGCGCTAGAAGGTAGTTTTCCTCACATTATGGCTATAAGATTTAGATTGTTTTGATGGTCGACATTAATTTGAATTTATCAATTTCGAATCTAGCCAAATATTGTATGCCTCACACTGAAGATTGCTTATTGTTCACTCCGGTAACCGGTAATGGTTTTCTGAATAATAAATAAATTATAACTTACATTGACACTGAGTTGCTCATCCAGTAAGCGTTTGTTGTATTCTCTGTTCAATGAATTAATCGAAGAACTGCGAGATACTGATCCAGGAGATATGTCTTCTACATCGATTGTCCTTATTTGAGTTTTTTCATACAACCTTGAAAAAATACAAGGACGGGATTCTTAAATTGAACAGGGAAATATTTCTATTAGAGTAATAATATTTTCAAAACAATTATATTTCAATTTAATCTAACGCCAGTTAAATATTCAATTGCGATGGACTAATACGTTCATTTTTATAAATTTAACATAGAAAGGGAAATTGAATATATTATTAATTTATTTCAAACCAATTTATTTTTCAATATTGTGTCATTTCATCATTCCAAACTCATTTCAGTACTAAATAGGTTTTACGGATACCTTCACGACAGCTCTCCCAAGATTTCATTGACTTAAGTCAATCCTACTGTGATAATCAAATGTATACCGGTACTGTGTGTAATATACACTGTGTTTATTAATAAAGACATTTCCATTTTTGTCTTGATACACGAACATGTTCTTTCTATTGTTGACAGAGAATCTGTTGAGAACAGTTTGCAAAGCCTGAATGCCTCTGGACAAGCGAGGCTTTCCTGGACCAGTCTTCAGTCGCGGATGAAGAGCAAAGTGCGTTTTCCACACAACATTACAAGCGAACATTCCTTCGGGAAAACCATTGTCCGTTTCATTTCCTCCAACTGGAAAATGCAATCAACCATCTTTAAAACATATGAGACACAGTAATAGAATTATAGTTTTCAAATAACTAGGCAGGACTTAGGCCCGAATGGCGTTTATCCGACCATCATCCATCCTTCACAGAGTGCTAACTCATAGACTAGATTTGTAACCAACCTATAGAGAATTGAAAAATTCTTGTATTTAACATGAACTGATAAATACCATTAAGGCACTACTCACACGTGGATACTCAGCGGCTCGGATAGCAAACATGTGTTTTTAAATGATGACGCTCAGACAAGACGGTTCCAGATTCGTCTGAGCGGCATCATTTAAAAACATATGCTTGTTATCAGAGTCGCTGAGTATCCGCGATTTGATTATCCACGTGTGAATAGTGCCTAATACTCCTAAGCAACGATAGAACAAATCTCATTTAATAAAGACCTTCATAAATTATGAATTTAGGAGTGTACAAGGAGTGGCCGTAGCCGTAGCCAGATCCCAGTCCATGTCAAGTGATCAAGAAGCAGTAGTTTATCACTCATCATCGCCCTTGCGGCCTTGCCATTGATCAAGCACAAGCATCATGCACATGGATCATGTAGTCATCACCTAAAACATTTGTTTTGAGGGAATTACGGTCAAATGAATGTATTATCAGATGAATGTACACATCAATTAAAAAAAAAGATTTACTTCTAAAATCTTAGAATGTCCAAGAATCCAGTAATGGAATTACTGGAAAAATAAATCGAACCTTGTAATTTGATTTTCGGGCTTGAGGTCCAAGAATCATCTTCTGTTGTTTCTGGCTCCAAGAGTGGGTTACAAAGCCTTGTATTGTGAAGATTCTGCAATAACATAGTTTGGTTGACTATTTTGCATACTTGACTGATATTTTTCACAATGCTCCTCTGAATCAGGCTGTATAATTTCACTTTTTGGGTCTCAAGTTCCAAAAACCTGAAATACAAAGCGTTGAATTCAATTAAATTCCTAATAAAATTATAATTGAATTGCTGATTAATTAACTGATTAGATTGTTGATTGATAGATATCTGACATCCAGTTGCACAATACAAAAGGTAATCCAATTACAATCAACAAATCACTATTTGGTAGCCAATCCAGCTTTTTGGACAAACCGTTATAAAGGTTTCCATTCATCTCAGATCACTGGTATTTATTGATTGGAGAATAATTTCCGATCATTTTACAATTCCAAAAGTACTAGAGTTTTAAATCATTTAATCTTTTCGTCAACTAAAACACAACAAAAGTACCAGTTTTGTGAATAAAGAAGAAAAATTATGTGAGAATAGTGTTTCTTCTCTTTCAGTACAACAACTTTGTGTCTGAAACAAATTCATCAGACAGAAAAATATCCAATGTAGGATGTGAATAAGCTTAACCAACTTCCAAGATCAATATAATGCAATGTACGTTTCAAAAGATGTCGATTATTCATTTATTTATTACAAGGCGAAGTTAGGGTTTTATTAGTAGGCTATTAAGAATAAATCTATGAGTCCATATCCATACGAAACAGTATTTATTTGATTTTATTCAATTTTTTAGATGTAGTGGAAGTATATAGGCCTACCTGCAATGGAAATATGTAGAAACTGATTCCTTATCAACCTTCATGATCAACCAAAAGTTGGGAAGAATCGCTCTCCTCTTTTCTAAATCAGTGAGCCAATCACTGGTTTCATCCATGTGCTCCACATTATAAACTAAAAAAATCAAACATATATGAACTAAGATAGAAAAAGCAAATTACAACCAACAAAATCTGAAGAAAATTTGGGGATTCTACAGGATTTTACTAAAATCATTTAAAATGAATCGTAGTGAATAGGTTGATGACTGTGTGATAATTCCCGAAAACCTTTATTTAATTGATATTGACAAATTAATATTAGATAATTTATTGGTAAAATAACGAAACTAGACATTCACAAGTATTATGACAATATCTGATTCTATAATCGATTGTCGTGAAAAGCATTGAGGTAATCTTCTTGGAAGAATAAAATAGAATTATAGTACCGTATTATAGTCCATCCTACATTCTACTAGGCATTAGTTACCGAGAGCGAGAATATTTCAGAATGAGCAAGTGAAAGACAAAATTAGCTAGGCCTATAAGATACCGGTAAACTGGTGCAACTTTCGACCAATGTTCAACATCAAACTTTATCAATCTTCTTGTAATTTACAAAAATCAGTCAAATAAGATCAAAACTACAAGAGAACTCTATTGATATAGATATTATTAATGGGTGTGGTCAAAATTGAAATTTTATAATTGTATGACTTACTATCTTCGGCTGCCAAACCATTTTCCATCAATGATGAGACATTATGATGCCAAGCAGCAACTGAACTCCATCCTGATATTGAACTTTTATTAAATTCTTGACTACAACTTCTGAAAAACAATAGTTAGGAAATAATCATTTCACAATAGAATTAATCAACATGTTTATTGTTGAATAGTTCCATTAAATACTCTGAAGATTTCCACAACAGCGGATACAAGTATTAATTGATAGTGCTATAGGATTTTCGTTTGATTATGAATTTAAAAGCATCTAAACAACTAAAATATCGCAGATTCCTTTCAATCTTTGTTATCTGCTGTTTCAAAACGTTAATAATGAGACACTAGAGACAAATAACTATTCAGCTTGGATAGTAGATAATGATAACAATATTAACATTACTTGAAAGAGAGGTGCTAATATTTTTCAAATCCTATGGAACCCAAACTCGAGTAGCCTTTATTAGGGTGCGTTCATGTCGGAGCTGTGATAAACGATCCCAGCTGTGATGCTAGCAACGCTTTCATCGATGGTCGATTGCCCAAATGCAATTAACATCGCAGCTGCGACATAAACAGGCTTATTAGAAAGCACGTCAATATTCTCTACGCGCTGCTAGTATCACAGCTGGGATCGTTTATCACAGCTCCGACATGAACGCACCATTAGACAATATGAAAATTAGATGGAGTAAAAGATGATGAAATGAGTAGCGTATAAGGCGTTAACTTATACGTCTCAAGTGGGTTCTGTATTACAGGGATTCAATTTTTTTATAATATTGCAATAAAATTCAATAAATAACTATTAATAAAACTAACCTCATATCGGATGTGCGAGTCCACGATGGCGAGTCGATAGATTTTTTGTCATCATCTGAAAAAATGATAAATCTTTGCAAAGTCAAATCTCCAAAATAAAAACCTCAATACTATGTTTTGAAAGCGATTACTGAGTTTGTAGTAATCACAAAAAATAATGGAGCAGTCCCTAAACACTTGCAAAACTAAACATTATCTAATGAGAAAATCTCGTATGTTATTAAGTAATGCATAAATATCAAATCGTATATCTTACGTCTCATGGGTACAGATTATAAGGTTGAAAGTTTTTATAAGGTTTAAAGTAATTATAGTATTCTTACTATACACGGTATGCTGTTATAGTTAACTAATTAAGGTCAAACAAATTATAAACTAAGTACCTACTATAAGAAACTACTACTATAGTAATATTTAATACACACTTGTTTGAGATCCACCAGATGAAATCCAAAAATCACCACTTTGGCCATAATTGCAAAAACTTTCGTCATTCGACTTTTGCGATTTCAAAGCATTATCATCTTTCACAAGGAAGTAATAATCTCCCTCTTTTTGCAGACAGTAACTCGGAATTGTCATTTGAGCTAGGTCCTGTAATATAATTAGAAAAGTAAAGAACAAATGAGCATTTAAAATCGAGGTTTTATTTTCAACTTGTTTATTTTTCTACATAGACATGAATAGAAGTAACAGATAATAAAAAAGTTTTACAGCAATATTTGTGCCTATAGATATTGTGATGTTCTAGTATATTTGAGGTATTAAGATCTGATAAGTGTGACCCGCAATGTTTTGATTTGCTTTTTGTCACCAGAATAAGAATGCAAATATGTGCCATAATTATAATCAAGATGATTATTGTTAGTTCACATTTCCTGATAATTTTGATGGATATATCACGCCATTGATATCATAAATATAATATAATTAGAAAAGTAAAGAACAAATGAGCATTTAAAATCGATGTTTTATTTTCAACTTGTTTATTTTTCTACGTAGACATGAATAGAAAGTATATATCATATACTTTAAAAATGTGGTACGTTTTACCCTAATCACGCATCTTATGATACCCTTATCACATATAAAACATGAACCACAGATTTAGAATGTTTGAACACTTACCTTAAGGAAACAGTTCATACTGTGTTCAAGGCCGAATACGAATTTCAAAGGCACTTGCTCGTAAAGACAGCTGGGGCGGTTTATGGAAGACAGAACGTGGTGCGAGACAAATTTCAGAGTTTGTTGTGTGACTGGAACTGCATCGAGCAAGAAAGCGGCTATCTCATCGTGCATCAGCCACTCAATTTCCTTCACACACTGCGCTATGGCTTTCTGCTGATTGTCTGGCAAATGATGAAGAAGTTCGGCGATTGCTGACTCTTCTTCAGCAGTAGCAGCAGCAGCAGCGGCAGCATCAGCAGTGGCGGTGGGTGGCGGTTGCGGCTGAGTGGCTGTTGCTGATGATGATGATGATTTCGCTGTGAGTACCAGTCGCAGGACGACTGTCATGTCACTCAGGTCCAACTTTTCAAATTTGTTGTCGTCCACATCCAGTAATTCGTCTGTTAAGCACACAGGTGATGTTATTCATATGAATACTAGATTTTGACACATTCATTAGCAATGTTGATGTTACTACTGTGATACCATAATATGTTAAATGCTGTTGAACACTAACAATATTGAGAAACATTTATTGAAATAAAATGTAGGCTAGTTTACTATTATTGTTCATCTAAAACTATTCCTTATAAGATAGACATAATCATCTTAGACTGATGATGCTTCAACGACCAAAAGTTGTTTCCAGTTGTTTTATGAATGTTGCTTGAATTGTCAAGATCTATTATTTTCATTCATCACGTATATATTTCATCAATTAGCCAATACAATCTAAGTTAGGCTAGGCGTACACCGGTTAGTCAAGACAAGACGAGATTAGTCACGTTTAGTCACAGTACTTCACATAGTTGCTTATGAAGCAACACACACTGATTAATCATTGCATCGTTGTGTGCTGCTTCATAAGCAACTATGTGAATTATTGTGACTAAACGTGCCTAATCTCGTCTCGTCTTGTCTTGACTAACTGGTGTACGCCTAGCCTTTCATGGCATTGAACACATTTGAATACATCTGATAGAAAAATAAACATCTTCATTGCAATCTACTTGATCCTCATAACAAATGTTGTTTGAATTTCATTCAAGATATTGCTGGGGCTAATGTTGAGTGACAATAAGTTCCTTAATCCAAAAGCACATTTTGCTTTGCTCCATTAGAAAATTGTAAGTGATTTGGATTATTCTCAAAGGAATTCGGAATATTTTTCGCAATTTTCTTGGTTCACACGTTTGATTCGTTTCGAAATTTAGGCTAAAAATTGATGAATTTCAATTGAGCATGGAATATCATGTTTGCACCAGGAAGAATAAATAAATGAGAGAGCTCAACATAACGTAGTGTTCCATTTTCTAGTGCAACATATCCATTGCTAGCATGTCTTGTATTAGATATTTAAAAATATCAACTTTTCTCAAGGAGAGTTTTTTAATTCACTGTGTATGAACACTAAGAATGATGAAAGCTGGGAGGCTAAGCCTGCATAGAACTAAAGTGTCATAATGATGAGAATAGGTATTGTGACAAAATCAAATAGTTCACTCACTATATAATAAAGTCCATGGAATTAAAAATGAATATGTATCAATACTCACTCAAGCATGTCGGTATTATTTTGACAGTGCAATTGTTACTTTCTCCTGCAGAATTCAAAGAGCAATCCAAATGCAAAAAGAGAGGCGGCACGTCTTCTATGGATTCATCATCTGGGAAGTTACTTATACTGTCAGAGTCCATGTTGGCAATCAGAGATGTTCTAGCATCGTCAGGAGTTGTTACAGAGCCCACGCCTTCCCAAACACTCTGACCTGTACATTTAACAAGAAACTATTATAATCAGTACTTCGTGCCAGAAGTTGATGAGTGCTTTTGAAAAGCACCAAAAGGTTGATTTATGTTTGATTCAAACTTGATCCAAGCTCGATTCGAGCTTTAAAAAAATAATAATTCTGCTTTCTTATTTCAAGGAGTTGAACAAACTATGCTAGACGATATGCGTTTAGTACTATTTACGTGGAACTTCGAGATTTCTCCGCTATAGCCCAATTAATAACACCGATTAAAAATCGATGACTGTTCCCGAAATTTCTATTGATTTTCAAATTCTCCTTGAAGCGAACTTAGTGAAAATGACTCTATTAGCCAATCTTATCTTTATAGAAAATAGGCGAACATGTTTTTTTTTGTGACAAGAACTCCTCCGTGCTTCCTCAACCGATTTTGTTCGTTAGGAGAGTTCGGGAGGAGAGGAGATGAAAAATATTTTAATAGTCGCAGTTTTGTGCGACCAGGGATGTCCTAGTTATTCTAAACAAGCTGAAAGTTTATCTACATTGAATGCTCGCTTTCAAGACAAAAAACTTCTATAGTGTTGTCTAATTAATTAGCTTTAGAGTAGGACGATTTTATATCTCGTCCCTGGGATTTGTGGCAATGGAAAAACGGATTATTTGTGGGTTACTGTATGTACAAAAACAGTACTTGTATTCTTACCATGCATACTGCTCTGATCACATCGGAAATCAGAGATATCTGCTGAAAAATGCAAACTGTCGAACTCATTAGATGACTCTAGCACTCTGCACGAATCATCATGTCCAAAAGGAGTTGATACAACCTGTAATTAGAATATTTCGAAATAATGAGAGCTAATAATTCTGTTCAAATACACGTAAGTTTATTCCAATTGTACATTACTATCCATGGCATGTCAACAAAAAAGTGAACCTATCCCATTCTATAATTATTAAAACTTTTTGAGATAAGATTAAAAACAGTATCATATTATCTTACTTGATAATAATTTGAAATTCATTTTGACCTCAGTTATAATTCAGGGGCCTTTTTTCGTTCAAAAAATTAAATAAAAATTGAAACTTTCTTATGAGTATTCATTTAAACAACAGTTTGGCTTCACAGCTAGCCTGGAGGAGAAATATCCCCTGTTAACTTATGTTTTCTTCTGATTGGGAAAACAAATTGAAAATTAATTTTACCTGACGGTCTCTTTCCCACATGGGCGAGCAGAAATAATACTTGGGATCAGATGGCACAGCTTTGAAGGATGCAGTCAGTATTCTCAGAAATTTATTTTTTATGAGTTTGTGCAAATGTTTGTAGTCCAAGCAGGGCCCGGGATGTTTGAAAACCGATAATAATACTTCACTGTCATTGGCACTGTTTTCGTCCTGATTTTCAGACAATAATTCCTTAAGATGTCCACATACGGTCTGAAAAGATAAAACATTCAAAGACGTTAATTTTATACTACCACTCAATCTTGAATAAAACTTTTGAAACATTCCGTAACAATTATTAATCCCAGGTTATACTGAGGTAAATAAATATATAGCAAATAATAACCGTCGCAATGTCGAAACGTATTTACGTATTTACGAATCCAATAGAATACATAAGAAAAAAATTACAATAAAAAATATAATAAACAGATTTATTTTATAATAGTTCACTTTTATAATACAGCGTTAATGTGGCATATCTTCATGTACAACAAAGTCTTGATTATACTATTGAAACACACGCCTGTCATAAGATGACATGATTGTTTTATGGTAATAGATTACGGAGGATAAATGTGAATAATAATTAAAGAAGATTCAGACGAAAATTCAACTGATCCTGATTGTAAGACCAGCTGGAAATCAGGTAGCTGATGCATCGATTATGTATCATGTGTTAGTTATATGGCATAATAAGAAACGTGCAAAGTGAGTAGTTATTAAATAAACAATAGCTAATATTCACATGATAAATTGGTGTACGAGTAGCATAATCACCTTCAAGTAATTGGTGATATCAATCTCGACAGAGGATTCCTCGCACTCTTCTACCGCTGTTTTCACATCAACGGCATGTATGCTATTGCCCAAGCGTAGAGATTTGAATAACGACACCACAAATGCGTTATTAAATGATTGCATCACCATTTTACAATGCTCTCGTAGGCTGAGTTCTTCTGAAAACAAATAGATTAAATATATGAATTAAACTTCTTATTATTTTATTATCGACTAATAAACGTAATATGGGATGTTCCAGGATATATCAATTACTTATTCAGCTGATCATCTTGCTATGCTGTATAACATGTCTAATACTCGATTTACTAGTCAAGCTTCTTGCAACTGAGAAGGCTATCAACAGACGTTATATTTCTCACCTGGTTAACTGATGTCTTAAACTGTGGCTATGAGAAATGTTAATTTAGTTTTATCATGACTCTTGAGAACCTTTTAACGTTCTAATATTTATCAGTTATAATACTCAGCCTCAAGTTATTAAGTTAGCATAACACTTTTATAATTCTCTCTTGGGATGAAATCCTCTAAAAATATAGATTGATAAACATATAGAACACATTATCTGTATCTGGATTTTCTACTTAGATATGAAAATAAAATAAAAATCTTCGTCATTGGGCAGAATTGAGACTAGGCAATCGTCTCTACCAATCAATTAGGTTGTAATACAAGTGGTAATATATTAATGTATTTATTATAATAACGACCAATTGGCGGAGAGCAAATTAA
Organism: Laodelphax striatellus; assembly: GCA_017141395.1. NCBI lineage: Eukaryota > Metazoa > Arthropoda > Insecta > Hemiptera > Delphacidae > Laodelphax > Laodelphax striatellus. Next base: position 26,087,641 of record CM029544.1, read on the forward strand.
ACTTAAACGCTTTAAAATGAAGGAGCTGAATAGTTAAGTAGCATTGATTTTATCAAACGACGTCATTTTACGACGGTTAGGCTTTCTTTCAATTGGCCGATACAATTGTAAATGGAAATTTAAAATAAAATACTATGTCAAAGAGTAATACTGCAATGAATGAACAATTGAACTGAGTAGGAAAAAGTGTACTGTATTCACTAGTAAAAATAGACTGCATGTCGTTGTTTCAGTGATTTCTTGTTTATTGATGGTGTTAACTTCGCAGTTCATATGGATCACGTCATTAACAAATAAATAAAAGATCTAATATCTCAGCCTGAGCTCGTCTGCTCTTATGCATAAATCATTTTACGCTAACATTATCTAAATAAGAGATTATTATATTCATTTTACTCAAGTAAAGCAAAGTTAGTAAGAGGCCGGGCCCAGACTATCCACTTTTATTGGACCATTTTGGAGGGTTTGAAGAGATACAATGTTGTCAATTTGGCAACAGACCGTTTTCAATGTAGCTGCGACAAATAACCAAATTAGCCCAGTGCGATTGTACATTTGAGGTTGCATGAATCCGGGACAAATGGGGATTTTTAGGGGTGACTAGGAACCATCATATTCCACCAAAGTTTTCTTGAAGTATTTTATGCCGTTCAATCAATCAATCAATTTTATTGAAAGTAAATAATAATACAGTTTCGGGTCATGCTAAACCCGTAGGTTTTTCAGCATGTGATAATTAATTTATAATTTTCATTATAATTAATTCATAATTTTCGCACAAGGAAAGTTTGTTGAATTATGATAGTTATATTCTCCCTGGGCACCCATTAGTACCCCCAAAAATCCCTATTTGTCCCGGATTTTTGCAAGCAACCCTTATTAATTGCACTGGACTATATTTTTCTCTTACTTATAAGTTGACCTTCCAACCCAGAACCGTGAAAGCGGATAGTGTAGGCCTGAAAATGAAACTGCAATTGTTACCGAGAGTGATGTGTGAGTTGTCAGAGTCGTGTTCACTACTGGGCTCATCGGCGGTTTCGTTTGTTTTGTCGATGAATATGTCGTCGCCGGTCCGGCCCGCGCTGGAGTCGATGAGGTTGCTGACGAGGCAGTCGTAGACGAAGAGAGGCAGCGTGATGGCGGTGTGTGTGCTGGAGGTGCTCGCACCCCCCACTCGCGCACCCACCGAACTGGTCCTAGCACGAATGGAGGCGGCCGCCCCCGCCGACTGGCCATGACGCATCATGTCCCACGAGTTGGCGCGCAAACGTGACGCCGGAAACTCCTCGTCGGCAAGCGCTTTCACATCCTGTGTAATTGCATTCATCAAACAGTTGTTGATGTCAAGTTGTTATCATTAGGAGACATATTACATAGAAACAATGAGACGACACAATGTAATTAGTATTGTGCATTAAAGTTTTGAATAGAAACAATGAGAAGACACAATATTATAATTAGTATTATCATAGCCCCCTTTAAACTACATGGCCGCGGCCTTCAATGTGGCAACGTCGCAGCATCGGCTTGCATGAGCATTGAGCAATGCAAATCGGTCATGTGTTTTATAAGTCATGTGTTTGTATTGTTTCTTATAAGTATGATTTTATAATAAAACCAGCCGGGACTGCGAGGTTGTCACATTGAAGGCCGTGGCCATGTAGTTTAAAGGGGGCTATGGTATTATGCATTGAAGTTTTTAAAACCGTCTGATTTGTGAATTTGGCCCAGTTGATCGGTAAAGACAAGCTTCTATAATGTGGAATGCAGAGTTTCAACTTGAACTAACGGCACTATGGGCTTAGGCTAGTTATCTTTAATTTATCGTTATATTTTTCAGTAATCCACTATCATATGATTTATTATATTTCAATCAATCAATCAATTTTATTGAAAGTAAATAATCATTACAGATTATTATTTTTATTTTTATATCAACTCATAGAGTGGCCATGGTTTTCACTTGGAATTTCTCAAGGTTGAGTGGTAGAAAAGACCTAACTCTGCCTAACAACGAATATTTTCATTTCATCTAATTTCTTTCAAAATAAATTTGGTTCTTTCTTGGCTTTGAATATTATCTTCTACTCTGAAAATGTGTTGTTATTCAAGCTGCGTTGTGAAATTTGGGTAAGAATACATTTCATTCTTTCATTGGTGAATATTATCTTCTACTCTGAAAATGTGTTGTTATTCAAGCTGCGTTGTGAAATTTGGGTAACGCGAAAGCAGCTAGAACAACACATTTTAAAATTGAGAATAGCAATGACCAAAGAGAATGCTTACCTGAAACGAAGCTGGGACCAGAGTGATGATACAACGAGATGAGGAAAGAGCTTTGACAAAGCACCTCCACTGCACTGGCGGGGCGGCCGAGGCGGCTTTGTGACGGCGCTGCCAGGCATGCCTCTTGGGCGGCCCCCGCATGCTCCCGCTGCGTACCCCCGTCGATTCCGTCTCTGTCTCCGTGTCACCTTCACCAGTTGCCCACGATATCATTCGCTTCCAATCACCTATCATTGGCACCTCCAGAGTTTCGTTTGATCCAGTTTTGCTGTTCGATCCGTCAGAAAATTCTGTCAGCAGAATAAAACAATCAATTTTAATTTTCAGTCTCCCTGAAAATCATTCATTAAATTCATCTCTCATCATCACCCTTCCAATTGCCCACACTGAAGCTTACAGCTAATATGGGCATCAACCTAGGACAAAGTATTTCAGCAAGTGAATTTCTTGTGATATTCAAGTGAATTGTGGTGATATTTTTATGATGGAACTTATTAATTTTCTGCCTGTGATGCTCAACTGTGATATCTGTTTTTGTAATTGTAGATTTTTTGTCTTGCTTATTAGTATAGAACCTACCATATCTGTTGAATGCAAGTTGGCTAAATTGAATTGTTGATTGAAATTTGTATTTTTGACGTTGTCTCGCATTGTGTTTGTGATTTTGACAATAAATGAATCTTGAATCTTGATAACAAATTAGGTATTTCGAGTTTAGAGCTCATGTGGGCATCACCCTAGAGCAAAGTATTTCACCAAGTGAATTTCTTGATCAAGAATGTGCCAGAGTCAAGTTTTATAGTGTAAAAAGAGTTTTATCAATGTCTAATATTATACTGGGTTGCAAGAACTAGGACCAATCATGGATCAGGCCTATACCCTGAGTGTTCAGCTGATCCAATATTAAAGTTGGTGCAGCCAGCTCATAATCAAAAAATAAAATTCCATAGTTTTCAAGGTTGAGTGGTAGAGAAGACTCTCTAGTCCCAACTCCGCCTAATAAACGCGTTAGTAATGTGAAGTATTTTTATTTAAAATATTTAGGCTGAATGATTTGACTTTGAAATTTATGTTTCATCGCTGTAAGCTAGTATTAAAAACCATACTATAATGAAAAACAACTCAATTATAACTATTTTACCAAGTTTTGCATAGACATTATCTGCTAACAAAAAAGTTGTTAAGTTCAAATAAATACTACTAGATATTTCACTATAGTTTTTTGATATTGTACGATCACAGTAAACATGTATCTTGGCAAGTTACACCTTTGATAGGCCTAAATGAATTGATTTACTGTGAAGAAATGTCTAAAGAATAATGCTCTTCATGATAACTCGTTTCACTGGAAGAATAAATCAGATTTTTCAAAATTTTTGACTCCGATTATATTTTTAACTTTCAATAACAACTAAGCTTGAGTCACTTAATGATTATCATTTGAAATCATTATAAATGTATTGTACTTACAATATATATCATATCTTCTTTTTATGAGACAGATGTAGCCTATTATTCGGGTCAACATAAATTGAAGAATCATGATTGTTTCTGAATAATTTATATATCCAATAACTGTTTCTAAATAAATAATCACCTTTTACTTCCTCTGCTAAAGATACGTTGTCTTTTTCCCTCTGAACGATCAAGTCGATGAGTTTCTTGGAATCCTCTTTCGATAAGCACATATCTCTGTCATGAAGGTCTTTCAAGTTTTCGTAGAAAGTTTCCATTAAGAGACAATTCGGCATGTCAGCTGAAGTCTTGGTTTCCACATTTCCACACAGCTCTATACAAAAAAATAAATAGATTATAAAGCGAATAAATAATTTCAATTACTTGCTTGATTTATCTTTTTTCTCTCATTAGAGAAGTCTTTATACAAATTACTGCATTATACATTATTTCCTTCTGTATACAAGACACGACTTCAATAAGAGAGATTTGGAGGAAAACATGATTATCAAAATACTGTATAGGCTAATTATAGGTAATAGGCTAATAATTGTGATAATTATATGCTAATTATTATAATAGGTAATTGAAAAATCCTCTTTTCCAAGAGGGACTTCATTATGTAACAAATAGTGATAAAAAGTAATGTTCAAGCATAAGAAGTATTTATTAAACAATAACATAAGAATGTAAAAAAGTCCGCAGTATATCCTTTGGTATACCTTAGGTAAATATGTAGGCCATATATCTTTAGGTTGAAATGTGTTTCCTCTTGGAACAATCCTAAACTTATAAAATAAATTTTCCAGGTGTCAACACATTCTGTTTATGATTGAATATGAGCTTTAAATGCCTTATAAAAAATTAATAAATAGCTCATAAAAACAATTAGAATAGTGTAAGTTATTCATGTACAGTACCTTGAATAAACAGAGAAAACAGTATTTGCGCTTGTTGGCATTTTGGAAGAATATTCATCAGATTATAAGCGAATGGAACTTTTTGTATCCTTTCATCAGCCAGAGCAACAGCGTTGGGCCATTTCCTAAAAAAACACTCCAAATAGATTGCTTCATAAACAAATAAAAGCGTCAAAATATTAGATAGAAAACGCAGTGAATAATAATTGCACAAACGTATTCGAATACAGTAGATAATAACCGATCAAGTTAAATCCTCACCAGTACTCCCTCGGTCCAATGGACACCAGATGAAACAAACCAGATTTGTTTCGAATTTTTTGCTTCACACCAGAGGGACAGGTTCAGCATTGAGACCAATGCACACCGCATAAGACAAAATGTTTTGTTTGTCTCAGTCGGTTTGGAATACGTTCTATGTTTGAGTCGAATCAAAACGTTTTGTTTTGTACGATAATTTTATAATCAGTCAGAAATTATTGTAGTTACCTTGTTCATCAGAGATATTTCGAAACCTTGTAAGATCGGACTCCACTAATACAATTTACAATTCAAATACCATATAATATTTGTGGCTGCATTACATCCTCCAAGTTTAATAGAGAACAATAAAGTGGAACCATTAAAATGAAGAGTAGAGAACTGAATAATCTTGTCAAGTAAATATTGACTTACTCGAGAGGATTTGGGATAGTCTTGAGTGTGATGGGTTCTGGTATCACCACAGACGAATCCTGACACATGAGTCTCAGATGCTCGAAAGTCAACAGCGATGATATACACTCAGCATCGTTCCACCACATCTGTAACAAACAAAACAAACAAAAATACATCATTTAGTTGAAAATTGATTGCATGCTTTACATTTCCTAGACCCAAAGTTTCAAAATCTAGTGAAGTATTGAATACTGTTGATAAATCTTATCCCAGTTATCAAATACAAATTTCCGAATAATTTTTTATATCATGTCATACTCTACTTTTAATGTTAAGGATTGGTGAAAAAATGGAAGAGAGGATTCAGGGACCCCACTCCCAGCTGGGAAGAAGGATTCTGTGAATGCAAAAAAAAAAACATTGGATAACCTACCCACTACCGGTGCTTGAAATTCTATTACAATTAAACAAAGCATTCAAAGTTATGGTGAGCTTTTTAACAATTTATATGAATCAAAATGTAGAAATAGCGGCACATTACCGAACGGTTATCTAAACTTTAAAATCGTTCATTGTACAGGGTGCGGCAATATAACCTCCCTATTTTCAAATGATAATAAAAAACACATTTTTTTCAAAAACCAAATTTATTCATTTTAACTTATTCTATAAAATGGGAAGTTTTTTCTACTTTGTTTTAAAAAGGGTATCAGATAAGTGGTGGCCGTGGTTATCGATACAATCTTGCAAGCGAATTCTGAGGCAAATGTTTCCTAGCCGATTGATTTCTCGGGGAGGGGACATTGTGTGGCCAGCAAGGTCACCCGATTTAACCTCATGTGACTTTTTTAAACACCGAGGTGTTTAAACATCGCCCCCGGAATCTGCAAGATCTGAAGCGAGCAATATGCGAGGAAGTTCAGCGCATACCTCAAGCCATGCTCGAGAGAGTCCATGCCAGTTTTAGAATTCGCTTGCAAAATTGTATCGATAACCACGGCCACCACTTATCTGATATCCTTTTTAAAACAAAGTAGAAAAAACTTCCCATTTTATAGAATAAGTTAAAATTAATAAATTTGGTTTTTGAAAAAAATGTGTTTTTTATTATCATTTAAAAATAGGGAGGTTATATTGCCGCACCCTGTATTATATTAAACTAAATTTCCATCTCATTTGTAGAAATCTTATTGATGTTGTGGAACTCCATAATGAAATAAAACACTAAAAGATATTGTCAATTTCAATATTTTATTGAAATTTCCATCATAATAGATCCCTTGATCCCTCAGGAATGACATCGATACAATCGATGAGAAAACATATATACCTTAGCCGAATTTTAAAGATTTTGATTCTGAACGTGATAAATTTCTCATGATGTAATAAATGTAATTTTTCATGATGTAATAATTGTATGTATGAATGTCTAATGTGTGACATATTTGATAATTTAGATATAACATTAGTTTAAGCATTGACATGTCACCTATCATTTGAGTGAAACTCAAAACTTGATGTAACGTGACAATTGTGAATAAATAAATAATTTAAAGAGGCCTTTCTTTCTTTCTTTTTGTTCCTTAATCCTTAATGTTCCTTTATTCTCAATATGCTCTATAAATACATATGAATGATCATTAGAATGAAGTCCTTCTTAGCTAAATTGAGCCAATGATCTGCAGGTGTTTGAAAGATTGTCATACAATCTAATATTCCTGTTAACCATGATTTGACATTGAAATTATGAAGCAAGAAAACTTTTGACTATCGTAATGACTATTATTTCTATAAATTACTCGTACTTGAAGAGTGGTATCTACTATTCATTGGAAGAACTAGTATGAATAAATGGGCAAGGAAAGTCGTGTCAGTGTATCACACCAGACTTTTCAATATGCAACTCTGTTGGCGAGAAATTGATGGCAATTTCAATGTCACTTCCATCTAATACCTGAATCAACTTTTACCAATCACGAAAAGGCTTAGCCACAAAAGTCACCTTCAGTTCAGTTGAGAAGTGTTTCTCTTCAAAACAATATCAACTTATTTAAATGAGTTTCTTTAATTTTGTAAAGTTGTCAAATCTACTTTGAAATTTTTGAACATTAGTTATAGGCCTATATTTGAGCTCTACTTTCTAATAATTAAAAAGTCGTTAAATTGTAGTTGTGGATTATTCATTTGGGAAAAGTATTACACAATGTGCCTACAATGATAAGATATGTGTTTATCTAGTACTTGAGTTAAGAGCTTCAAGTAGTTGTCACACGTCTCATCGATCTTAACGTTTCATCTATGAGTGCTTAATATACAATCAACTGCGCATTTTTCAAAAGCAAATGTGAAGGTTTATTGGAAAGGTGTGTCAATTACTGTACTGTATTTCCACTCACTTAATTACCTCTGATGAAATGAAACTGTCAGAAATTAAATTCAATATTTGTTTGTTCCCTAATATTCAGGAGAGGAACAATATGTTACTCTGAACGGATATATTAATAAAGATATCTTCTTTGAAATGAGAATTGTTAGATAATTCAAAAACCTAGTATATTTCAAATTCATAGTGACCATCGACTACACTGACTTCAACACTCCATAACACTAACACTAAAAGTTATCATTTTTTGTTGTTGCTCAACTGTCGTAAGGTAACCGAGCTAAGCAGTTTTATTTCAGTATGGTATTATCTCATTTATAATAAAAATTGTAAAGATTATGCAATTGATTTTTATATTGGAAAGAGGATTCTTGACTTATTTGGGGAAATTGTCAAAAAGTACCTTTCCAATTCAGGTACGGTATATATTCTAAAATTGAAAGCCATTATTCTAGCAGTTTAAGACATGAATTGCATTGCTTGAAACTTCTCCAACATCGACATGGAGTGGAATCAAAGCCCCAATTTTCAATGAAAATGGAATACTACAGAATAAAAAATCAGATTTCAATTTCTGATGAAACTTCAATAATAATTAGATATAATTTCTTGACAATGTTCTTAGCAGCTTTTCAATTTAATAAGTTTTTGATTCATGAATGTCGCATTTCATGTGATTTGATATTCGTCTTTTCGTGCATTCAACTGACCGTTTCAGTCAATTGGGATCAATGACTGAAGTTTGAAAAAATGGATAGTATGACCATGGTGAACTAGTTGCAAAAAAAATCAGCAAGCTTTGCTGGGAACAGGGAATTATAACACACGAATAAATTATTGATTGGGTTCGGGCACAGTCAAATGTGTCCTATGTACTATCATACGTTACTATCAAGTTACTTTTCAGATAAATTTCTTTGGACAATAAAATTAATTCTTCGACAAGAAGAAATGAAGTCAATAATTATTATAATGTTTAAAATTATAATTTAAAATGAGCATATTTGATACACTTAAGGGCGGTTGCACAAAAATCCAATTGAATTTAACCACCGTAAAATGAAGTCATTGCATTGATGTCAGATTTGTTCATTGATTCTCGTTGTATTGCTCCGTTAGATGACATAATTTTACGTCGTTTATATTCGATTGGATTTTCGTGCAACTGACCCCTTAGACTTGGAGATTCCAGACTAAGAAATTTCAATGAGCTGACTGGTCCCGGGCCCAAAGCAGTTTGTGTTATAACTTCCAGTTCCCTGCATAAGTAGAAAAATTTCAAACAAAGTAGTATTCCTCAACATAAAACCATATTGTTTCATATAGTATTCAAAGTTATATAATATTTGATAGCTATTTGATATGAGGAATATCTTTAGAAATAATTTGAAGGAATATCTGGTGAACGTATCGCTGTACTCTTTACAAGAGTTTGACGTGATTTTTTAATTAAATAAACAATCTCTTTTCTTTTTTTAGTCTTTTGATTATATAGGCTAGCCTAGCTTTGTATAATATTAAAATTCTTGACACTATTCTTATGTACTTGTACGTGTTGTAACGAATAAAGTTTTTTTTCAATTCAATTCAACAAATCACATCAGAACCGTGATCTCTCAACCAATTACAGAACGTAAGTATTTACAAATACACGTTTCACCAGATTACCATCTAATGAAGCTTTGCTGTGATTGTTCAATGACTATCTCCAATTATCGAGGCCGATGATTATCAATTATTTTTAAGACGATTCAAATCCAGCCAGCAATACAGGTATGTCCTATAAATGAGGCTTTAGCTCTAGATTTGAGCTCGAACTCAAAGATGAGCAAGACATCTTTAAAAATATTTAAATTCATTTGAAAAACATTACTGAAATTGATCAGGAGAGATTGAAGGGGAAAAGGATTCAAATACAAGACTATTGTGATAAAATGAAAATGATGTATTATTAGCATAAAAATTGTTTCAAACAAAAATATTAATAATTTAAATATTATGAAAACATAGCTCCAAATAGAATGAATAATCAGATATATTTTAAAATTACAAGATTAAATAATTAAAACACATGAACGATTGACGTTGCTTAACCTTAAAATAAATCACATAAAATATCATTAAAACATAGGAATATTCAAGAAATTTAATTAATAATCAAAACTAGATTAATAAATTAAATTAATAAAACTAGATCAATGAACACGAATCCATTTTCATACTAGTAGAATAGAAGTTCAGAAAATAATAAATTGAGATGTGTTTATGGTGAATTGATTCATTGCAAAGTTCACTTTCACTGTTGAGCGAAGATATTTTGTGGCTGAAGTAAGTAGGAGGAGTGAATCTCACTGAAGGGATCAAAGTGAAAAGACCACTTCTCTACTTAGTTCAAAATACCACGCACTTGCAGTCGACTGATCTCATTCTCACTAACAAAGCACACTTTAGGCCTTGTCTGATAATCTGATAATATTTTACAAGCTCACAAGACTAGAATAAAATACAAACTACAACAAAGAAATGTGAAAATTAAATATTAATTTCTTTCCAGACAATAAACTTTGAAATAAGAAAGATCTCAAGTTGGAATACTTGAGAGGAATCTCTCCAAGAACTTCTGTGCCAGAATAGAATCATATCTATTATAAACTATATGATACTAGTTTTGGCAGTCATGCCACTATTTATTTGAAGCTGACACACTAGACTATAATGTACTACCGTAGAGAAAGCATACGCAAGCTTGGCTTATGCTTTCTCTATGGTACTACAGACGAAACAGTTCTGTTGGCTGATAAGATGGGAAAGTTATAGGCCGAGCTCATGGCTATGCCGAGCTACATAAAGTGGGCGAGTCTTAGTTTTGCACCAATGACATTCCTGATACGTCACTGGCTTACATCTGCCAGGCAATATTTATTTGAATGATGAAACATCTGGATCCTCAAAACTAATATTCAACCCCCTGAAATTATATGTTTTATAAATTTATGTCTCTATTACAATGAAGTTCAGTTATTAATGTACAATATAGGTGGTATATAAGGTTACAGTTTGAATATTAAACTACACTTACTTCACTTTTTGAATGATTGAGACAGATAGTAGCATGAATGCCAAGACTAGTATCTCGTTGTTTAAATCAGATGTAACGTAAGTGTGCTGACATGAGACAATAATAATACAATCATATAAAACCGAATAGCCTTGATATTGCTTCCTCATCAAGACAATCTGGCCTAACAAGTAAATAAGAACCCTATTGAGCAACCAAAAATCTATAACTTGAATTATTGTATTGATATATTCTTGTCTAGTAAATGATCCACATTCTGTTTATTGGGTGATTATAAGAGAATATTTCAATTCCAAGAGCTCCAATGTCTCATGAATATTCAATATCACCCCTTCATTGGAAGGTGATTCAACTATTGCTTGGGCTGTTAGTGACAGTCCCACTAATGGAAAAACGCGCATTTAAAAGAATTATTTTATAAGTTCATCAATGTGAGTTCATTTGTTCATGACTGCTCAGCAAGTATTGAGAGTATCTCATAATGTGAATAATTGTTCTCTTAAAATTGAAAAGTCTCCTATAATCACTCGGTACATTGATAATATTATTAGATTAATAATAATATGGATTATCTATCTTAATACAAGATCAATAAACATTTATTGATAATCTACGATCAACAATTGTGGTCTTTTATACGAACATTTCAATGATATTGTTGCACATGACTTAGTAAATCAGACTTGTCCAACAGGGACCAGGATCAGGGACCTGTTTTATTGAAATTCACAAGTCCTGTAATACGGAAAAAGCCAGACACACACCAAACACACAGTACCAAATCCATTAATTACATAGCAGCCGTTTACGTCCGCATTTTTGCATTGATTACACAACTTCTATAATTTCCTGAAACAGATCCCTATTATCGATCCCTATGATCGCCTATTATCATAGAAGGCTGATCGGACATCAAACGCTAATCGACGATTATGCAACCGACCATTGCTATTTCAAGATCCCTATCAATAAACTTTTACAGAAGTGTAATGCAATTTCAAAGTAAAATTGTGAGTTGAGACTAAATTTAACATATCACCAACTCAGACCTTAAAGATTTTTCAGGACTATATTCTATTACTTTAACATCCCCACGTTTTTATGATGAATTTATTCTAGATTTCAATGAAAAACTAGGCTAATCAGAAAAAAATATTTCAATACTGTACACGATAAATTTAGATTTTTTCTTTTCAACTAAAACCTTAGCTATTCTGTATTAGTAGTAGTTGGACTATTCACTCAACTAAATTCTAGACCGGAGGCCAGTTTCATAAAAGTTGGAAGTCCCGTATTACAGTAAAAAATAGGATAAACATAATCATGTGCACTATGTAGACTCGAACGTCTAGTGTATGTCCGCCATTTCCCTGTATTGCATGACTTCAAATTTCTATTGAACAGACCCACAGGGCTGTAAGTCCTGTCTTACAGGAAAAGGTGAACTCATACTAGACGTACTAATTCATCGCAAAGTGGGCCGTGATATTCATGTTTAGTGTGTGCACACCTTTTTCCTGTCTTGCAGGACTTCCAAATTTTTATGAAACTGGCCCCAGTAGAAGTTCTTAGTCAAACACCTAGTTTTTTTTCAATATTGTACAGATAATTCAAGTTTTTATAAAATGAATGCATATTTACTTATTAAGTGAACTTGAGTTTCAAATCCATTATAGACTAGCCATTCGACTGTATTAACTTATCTTATTAGAATGAGATGGCCTAAAATAGGAATAAGAGTGAAACAGCAAATGGAAATTGTAGGAATGATAATAGTCCTTTTCTATTACTAACAATAGGCTTAGTTTATCACTATGGAATTGGTAATATGTTGTATGTTAGAAAAATCTCTTGAGAATAATAGTTTTCAAGAATCTCCAAGATTTCGACAAAAAGTAGATATATTGGAATCGTTTGATGAACTGTGATTAATTTTAGTAGAATTATTATAATTTAAATCATTACTAAATAAATCATGTTCCCATGGAGCTAGTTCAGCTAGATTTGAAGACTTCCAAATTATTGAGTTTAATATTACTTTATGTTGAAGCTTATTATCTCAAGAACTGATAGAACACAATCATTGTGTTCTATCTAAATTAATAATTAATTAACTTATAATAAAAAACAAAAGTTATACATACTGTTTTTAAATTAACTTGATATAAATTGCTTAACAAAATGCTTATTGTGAGACGACAAATGAAAATTAAAATAAAGAACTTGGAAAAAGACCACAATTATCAAATTTAAATAGTTTGAATGAAGATCACGTCAAGATACACTTCAATAATTTCAATATTCTCCAAAATAAATTTGGCTAGCTTGCCAGTTGAAGAGAAATACTGGCGATTATTAAGCTTAGTAATCTTAAATATAAATTATATGGGAATCAATGTTTACTTAACGAATACAAAAATTAGTTGAAGATTTTGTGAATAAAAATTACCATGCTCTTCACAAACCAACTTTGAATATCTTATAATTTTCTTTTAAATGAGTTTACTTGGCTTGTCAATCAAAGATAAATGGATAGTAAAGCTTCATAACACGTTATATTAAAAGCAATGTTTATTATTTTATGAAATAGATAGATAAATGTATTATGTGAACTGTAGAGATAGAAAATAATTAGAAGAATTTAAACAATGTCTATAGAATTAACACAATTCGCGTCAAGATAATTATATAAATACAAATAATTATTGATTTTCATCATTCTATGAATTCAGTTTATGAATATAAATTGTCTTGCACTTCATCAACAGTAAGATTAAAAAACCTCTTAATGTGAGAAATTTGGAAGTCAGATCAAGACAAAATTGAAACTAAAGCATACCTTTAAATGATGAGACTTCTATCTAGAGATAGGATATAGAAACCTTAAATGAATATCACAGCAAACGTGGATGAAGTAAGAGCAGGTGAAGCATGTGTGACACGTGGAAAATAGCAAGTGTCCATGAGCTGGAAGAGTTAGATCTGGCAAAGTTCAAGAAATCTGCCTAGATCCCGCTTCCAACTAACGGCAACTCACATATAAGGACCCTCCCAGCCAACTGAAGCCATCTGTTGATATTACAACTTTTTATACGGTCGCCAAGTTAAAAAAGCCAGACAGCCACTTGCAGATAAACTAAATCAACATTTACCTGCCGCAGCCCTGCCCCTACCACCATTAAAGATAACCGCCGTTATCTGGCTGCCAGGCTCTGTTACAAGAATGATAACCGTTTTACCGCAATCAACACTACAATTCAACAGATGTACGTTCTCACCTCAATCCCCTATTATTCAACCGCTCACAAATGTTGTTCAATTATTTCATATTTTTCTAAAATTTCATGTACAGTATTCATGCATCACGCTTCACCTGTCTTCATTTCATCTCCAACAAAATAGTCTCACCTCATGAGTTTATAATAGTAACGTATAAGTAATGATAAATAACAAATCTAAAAAGCTTTTGGTGTGGTAGAGAAGGTATAGCAGGATCCTTTTAACTAGTCAGAAATCAGCTGTTTCGGTAATAATTAAACAGTGATTTCGACACAATAATTGAAAGGCTTAAAAGTCTTAAAGACCTTTAAAGTCTTCAAAAAACCTTTTTAAAGAAGACCTTTCAAAGAATAACTTTTTAAAAGACCTTTTCAATAATCTGCGAGATTCAGCATTTGTAGGTTAAGTATTGTGATAATGGTGGCTGAAACATATGTTTTCTGACAAGTTAAAAGGATCCTGCTATAGTATGTCGAATTGAAAGAATAGAAGTTGTCACAAGTTCTACTTTCTAGATTCGACTGGTTGCTATGACAGTCAGATTTTTGCGGTGCGCAGGTGAAGAGGGGACAAAACGAGTTCCATGCTTCAAGCGCTGTTTTTACACAAAAAATATGTAAGATGTTTAAAATACTCCAAATTTCAATTTTCAAATCCATAATGAAAGTATGATTTGATGAGAGTTTACACAGGAAAAAATGATGGGTTCGTTTGAAAATCAATTTTTTTGAATACAACAGCCATTCTTGGACAATTTTATCACATTTTCATGTTATAAATTCTAATATTATAACATAAATCATAATTATAAATTCTAAAAGCAAAAACAGCAAAATAGGTAAGTTTGTTTTCTCTTCGCCCATGCACCGCTCAACTCAAAGCAGTTCAGTAAAAAAATGTGAATTTCATTGAAAAGTATTTGCTGTGATCATTATCATTAATAAGGAAGCTTCACCTACGACCGCTTTAAAAAATCTAAATGAAATAGAAAAATTGTATTCTCTTGAGATATTTTTACATGATCAAATTTTCCATCAAATTCAATCAAATAAATAACCTTGAGTTTAACAGATTATTTTTAGACCTTAAACGAACCTAAGTAACAAATTTCAACATTTTCTGTAAATTAGTTCTAGAAGAAAAAACACAAAATCGCTGGAAGAACGCGAATATTGGATGTAACTTTGGGATGTTTTCAAAATCCGTTCTTAGTGCGCGTCTAAAGGTCCAACTGAACATGCATGCCGAATTTAAACACATTTGGTTCAGTAGAATTTTAGTTCTGCTGATGAATGAGTCAGTGCCATTTCGCTTTTATACAGGGTTGGTCTTTTCTGTTGTCTGATTAATAATTTAAATATCTTATATACCGTTTGACATATCGATGTACGGTTTCCGCCATTCATTTTCTCTTGAAATTCTGCATCGAAATCATGTATAAGTATAACATGACCACCTTATCATTTAAAAAAATGAAGTTAGATTCAAGATTGGCGGATCCAAGATGGCGGACCAGATTTTTGAAGTCACAGTAGAGTAGTATTTTCAATTTAAGTACGATCCCCAATGTCACTTACCGTCAAATTACCTTCGTATAAGAAATATTAAGCCGTTTCCATAATTTTCACCAACTCTGTATAATTATATAGATAGAAGATACGGCATGCTAGAGAATGATCCAACAAGCGCGTAACACTCCGTAAATACTTAGTGTTTATTGAATGAGAGTAGGATTTTTTTTAACAAGACTATGCTTATACTCATATATTAATATCATCGGATGAGTTGAATCCTTTTTGTTCAAAATTCAAACGGAAACAAACAAAGAGTTCACCGTTGCAACTGTGTTCACCGTTCATTAACTCAATTGAAATTCTACCATGATCCAATACCAATACGGTACTTAATATAAATAATAATTCTTATTTTAAAATTTAAAAATCTATATACCGTTTAACATCATCGAAGTACCGTGTTACTATGAACAACAATTTGATCATAACATTTTTATATCTTTACTACAACAACCCCATTCTAGAGATAATCCAATCCCTATACTATCAACTACTATTTATAAAATATGTAGAAATTTGATATATAGGTACACTTTTGCTGTGAAACATCTGTAATGGAGTGAAGCTAATCATAAAGTACTCCTATCAATTCAATAATGAAGTCACTTGACAAAATCGAATTCCTTATCAATGAATAAAATACGAATGCTTGCTACAATAACTGAATTGAAAGATTGTTTCATTTCCAACAAAATTGAAATTGATGCTTCAACTCGAATATCGAATAAATACGCCGAACACTCCTAAAAACTACTATGAGTATTTAGAATATTACTGTGTAAACAGCAGTTGATAGATAACATTTTTCCAAGAGAGAGGCTATGAAATAAAACATTTTTAAATGGGTTTTGTCGAATGATTAATAATACTTGTCCAAGTTGAAAAATGGTTCGCGTTGTTTTACCAGTGCAATAAATTGTTCAAATAGACAGACGCCACTATACGATGATTACTTAATAAGTCACTTGACAATTTCCAATTTCTTATCAATGAACTCAATTAATTGTGTCAATGCTTTGATTGGGATCGTAATCCAAGTAAGTTAACACGCAAACTAGAACCTACTTATCAATATTTGTGACAATTGGAAGAGTTTTTTTCAAACTTTTACCAAATCGAGTTGACGTACTCAGAGAAGTATGTGAATATCGTTTTTATAAATGAAAATTTTTATCGTTCTTTCCCTTATTTCAGTATTGTTATACCACTCAACAAACAATGCAATGAATTTAGTACCTTGCCAAGCGGAATCCCACACATTTAAAAGTTCATAAATAAGATTCAATTAATTTCATGTTTTCCGGTAAGAGTACGGTACCTAGTTTAAAAATTCAAGCCAAAAAAGCGGTTGAAAAAGTAACTTGGATAAATATATCTTTTTCATGATCTCCAAACAAATTTTCAACCGGAAATCGATACAATACACTCATGTGAATTGTGATACAGTAAGTAACCTCATGCCTTAATCAAAACTCATGTGATTTTTCAAAAGGGATGTACCCAACACACACTGTCTTCTGAACTTCGTAATGAACAGGAACCAATGTCAAGTTGACGGCGACATTGCTACATGAAGTTTCAATCATAATGATTTAATGGGTCTTTACCCTGCATTATTTTCCTAATTCTACTAACGCTGAGCGCTCCACACTCCATTGTACAGAAATGTATTTATTCTTTCATGCGACTTAAATTAAAATGAAGAATGTGGATGAGATAAATTTTCTCGCTCCTATCAGAAAACAGCACAGGCATAACATCACTTGAGCCTACTTATAAAGGGAGCGAAAGGGAAAGAATGCGTCAACTCTATTATTAGTTCAGAGTTAGCGAAATCTTGTGGATAGGTGTTGGGGCAAAACCTCTGCTGTCCTCTGAGACATTCATAACACTCTGCACCAAGCTAATGATTAATTCTTTACTTGCAATTTAAAATTAATGTACCACACTTTCTTTCCTTGCTTACATGGAGGAAACGCCACTGACTTACATTGTTCTTCAATTATTTGAGAGAGTGATGAGTAACCTCCATAATATTTAGAACAAAGAATCGATTTTATCAAATTTCACTTTATTAATTTACACTTGAGTTACAGGACCATGGTTTCATGTTATTACCAATACACCACCGACTGTACTGTACAGTATAATAATGTACTGTACTTAGTTGGTAATAACATGAAAGGTCCTGTAACTCAAGTCTAAATTAATAAAGTACAATTTGACAAAATCGATTCCTTGTTCAAATTATGGAGAGGTTCCACAATATATACATCAACTCTACAAATTTTAACCATATTATTTATTTAAATCTTTATTTATTCAGTAATAATAATACCGGTTTACAGTTGGCCTCCGTTTACATCCAACCCGTTCCACCACATGGCGCTAAGTGAGTAATTATGCTTAGGCGTTTCTTGTGCAATAGAACGGCACATAAACCTTTGTGTATTGCAACCGTCAATGATAGAGAATAACAATAATTCACCACTTTTATAACTACCTTGATTAAGTTTCTTGTAAAGATCTTATTCTTCTCTTAAAGATGTTGGATGCTTCAAAAAATCAATTTTATTTGACAATTTATTGCCGACAACAATGCATCTCTCTACAGGAGCAGTGCAGCTTCTAAGAAGAAAATGGAATTGGTTGTGCTGCATCAAATTTCGCGCAAGTACAACAACTCCAACTCCTCAGTCACCAACTTTCACATTCCCATGAAGATAGTTATGCAAAAAAATGAACTAAATTCATAAATTCATTCATAAATTTCCGCAAATATGGAACCTAAAAACTGCCAACTAATGCAAACATGTGAAGTTATTGGCAGAGTGCGGTATATAATATCTCAGATTAGATGAAAGACGAGGACACTCGGTACTCCTTTTGGACGAAAGACTAGCAAAATCAATTGAAACAACTTCCCAGTGATTCATTCTCGTGGTGGAATGTGGGCTGAAGCTGACAATTTTGTATCAAGACCCATGGCCTTGAACAGTTCTTAGTTGGTACCGGTAACCACTAACACACTGGGGATGAACATAAATGCGTAAGTAGACTGTTGAATATGAAGAGAGAAAATTGGAAATAATTGGTGGAATTATAATAGAACTCACCACATCAGCCAACTGATAGTAGCGAAGATTCTCCATGTAGAGTCTGTTTGGAGGAGAGCGGGTGACAACGCCATGCTGTGGCTCGATCCAGCACTCCGAGATCAGCTCCACAACAAACTCATTCTGATCTTCTTCGGCTCCCTCATCGTCCGAACTACTAAAAACGGAGAACGTTCTGTGTAGTAATGAAAATTATACAGTCGTAGTTATCCATAAAAGTTCCAATAGTAGGATAAATTTCACGTGGGATAAACAGAATGGAGACACCAACTTTGCCAAGCATTTGATTGCAAATAATCATAAGTTCAAGGCCAAGGAAAATGTTGAGTTTCTGCATTTCAATGACAAAGGCAGACAATTTAACATTTTTGATGCTTTGGAAATAACTGGGGTAACAAAGAATGATCCCATTCACAGATTAAAATTGTTGAACCATCCATTCATTAGGTTTCATGTTATTGTACATTGCTGAATAATAAATGATAAAATTCATTTTAGGCAGTACACCCCTAATTTAGTTTTATCATGAGTGTTGTAGTTTTGGTTTGTATATTCTCCTTTTTCTACGATTTACTTCAATATCTTTCATGTGTCAATTGTAAATATTTAAAAGTTTATCGATTTTCATTGCCGCCCAATATAGTAATGGCTTTTGGCGGCCAATATCAGACGTTCACCTTGATAGGTCATTCAACTACCAATCGTATCATCCACTACGTAGCCTGGTATTTATTCTGATACTCATTTTTTAAGTTTTATCTTTTCACGTTGGAGGTATTTTTATACCAAGATCTTGAACACTACAGATGTTTTTCGAGGAAATCCAATCATTCGGCTCGGTTTGGTATTTATACGAATAATTAAAGTTCTATTGCATCTCACTGTTCCTAGGAAGAGGATAGTTTTTCAAGTCAAACAATTAAGTCACTTCACTCTAGTCTATTCGAATGCATAGTATTATTCTGTATAATATACAAATTTTACAACTTACCCATTTTTAGGTGCGATGAATACAGTATGAGGAGGAAAAAGAACATATTGTATCACACACGGAAGTATGTCTGTTTTCCTTGTACCTTCATCAAAACACTGAAAAATAAAGACTGAAATAAGTATTAATGCAGGCATCAACCTTGCACCTTAACTGAGAATGTAGTATTATTTTGAGAGAATATTGAGTAAGAAGCTATGAAATAGAATATTGATAATATACTCTGAAAAGTGACCACATTATATGAAATATGAATGACTCAATTCTTTAGAAGGAACAACCCAATCTTCAATTAAAAGGTTGAGTGAATAGAAAAGTGCCATCATAACTGCAAATATTCATCATAAATATCTGTGACCTTGGCAAATTCTTCGGATGACTTCTATTCTATACTAGTGAAGTTTTTAGTTGAGAACTAAGGAGATGGAATGAAATTTTGCAGGAATTAATTGAATCAGGCGAAATCATACAATATTTGAGATTTTGTGGTGAAACGATTGAGTTATGAACCAGGATTACAAGGATTATAGAGAGATGCAAGCATTACAAATACATACTATAGTTATTAAAAGTATAATACACATGTAAGAAAATTAGAAAAAACAATGAATAGTATCAAGTACTTGCCATATTATGGGATGTTGTAAAATACTCCAAATATTGAGCAATATCAAGTACAGTATCAAGTCCTTATCATTCGTCACTATTATTGACATGGTTTCATTATCTTTGTCATAGGGAACAATCTTTTCAATCTCTTTGGGGAACTGTGAAGTTCTCAAATTTAATTCAACTATTTTTCTACATTCTTTTTCTTTCAATACTATTAGATTGCTTTATCTAGTTTTATAAAAACTTGGTAATTTTCAACCATTACACTTATCCTACAAAGTACTGAATTCATTTATTTTTGAATTGAAATTAATGTAACTAGAGCTCACCTTCATGTTGACTTCGAGGACCATGTTAATGATTCCAGCTGTAGAATGTGCAAATCTGAATCCTTCATCTAATCTCATTCTAGAAAAAAACAAGATTAAAACCAATCGATGATGAAATATGATTTCGAGGTTCATTTATAGACAGAATTATTGACGTTTTAATAATAGTTCAATGATAAAAAATAGTCAGAGTCTAGAAATGCTGGAATTATTACATAATAAATTAATTCGAATCAACTTCACAATCACTCTTCATTGGCCTCCACTACATGACACCTCCAGACGTATCGCAATATAATCTCTCGCAGGCTAATCCCTCGCTTAACTAAATAGAAAAATGTGCAGGACGTTAGTAAAACCGGTTGTGAAATGTGGAGCAGAAACTTGAACAATCCTGAGAAAGGATGAGAGAGCACTGAGATCATTTGAGAGAAACATTGAATATTTTCAAAGTGCGACGTAGGAAACTGAAGATTGAAGAAGCAATTGAAATTGAATGGCTAAGTCATGAGGTGAGGATGCGTGAAGGATGTGTACTGGGAGTGGTATGCAGAGGAGGCCAAGGTCCACCCACGACTCGAGAGCCGAACAAAGTAAACATTTATAATGTTTGAATAAAAACTTTGAATTCAAACAAATTTTCGTTTAATCTTTGCTCGGGTTCCAAGCAAAAACAGTTATGACAAACACTGGCGATTCATATCAATGTTGCCGAGCTTAGCTTGAAAAAGCGATTTTTGGACCGATTCTATTATATTGCAATCGATTTTGTGATTACCTGGTAAGATTGGCCAAAAGCCTGGCCAAAGGAGCTCTGCCGAAAGAGTAGCTTGTGCCTGGGCGTGCGGACGCCGTCCACACCCATCTTCTATGGTACAAGTATCTTGATAAAGTGGTCACTAGACTACTCGCTGGTCTGAGAGGCTTTGCTGCTATCAACGGCTGGGTGCCATCTGGAAATACCACTGTACCAAATTCCGAAGGCATTCTTTCGTACCTGTAATAGATTTACAACTACATTAAAAGTCTCCCAAAATACTCCATACAGTGCAAGTTTAAATCAACCATCAAATGGCTACAGCTAGTGGCTTAAACTCGGATGAAGCCATCAGGTTACAACTACATTAAAAGTCTCCCAAAATACTCCATACAGTGCAAGTTTAAATCAACCATCAAATGGCTACAGCTAGTGGGTTAAACTCGGATGAAGCCATCAGGTTTTTCCTGGTTGGTTCATCATCTGTAATTCATAGAGTTTATGAAATATCGGCCAGTTGCACGAAAATAATTTGAACAGCCATGAAATTATGTCATATAATGAAACCAATGCAACAAAAGCAATGAAATAAACTGATGGTAATGAATTCAATTGGATTTTCGTTCAACTGGCTGTATGTCTTTAGTTTACCGACACAAAGCACAAATATTGTTCATCCCTTTCCGTGAATAGAATAAACGATATTCTTTAAAACAATAGAATAAACTTCTCAATTTGATATCTCTTACGAAGTTTGATACCCAGATTCATAGAATAATACAATTAGATCAGTGCTCAAGAATGTAATAATGAAAACAAGTGTCCTGATAATAAACGACATCTAGTTGTGTGGCCACTTCACAGCAGGGTGAGCTCAAAATCACAAAAGTCACAGCTGTCTCCAACTTCTGACAAATTTATATTCCTTGAATAGATAATAGGGCACTTCAAAGGTTAGTTTCTTGGCATAACTATGAAGGCTACAATTATTTTTACATGTTCAAATACAACCTCTCGTTTGAAATGAGACTATCATTTTTCATTCAATAAAAAAATTACTATATTGGTTTGAGATGTAATACCTGATGAGCATTTTCTCCAATGGTTTTTTCAAAAGCATACAACATTCGGTCATCTGTTGCTGCTGATCTCCAACGAATTCTGGCAGTTTTCTTGAAGTTTGTCTTTGCTCTTTCTTGGTGGGACGTATTGGAAATTTCAGTTCAGTCAATTTTTCCTTCAACGTTTCAATCGCCTGTAAGGAAATTATAGAGTAATATAATAAAACATTGGAGTACCGGATGTTCAAAAAGGATTGTAAAGCTTCGCAAATGAACAAAACCGGACCTTCAAAAACACTAGAACAACCATTGTAGCCGTTTTAAATAATTTGGAACTGCTTTCAATGGGGTCTTTTTGAAGCAACTATTAAACCGAATTTAAATAGTAAAATTAATAAAAATAGCGTTCACTGCAAAGACAGCACATTGAAGGAGCCAAATAAAGAATAATTTGTGCGTGCTAGGACTAGCTCCGACAATCCTCCAACAACTAGGTCATGAAACTGCAAGATTAATAAGTGGTCAGACCTAGATACGGAAACGAACGAACCCGAATGACCTTCTGTTTTGTCAAGGCGACATTAATATTGTTCTTTATAATAGAAAATCAATTGTAAGTATTGCATCTGTAACATTATGAATAAAGACATACATTTTTTCATATGAAATTATAGTTACATTTTCTAATTTTGCATATTTGCATTCTTAGTCAATTTCAGCTCGAATATTTCATAATTAGTTGTTTGTACAACTAATAATCAAAGTATATTCACCTTCTTATACAAAGTTGAATGCCAATTTTTCTCCATGTCGTACAGAACACCCCTTCCCTTCATAAAAGCATTTTATGATTTACACTTCAACAATATATTTGTAGCAGCCTACTACCTAACATTAGTTACTAACTTAGATGTACAGTGTGTAAAGAATTTATCAAACTCTATTGACGAATATATTCCTTTTTTACAGAATAAATACATACCAAATTTCTCAGGTATCCTGGAGTATTTCCGAGAAATGCAACGTGAAGAACAACACACGGTGGCTTGGAGGTAACTCGTATGATGAAGAACCATGTTTGTACATTGTCATACCCTTCACTGAAACATAACAGTAATTTGAGGATAGAGTAGCCTGTTATCAAGGTCTCGCGCTATTACATAAACTCTACACTCTACAGCTCAACAGTATTCAATAAAAACTGAAAGAATTTAAGCATACGACACTGTGATATGAGGTAGGCCTGTATTTGTACAAGACTTTCCATGCAAGCAACAAATAATATTAAATGAAATAGAAATTTTAACAATGAAGGAAGCTCTATTGAGTACAAACAATAGTGGAAAAACAATAAATTAATATGATAATATAAGATAAATTTTACCAGGGAAAATTTATTGAAGTAGCTTATGAAAAACCAACAACAAATCACTAGAATACAAACAAAATGCATTATTCAGCTTTATAGTTGAATATTCTACACTCAAACTATGAGCCACATCACTGATAAGTGCCCTATCCAGTCTTTCCAGGGAGACCTCAAAGAATTGCATGAGGCCACGGATAGAGCTAATGCCTGGTTGAAGCAGCTCAGAATAGAATTGTAAAGTTTCTCTTGAAGAATTACTAAATGTTTTTGAAATTTCATTTCAAGTCTATTTTATCTATACAGTATGTATTATATTTTATGTTGCATAGACAAGGGTCTGAGACCTGATTTTTGTAAAAGAAAAGTAGATTTATATAAGCATTGCAAGAAAACCATACGAATGAATGAAAATGAATGTCTTCATTCATTTTTACTTCACCATGAATGAAAATGAATAGTTGAATTAGGATAGTTGAATTCCTCATATTTCAGCCAATGAATAGAATTGATGAGATTGAAAGAATAATTATAGAAATATATTTCACTGTCATTTAATTCATTGATCAACTTCAAATCATAGACATAAACAGCTTTACAGCAAGATGGTAATAATATAGTATGGTGCACTGTATTCTAGATTCAATGTGATTGAAATTATCAAGTATCCATTTTCTTCGAATTGTGCGATGACGTATTTTGGATTTTGATATTATTTCTATCATATCATTCTATTTATCATGTAATATCATATCACCAGCGAGCAAGTTTTACTTTCGCTGGTTTTGTATTTGTGAAGTTTGTATTTCAAATTACAGACCTAGTTATTATAAATATGCTTATAGAATTTCACTGTATTTCTTGAACAATATCTTTTAAATGTTGTGCTTTGTTTTATGCGAATAAAGATTTTGATTTGATTTACAGGATAATAATCAGATGATGAAAAGTGTGATGTATTTACCTAGGGGTGATGAATTTGATGAACGAATGGTTTTCGATGAGCACAAAACTAGTCCAGTCTTTGAGGAAATTGAATAATGTGGAAGCGGCGTAGCGACATTGAATGGACTGGAAGCGGCCGTTTGGATTGGGTGTGTGAAGGAACTGAGGCAGAGGTCTGTCGTGGGTGAGCACGACGCCCAAGCGATGAGTGTGCAGCCATTTCTGCCACACGCCTGGGTCCAGGGCACTGATCAGTCGCCAAAAGTGAGAGAACTGTGGCGAGCTGCTATCACTGCAACACACACAACTCGACTCATTTGCTCAGGAGTCTTGCACATATTCACGTTCACTGTTTTACGATAGCTCGAATGTCATTAAATAAATTATTTGTAATTGTATATTGTAACACAACAGACATATGTCCAACTATTTCGAATAAAACCAACTTTTCCAAAGTATGGTAATGTGGGCAAGACCAGGAACTGCATCAGAACTACCTCTACAAAAGTCATCTTTGCCTCTTTTGACGCTTATACAGCTTGCACTGTATACGCGCTCTAAATAGGAAAGAATTCTATGATTAATGTAGTGAAGTGAATTGAATCAAAATATTATCAAAAAATAACATTTGATAAAGTTTGATTATGGACTACAATTAATTCAATTCAATTAATTTATTGTTACAAATGCAAACCATTAAATTATGTTAATTTGTTAATGGAATTGGCTATATACATATAATGAATCAGAATATGTTCTTCACATACATATGCTTGCAGGACATACTGAGTTGTGAGTTGACTTACTTGGATGATATAACGGGCTGAGAGGAGTCAGAAGGCAAATAGAACAAGGGCATTCCACTTCGAATGCTGTCTGGTAGAGTGTAGGTAACTGGATTGTTTTGAAACGAGTCCAGATGAGACAATAATAGATCGGCATGATTCAAAGTTTTCAATGTTGACCAGAATCTTGAAACAACTGCTTGCCTGTAGGGCGAGTGGAATGGCTTTTTTATAAGGCACGTGATGTCATGTAGGAATTCGTACGGTGCTAGAAGTAAGAACAAATATAGAGTTTAATTGATGATTATAAAAAACCTCTATAGATTTCTTATTTAAAGCCACATGTACACGATGCAATCTTCCATCATACTTCATACAAAAAAATCACCTTGAATAATACAGCTGTCTTGCTATGGGCTGTTATAATGAAGAAAACCATACGCCTATTGCGTCCAAGTCAGCTGTTCTTTTCAGGGTCATTTTATTGAATGAGATTTAATGAAAGATACGGCTTAATAAATAAGAGTTGAACAGATTCTTGTTCAATTGATATATTTCACTTCTTTGATAATAAGCTGGATGTTAACTTGAACAAGCATTTACATTTGTGTAAAAGTTTTAATTACATCAACTAGTATTCATACAATAACGGAAATAATTCAGATAAAAAAAGTAGACAACAAGATACAAAAATGTAGTGTAACTCTGGAAAAGAACACTAAACTTCATCTTCTTATCCTTAATGTATATTAACTATATAGTTGTTGCGAGAAGAGAATAGCTTTTGCCAAGAAGTGGGCGGAAACATCAAGAAGGCAGCTGCTACAATGCTGCCAACTAATAATAGGCCAACACCCTAGCTAGACATAGCCATAAGCCTACTAATTTTACATGTAACACGTGTCACTAATAATGGTATTACAGCGAAATAATAGTAAACTGGCGACATGTAACTTTAAAGAATGTCACTTGCGTTGACTATAGCGAAAAATAGAGAATTGGTGATAACCTAGAAAAACGCTTTGAAATTAGCACAGTTAGTGGAATCGACGCAGAGTTGGCGGCTTTGCAATTACTCAGAGTCGCGCATCCGTAGTAACTATTTCTCCCATCGTAGGTACCACTGTACAATCAGAGCTATTCTCTATTCTCGATAACTATATATTATACGTTCATCACTTCAGAATAAATTGAAATTTACAAACTAAAGTTACAGAATCAAACTGTTCACCTTTGATTGAAATGGCATAGCGAACTGATTCACTGGAAGGCCAGTCACTCGAAACGTAATACTCAATGTATATGTGATTCGACCATGGCAAGACAAGGCATAGATCCACTGTATCGTCTTTCACGTACACTGACTGCAAATAGAATTTTTGTTACATGAGAAAAAAATTAATTCAAAATGATAACTTTGCAAGTTGCATTTGACGGAAGATAAGACATATAGTCGACACTTTGATTAGAGTTCACATCTACAGACACCAGAACTACACTATTTGCAAATAAGTAATATACGGGCAATACCTATCATAATATGGCACGCACATAATATTTTTGGGCTCGAGTAATAAGGTCACTAGATTCTAAATTTTCGTGTGTCAAATTATTTCTAAATTTATTTTTTCCAGAGTGATTATAACAGAAGTTAATAGATTCGAAAGGTATCTCCTTGACTTACATTATTTTAAATTGTTGATTCCTTCTGAACCATCTTATTCTGCTGAATACGTTTAGTCCCTTCTGGACTCATGAAATAATTCAGTTGATCGGACAGTTTATCAAGTTTATCACTTTATTGAACTTTTTTAAACAATATAGTAGCAGCCAACCCCTAGCAGTCAATCCATACCCTCATTATTAGTTCTTGGGACCAGACAAACATATAAGAATTGTGAACACCGATCTCAGGGTGTAGTTCAGGCTTTATTTATGTAGCTACTCTGGCGAATTGCTTCGTCTACGACACAGACTTGACCCGAACCACAATCAAAATAAAAGAGCTGATCAGCTGACCGTACACTGTGGGTGAGGTGCCTGCTTAGTGTCGTCAGATCTGAACTTTTCTGTTAATTTGCAACACAAAAAGGACTCACCTTAACAAAATATCCTTCACGCATCCTACAACACAGAACACTAGCCAGAGTGACATTAAGAGAGTCTTCACTCTGCTTCTTGGTCAGAAGTTGAGGTTCTCGGTTACCATCGAACCTGCGATTTCTGAAACAATCATAATAATGTGAAATAAATCATCTTACCGTAAACAAGGGTCACCCCCATTGCGATGTCAGATTGTAACATATATTATGATTTACAATTAGGTAACAACTTCATATTATTAAGTTTGCATAGAGGAATACGGTGAATGATTTTTTATTGCGGCAACTGCTGACGCTATATCAATATGATTTCTAGCATGATGTGCTGCAACACACTGGTGCTCGTCAGTTGACTGCCAGAGTGCGTGTAAGTTGCAAACAAGATCACGAAATGTTGAAATATCTGTATGGCTATGATGTGGTTACTCTGGAGTGGTATGGCCGATTAAAACGGGAAAAGAAAAGAAACGGTTAAAGAAGAGCAGCGTTCGGGACATCCATGAACCTCAGAAGCAGACGGCAATGTGCTAAAAGTACAAACAATGGTTCGTTCAAGCATTGGAGAGCTATCAAAAAATCTCAGCATCTTATATGGATCCGTTTAAAGCATTTCAACCGATAGTTTGTAAATGAGACGAGTGATAGCAACATTTCTTTTGCGTCACGATAATGCGCCATGTTACACCTCGCTTCTTATTCGCCAAAAAACGTGTTCATGTCTATCCATATCCACCGCCCGATTAAGCACCATGGCTCTACCCAAAAATTAAAAATGAACTTAAAGGAGAACGTTTTGCCATCATTCAATACATTGAGAGGGCCACGACAGAGCAGCAAAAACCCCTACGAAAGAGACCTTCCAGAAATGTTACCAGTCATGGATTCAACTTTGGAATAAGTGAATTGCCTGCAAAAACCAGTACTTTGAAGGATATGTAAGTCAAATGTTAGTTTAATATTTTATGCAATAAAAAATTATTCGCCGTATTTTTTGTTCGTAGTGCATTGGCATATTCTTATACAACCCACAACTATTGAGAAGTAGCTCACAAACATCAGCGCTCAAGTGAGAGACAGAGAAACAACTCTGGGGATTGAAGTTGGTTATCATTGAATCAAATGTAAAATGCTCTGTTTTCAAACCCATCGTATTTGACATATATATTCAACCATAATATTCCAGTAACTTATAAAATCAAAGCTACGATGTTCAAGAACACATCAGTTGTCTCTTCAAGAGAAAAGAAACAAAAATAATTTTAATTTGATCCTCTTTTCAAAAGCATTCCTTTCCAGAAGAAAGTGAGATATGTAGTGATATAAAATATATAATATTAAACGTAAATAGATGAAATATGGAAAATATAAGATGTTAATATAATGTGGTAATTGAATTGAATATTATTTGTGTAAAATAGTTGATGTCTCTGAAATAATAATGTCTTTTTTACTCGCGACATTGATTGTTGCACGAAGCGGGAAGTTCAAACTTCAAACATCATAACCTTCAAGAAGAGTCTAGCAACAAAATGACGAAAATTCTGATAAAAATACTTTAATCCAATTAATACATTCATTAAAACACCTTGAAACCACTAAAGAATAGATAGCAATAAAGTATTGATGATACTTTAATGATTTAATTGAATTCTACCTCAAAATCGTGTTTTGTTCCTATCTCACAATGGTTAAAATCCCCCAGGTTGTTCACTCTCTCTCACCTAGAGCGCGCTGATCAGGTCTATAAGCTACTCCTCAATAGCTATACATTATAGTAGTTATATCTCAGATTAAATAATCCGAACCTTACTCATCAGTCACCCTCGCTTACCAGTATCACATCGAATTGGAATTCATTTTGAGAATTCACTGACAATTGAATGAAGGCTTGCTTCCTTACTTGCTCTGAGCAAGGTTATAGTTCCAAACGAAGTGTGGATGCTAATGAAACACCATGTCTCACACTTTTTGCAAGTCTACCATTGCATTTTTTGCGGATTGAAGCGATTCAATAATTATTAGGGAATTCTTACCTGACACACCATTCTCCCTTGGATAACTCGCCACTGCATGGTTCTATTCCCAGTGCTCCTTTCACGAAAGACCACGTTAGAAAAGAAAGCTGGTAAAGATTCAGTTTGCCTTGTGCATCCTGTGGAGATAGTGCTCGTTAATAACAGAAGAATAATTCTAAAATACAAGACACCCACGGCCAGTTGTATGAAAATTCAGTTGAATTTAACCACTAACGTCAGATTGGTTTCGTTATATGGCATTATTTAAGGCGATTAAATTCAATTGGATTTTTGTGCAACTGGCTGATGCTTGGTCTACAAGTAGTAGAATTTGTTGAAAAAGAGATACAGTAACTAATATCAAAATTTTCATTTTGATTTATTCATCTCTTCCAAGATAATTTGTGATTTTCTTTACTTCATAAAAGTTGAGAATAAGTTATTAAAAACACGCCTATCATGCTACCAGCCCTGTGGGCTAGGAAATTCGCTTGCGAACTTTCAATTCTGGACTAGGCAACTAATGTATAAACGAAGACGTGATAACCGGAGAGTCCAGTATCACAACAGTCGACTAAACTAGAATATTTCTCATGATAATAATGTTCAGAATTGCCACCTTTCATCAGCTGTTCTCCCATTCAAACTACTAGACTACTACTACTTGTCAATATTTGCAGTAGCAGAAGTCTTCAGAATATTATATGGCATTAATTAGGAATTTCGTCCAATTAATTATTATGATTTAACAGCAACTGTATAGTTGCAATATCTCATTTCCTTCCATCTTTAACAAGCAATGCCTCGAGTGAAAAGTAAGAACTCATTCGATAATACCACATTAGTTAGAGGTAGCATTACACAACAGATATCTTATGGGATAGGAAACGTTGTTGCGATTTTTTCTGTACAGTCAAGACTCTAGGCCACGTAGTTCCTGTACGGTCTAGCTAGGGGCGCTAGACGTCTTGCAATATACGCTCACCAGATATAAACCGTAGAGTATACAGGTAGTACCGTAGAGTCCTCAGAGATATTGCCACCATGGCACCATCTAGCGTTCAAGGACCGGCCTTCGCTCTTTAACAAGAGCATGAACTATCTAACTGTGTGTGATTATTTCTCTATGATAATACCCATTCTATGACGCCCACCCTAGTCGATGGAACAAGCGAGTAAGAACACAGCTCAACTCAAGTTACCTTTCCTGCATTGGCTGGTTTCAAAAGAAATCAATTCAAAACAAGCTTTTTTAAAGTTGAGTGCCTAATCTGAAAAGTGAAAACGAACAATAACCTACATGGTTCACTATGTCCCCATAAGGGAACATTTTGTACACGGCGAGGTGGAGCTACCTAAGGCCGTGGTCAGACTGGATGGGAGTAAATGGACATGCGTGCTCGCAGCTGACGTCGGAGTGAAACAAACGTTGACACAATCACATGATCGGTCACAGTAGAGAAGAGTGGGACCTCGCACTTCCAACTCTTCTCTACTGTGAACGATCATATTATGATTTTGTCCATATCCATTATTGCATAGGTTTTCTGTTTCTTTTTAATACATGAATTTCATATTAGCAATAATTTATGAGACTTTAGAAGAAATTTAATAAATGAATATCAAATATCGAGCTCCTTCCCGATAGTTCATGCATTAACTATACCTATTTGTAGATTCTCCATAAATTGATGGCTACATCTACAGCTACTTAGTTTAGCAGTTTCATTTGCCATCATTACCTCATTTTCTATTGAAAAAAACTTGGCTTCATGTAGTAACTATTGCATATTTATGTGGCATATTTAAACCATAAATTATAAATAATGGCATACAGTTCTACTGAATTTTATAACAAAAAAATTTGATCTCTAATAATTCTACAGAATCCGAACTACCCGAGGTCCCAATTATTTTCGACTCTACTCTCTACGGCTAAAAAGAAGTACAGCTGGTTCATTTTGCACCTGGATTGCAAACGAATATACAGTATTGTCGTTACAACACATTACAGCTTTTTAGAATGTTCATATTTTATAAGAATCCATTCACAACACAATATTAATATGGCTGAATTGTCATAAACTTTGAACATTGTAAAAAGCAGTGATGAGGTAATTTGCTGTTAATGAGCTACCATTGCCCTGCACTGGACATGCACTAAAACTACCTTATCCTATACTCACTGGAAACACTACAGCCGGTGGGGATGGGATATAGGATCCGGTTGTGGCTAAGGCAATGAACTGCATGAGTTCAACATAAGGCACCAGGCCCAGTGCACAGTGAGGATGGAACTGGCTGCCAACGTGCAAGAAAGAGACTGCCACTGCATTATTGCGCAGTTGACTCAACACTGAATCAAGTACGTGGATATCTGGTAGAGTTATCATTCCATCGGTGATCACAATCAAATCTGTGAAGGATTGATTAAAATTAACACAACAAAATTGAGTAGAATATTTTATTGGTCATATCTACAATAGGCTTTGTCATTCTCATTTGTCAGAAAACAATAAGCGATCCAGTTAAACATACAAAAGGTTCAACAATCATGTTACAATATTCAAATAATCATACATCAAAATTTACACATTATAATGTTAAATATTAATTAACAACATCACCAATTAATTTCTACTATCAAATCAAAGCATATTCATATAATATCATATCATATAATATTAAATTACGTTAATATCACATATTTTCTTAAATAGAAACTTCCCATGCATAAAACTATAATGGTTAGTGCAAGCGACGCATGGTGAGTTGGCGGCACTGATATTATACTAGCATATACTAGGGTTGTGTGGTAGAGAGGACCAGTAGTCCTAACTCCGCCCTTAATAAAGGCAATTAATCAATCAATCCCCCCCATCATGCCACTTACCAAATTAGCTAGTTTTCTTTGCGCGATAACTATACTTATGGATTTTTAATAATTTACTCAATCTAATATTTGGCGTGACAAGGTTTTCTCTGTTTCTAGTTGAATGTACTTGTTAATGACGGAGTTGTCAGATACTATTTACAGATTTTTTGGTCGTATATTAGATAACAGGTGATGAACATAGTCGGAAGGGCGGGCCATAATATTCAGCGCAATAAAGCTATTTCTACAAGTTTTAATATTCTTCAGGCCAACAATATATTGAATTATAAAGAAAAAATCAGATTCACTGAAAATATCATTTCAGCATACAGTAGAACTCCACTTAAATGGAATAATGTGGGAAAGGCCGTTCCGGATAATTGTTTATAATTTTTAAGGTTACATTTGAAAAATACACATACATATTAGGGTTTCCTAACATAAATTTAATTACACATGATAAATCCACAAATCGGCTTCACAGGCATATGTTACAAACTCAAATGCATTATATTAAACAATCAAATTTTTAAAAAAACCTGAAACTTGTAGTACACAACAAATTCAACTCATGATGTGTTATTGTCATAGGTGAATACAATCAAATCTGTATAGCATAAACTCAATTTTTAAAACAATTATTTCTAGAACAATTGTAATGAAAAGGCCATCGGATCAATTGCTTCCGCACATGTTTAAATTCAATAAATAAATAAATTATTGCGGGATACATAATATTAAATTTGAAGAAATTTAATCTGAATTTTCCAGTATAAAACAACTTTGGCTTGTTAGAATTATCATTCAATGGGTAATAACAACCAAATCCGTGCAGGTTTGATAGATCTAGATAGAAAGATCTTTCAGAAAGATCTAGATAAATTTACTGGTAATGAGATGAGTGACCAAGTTGTCACAACCATTAATTTACTGTAAGACACTTGTTTCGCTTGCTGTACCATTGTAAATCTCAAACCAACTTCTATATCACTCTAAGCTGGTTTGTGGTTGATAATGGTAAACTAGTCATATATAATAATCATAATAATTATAACTAGTCATAATAGTGACAAGTCATATCATTGATCACAGACTTCTACCTTCGGAAAATACCTTCGTTACAACAAAGAAAGCCAAATGAAATAAGTACAAATTTATAAAAATAATCCTTTGAAGTCAATACAAAACCCAACGTCTCAACAAGCACAAATCAATAATCTATCACTAAGCAACAATCAATACAATTCATTGGCAAAAACAATAAATCACTAAACATAAATAACAATCAAAACATATAAATAATAGGGCAAATAATATTATCTAATCATAAAACAGGAGTTAGTTACTACAATGAGATGATAGATTATTTTTATGGTAACAGAAATACTAAATAACAAACAATGAAGATGATTTTAGAAAATAAAAATGTAGGCTATGACTCACTGGGGCAACTACTTGGAGGTAGAAGTCGTAGAGCTAACATCCCATACCGCAGTAAATTAATGAACCCAGAATCTGGACTGACCATTGATATTTCGGTTTTCGATGGAAGAACTAGTTTTTCAGTATTCTCTTCAAATAATGCTCCAACTAATTTCTCTGAGTCAGCCTACAAATAAATCAGACAAACATAATTTATTCATTTTCAATGTACACAGATAAATTACATCATCATTAACAATGATACAAAACATTTATTGAACTATATGACGAACAAAGACCGAAACCTAGAAAATGGCGTTTTTTAGAGTCAGAGAACTACAAGCTGGATTTCAGCACTTTCCTGATATCAGATAACTCATTAAACTGAACTTAACAACATTAAATCAATATTTTTATACTTTAATCATAACTCGAAATCACTGAACTAATCAAGGAGACTTTGAAGTAGGCAAAACCATTGCTGTATAAGATAAGCCAGTTAAATCTGTAATCACGATTAAATAATGCATTAAGATTGGTCAATGAAGCCAACCACGTACTTGCATGTGTTCCTAGCAATCAATGCAGCTCGCATCACTTGCTTTTCTCATCAATTTACATCATTATTCAACATTTGTATAAGTAATGTTTGAACTCAAATTTTTAGTGAAACTTCATTATGAATTGAATTGTTTTGTTTGGATTCGAAATAGAAATAGTTGTCTTTCCATACTGTAAATTATATTCCCGTTTATTGATTACTGGTAGATAGATGATTGTGAAGAAGAATGTGATGTAATTGCTTCAAAACATAATAAATATCCTTCCATCATCGTTATTATAAACTGAAGCTTCATCTCTTCACTCACCTGTCTCAGTCTGAATTCGGCTAGTTGATCATGTACGAGACCGGACACATGAGCAATATTGTCTTCAAGTAATTGCAGCTGCTTCTCAATAGCAGATAAAAATTCTACTACATTCAATTTGGTCAATTTCCATCCTTGCACAAGAACCTAGATGTAAAATTGGAAACAAAATCAATAAGTTCATTTCATTCAAGCCTCGTTAAGAATATGCCTACAAATAAAGAACCGAATAATATTTTCATAAAAAACTAAACTGATTTTGACTTCGGAATGAATTCAATACATTTACTGTTACAAGCACAAATCATTATAATGTGATTTATGAGAGATACATCAAGCTCAGACAGAAACTTCTCACCCGAATTTTTATAATGTAATCGAAAAAGAAGTTGAATATCTTATACAAAACATAGGTCATGTAGTTGAAAAACCACATTAATTTGTTCTTTGTTTGAAATCTTCATTTCGAGAATGAACATTTTTGATAGAGTTAACACGAAAAAATCACAGAGGATGAAAAATCAAACTCGTCAATTATCCTATAATCATCAAGAAGCGAGACATGCCAATAGTTTTGATACAATGAACATTTTTCAAGCTTTATTCCACTTTATCTAAATTCAATCGTTAAAATATAATCAACAATAACCTGATGTAAAACATTTCTTGAAAAAGATCACGGCTTCAAAACTCAATATATTCTATGTAATATATATTATATAGGAATTGGAAAAAATACGTTCCAGCAACAGAAGGCTGAATTGAATTAGTGATAATCAGTAGATAGATTTTCGCTCACCTGTTGAGCAGGAGTGGTAAAAAATGGAGTATGTACTATCACAGTCACGAACACTATCGGTTCAAAAAATCTTGTAGATCCAGGAATTCTGAACTGAAAAACAAGAGGGCACTATGATTTTCCAAATACTGATTTGAATAATAATAAGTATCAACTCTTATCACATTAACGTCTGTGCCTCCATAACCTTGTAATTTCAGATTCTTTGTAATTGTCCGTTGTTACATTTTACAAATCCAATAAAACAGCATAATCTTAAAAATAGATAAAAAATAAACAGACTAATAACTGCGAATCGGTAAAATCAAGTGAGCAACGTTCTAACAAACTATCTTGAAGTATCAGATGACAATAGCATCTAGTGAGTTAAATAATTTTTAATGAATTTATCTTACACATAGGAATTATCTACACATTTATACATTTATCTTACACAGACAGTCTCAAGTTTTTCAAAATTCGAAATCATTCTGAAAAATAGATAAAATTTCAACCTAAGTGGAATTAGGTTACACACGGCGAGGTGGAACAACCTTCGGGTCTCCCCACCGACAAAAGCTATACGCTAAATAAGTATCTAGAACAGCTACTAAATGTAAACAGCCTGCTACTATGAGATAACAAAGTTCATCAAATTTTTGTAATATAGAAGATTACTTACAGAATTTATGAAGCCCTCAACACTTCTTCTAAGTGAAATGAGAATTTCATCGATCATTACACGACCCCGTTGGATATCCTGAAAATAGTTCGAATAAAACTTGAGTTGGTTTGTCACTAGTAAAAAAGTATCTGCAGTAAGCGCAAATAAGAACTACGGATAAAAAAACAGTGATGTTTGGAATGAATTTCACGAGAGCACACTGTACTTTTATGAACTTTTTAATATAGAAAAAAATTCATAATCGATATGTCAATATTAATGGGTAGTTATTTGATTTATCAATATTATCAATATATCAGCTGGTATTTAATAAAGACTGTATGATTGAAGTCTCTGTAGTATGCTAAGTTTATCTAGATAAATAAATTTTGGTTTTGATTATTGTTTCCCTTAACAGGAAAGGACATTACCAAAATGTTGATTTGAGATCTTCCATCAAACGAAAAAAGTGCTATAGTGGTTGCACAAAGAGTTGCCCAACAGATCTAAGGTGGCGTCTTCTCCAATGCTCCCAACATTTAGTATGAAAACAGGCCTACTACCTAGTTTCATGAAGGAAGAGACCACAGAGAAGGAAGAACAGAGGACGCATCTAGTTTTACGCTAAATGGGTCCCCAGCATTAAAATTTAGGTCCCAAGTTCTTAGTTTTTCGTACAATGAGAGGAAATTGTGTAATGCCTCTCTCCTCTACCACGACAACTACTGTAGTTGTAACAGATCTTAGACAGAATTCAACATTTGCAGACGCAATTCATGGCTAATGGTATGAATTGCAACTGTGCTTAGGCGTAACAATGTCCCGTATGGATGTTACCTCTGTTCTTCCTTCCCTGTGACGAGACGATCCGATAAAATAAATATATTTGCTGTTTTCTGAATTAAATTCACAGTAATCTAGGCCTGAAACTAGTTGAAATGAAATCATAAGAGAAATTTAAGTAATACAAAATTATTGCTTACCACAGTTGAAATGGAAGGACTCATATCTAAACAAAAAACAGCACTATACGACTCACTAAGACATACAATATCAGTTGAGGAGGTAACTAAATAATGGTAAAGATGACTAGATTCATAGTTCCATTCCGATGGTGGGTCCAATGGAACAACTGATAGAACGATAACTTCCTCTCCATTTTTCTGAAAAAAAGAAAAATAATAGACTTCTCATTTCCAACATTT
This sequence comes from Laodelphax striatellus, assembly GCA_017141395.1. NCBI lineage: Eukaryota > Metazoa > Arthropoda > Insecta > Hemiptera > Delphacidae > Laodelphax > Laodelphax striatellus. The sequence goes on from CM029544.1 coordinate 26,125,169, forward strand.
TATGTCTTTCACCACACTTTCAAAATGGCGACTCAAATTCTATTAGGCTAAAACTCTGGTTGACACTTTGTGGAGCAAGCTACATCAATATGTTTAATCTCTGTTGTAATGTTCATTTTCAGTTCATTCAGTGTATGAGGCCTATTTTTATAAACCCTTCCTTCAAGATAACCCCATACGAAAAAATCTGGAGGCGTGAAATCGGGAGACCGTGAGGGTCGAACCGTTCTTTTGGGAAAATTACTTGCTTACGTTATCATAACCTGAACAATACTGCAGACCTAATGTAACCTGTACACATAATAATGAGCTTCATCTGTAGTGAAGCTACTTTACATAGCATTAACATTAATGCAGTGATGCTACTTTTCGGTAGCCACTAGAATACTATAGGAACCATCCTAAGACTCGTTTATTTGGATGTGCGCGACTTAATGAATATCCTAGATTTGTCAACAGAAATTTTTTCTCACAAAGCCGAACTCGGCTTTTAACGGAACTGATATGTATATGGAATAAATTCAATGACCTACTGAGGTACTGTACCTTACCTAGGATTACCAAATAGCAAATATACCACTTATATCCACACAAGTAACATTGCTCAACAATTTTAGTAAAATTGAGTTGATTTAAGAAACACAGTATAAAATTGTCTACTCCACTTTGCTAATTTATTATAAAGTTCAATATCAATCAAAATCTGAAAATAGAGTTGATCTAGTAAAATCATTCTCACCTTTGAAGGATCATCGACACTAACAGTGGAATTTATATGTTCCAAGAACCACTGTAACCTGACGTTTCTTGAAACGTGATACTCTTTCTTCATAAGAAGGTAAACTTGCCCTGCAATCAAGTCGTAGCCCTGAAAAATAAAATATATATTGCTATAATAGATGTCGACCTCATTTTAAAAGTCTGAGAATCCTTCTTTCTCTATCTAGTGTGTATATTCTGGAGGCCCCTTTGTTTTGTCAAGAGGAATCAATATTTTTTAGCCGTGGTGATGAGATACACTCTCATTTATTAGAAAAACACATGCTGAGAGATGAGATCCATCGCTCCACTTTCCACAAGCGAGGCGTCAGAAGTTCAGGTGTCCAATTGTACAATGTTTCATCTGACTTCATAAAGAATATGAATGAACGCTAGTTTAGATCTGGATTGAAAATTGATTTCTCTGAAAATGCTTTCTATACAAGGAAAGAGTGCATGGATCATTATTCCACATGAATGTAAAGACGTTTATTTTATCTTGTCTCATGTTTTGTTTTTGTGTATGACCTCATTTCTTGACCTATTAGAATTTTTGACAAGTTCCAGATCCCCTGATTAACTTAGGAGGGCAGTGGATGCACCTACAACCTTTCAACACCACTGGCCATGTTCATTTTTTCGTGATTAACTTGGGAGTGAGAAGTACATTCTGTCATTCGCATTAAGTCAATCCACATCTGTTTGCACTATTACAAATTCAGATGAATTTTTCATTTTTAAATTTTTTTGTAAAAATTGTATGAAAATAATAAAACTATACATTTCAACACAATATTGTCCCATCCTAAAAATAAGATTTATAAAAATAAAACGTTGAGAAACTTTCTCTCGAAAATAAGGTTCAAATCTCTTAATTATATAAATACTAGCTAGCAGGCTCTGCCCCCCTCTAACCCAGCGGAATCAGCTGAAAAGTCCAGCACTTATTAGATTTGAACATTCTTGATGTCATAATCAGATAAAGGGGTTCCTCATTTGGGTGAATCTACAATTAAAGGGCAAACAAACGAGCCGATACGGCGCTTTTTTCTATCAAACTCAACTCTAGTGATAGGGCGACCCACTACTTCCAAGATAGCCTTGAAAAGTTTGATTTCTTGAACACGGAGCTCTGCAAACACATAATAACAATCATTGTAGCCTAAACGAAATGAGGAATGAAGTAGGTATTTCTTGAGTTGAGTTTACATTGTACATTTCAACAGATAAGGTAATCTGAAATGAAATCTTGGGCAAGTTAGCCTGCCATTGCGCAGATCAGGATCAAGCTTCGGATTTGAGATGAACTGTAAAATAACATCTCTAATGCTGAACCTACAGTGCAGTATGAAATAATTTTGAATTGAATTGAATGACTGCCTTTATTTTTTAACCTGGGAGGGCGAAGTTAGGGCGCAGTCGGCCCTCTCTTACACTTAACCCTTATTTTGCACTGGATAATAGAAATTATGAACTTGTGGTGATAATATTAAGCTCACTCCTTATTCAGGTCGCAAGGTAGTTTTTATAAAACGATATAATTTTGAATTGCTCTCCATTAGGCCCATAGGCTACTCATTCCAAAAATTGAAAATAACATTAAAAATTACCTTAGCTTGGACTTTATCCTCTTCAACAGCCATGCTGTATAATTTTATTTTTCACATTATCAATATTGTTTCAAAACAGGCACAGACATTTTCAACTTCGAGCTGATATTAACAATAAAAATCATTATATAACTGAACGAAGATCTAATATTTAACGTATTTGCATTTGCATATCCAGAAAATATCAACTTGTTTTTAGGCTATGCGATATCATAGAACAAAGAAGAGATGGAGAGGATCCATCAAACCGCCTACAGACGTTTGGAAGACTGAGACGAAAATTCGCCGATAGGCCACGCCCTGTCAAGGCAAAAGATCTCCAGAGATAATACTATTTCTTCACAAGGTTATTAGATACTCTCAAATAATCTTGATTTCTTCATTATGTATTCCATTGATTACAATGTATTAAGCGATGTCAAGTCAAAGTTAGACAAGCACAATTTCATGATTAACATCATTAATCAAGTTACATTTACAGAAAGCAAACCCAAGGTTTATTCGCTGTGAGCATCTACGGTGTTGCGCTCTGGCGGATAATCTTATGAATCTTTCCTGGTAGACTAACATGGGAAAGGATAGGCTTATGTACGTAAAAAATAGTTTATAATTGAAATAGAATTCCCTGTCGCTATTTTTCCTACTTATCGATTGTGGAATTATATTTAGAATGATAAAATTAACATATTATAATCTTCAATTCTAGTTTTAAAATCAAAAATGTCTCCAGAGAGGACCCTGGACCCTCCACACAAAAAAAAATCAATCGGTTGACTGAAAATAATTTTTTTTTGAGATGAATATTGAATTAAACAATAATATTTTTTGGATTATTCATAAAGCTATAACAAAGTATTTTTACACATAGTATATAAGGTTCGCTAGCTTTTCTAGACTTCTAGAAGCTCTTAGTTGATGGCTTCTCCCGCAGGCAGTGGCGGCGGTAAGGCCCCCGAGGGCCCTCAACTTCAGCCTATAGTCCGATTCACGTCAAGAAGTCAGCATTGTTTATATGAGGAGCATTGATGCCAAGTTCCATTGAGAGAGAAAGAGAAAACTGCACCAAACGTGTTTGTTGGGACTGTGTGCGACAATAATGCACAGTGCGGCAACTATGCACAGTGCGAATAGGACAGAGACATCAGCCCTTGTGCTGAACAAGTATAGCAAACTCCCATCTAAGCAATGCTGACTTCTTGACGTGAATCGCACTATAGTTGAAATTCGGAGACCCTTTATAGGATCTCTGTGAGGCCACAGAGTCTAAGGGGATCCAGAAACTGAGGCCTCAAAATTCTTCATCTCTTAAACTATATGAGGGTTAATCTCTGTGGTACACTCACTGGTGGAATCGGCCACTCTTTCTGTAGGGCTAGTGAATATCGAAGTCTCTCATCAACAGTTAATACACACTTATCAACATAATACCCGAATACACACTAAACAGTTGTACGTTGAGAATTCTTATAGAATCTTCTGAGAATACAGTTCTAGATGGACAATCATAGGAAAACCATCCGTTGGAAGTCCCCGCCCCTGGACCCTCTTTCTGATATTGAGGTAGCCCACATGAGGCAAAACGCATTGAAGTTTATGAAGTACTTAACACAAGGTGGGCACTATGCAATAACTGGTATATTATGGCACGTTTATACGTTGCCATCATTATATGATTAATCAAATCTCAAATGAAAGGGAATAATAACAGACCAGATGAGAATAGGTGAAATAAGCATCACAATACTACGAATATCAAATTAGCACCAATTCTCACATATTTCCAAATAAAGCCAAATTTCAGTTTCCTTTCCATGTATGCTGGCCATGGTCTTTCGCTATTCTAGATAGAGAAAGAAGGCTACGTTCGTTTTTTGGCGTTTTTGGTAATAATACGACTTTAGATGAAATGAAATCAATTTTTTTGTTCAAAAGTAAAAAATAATCAACAATCAATATTGTTGAACTATTTTTTTGTAAAAAAAATCATGGGGTTTCTCTTTATTCCAGAGTTTCCCTCTATCCCAGTTATTGAATTGAACATTTCGGGGGTTTAAACCCCCCTGACGGCCTTGGTCCCAGGCAGTGCCGGCTCAATGGTAAATTACCGCCTGTGTGAATAATTACTGGTACCGTACGACCGTACTTGGATATACGAATATAATACGGAAACGCCGATTTCGGCCTTTTCTTACGGAACAACGTTCAATTCTCTCTTCACATACATTAATCTGGGTCATCAATTCACAATTTTTCAACGCTCACTAGACATGAATAGCACTAAACCATATTGTCCGCCTTCTTCAGTATTCGGACTTCCAAGTTTTCAAGAGCCAAGCCCTAGTAGTGAATCGAATAATTTTTTCAAATATTCCTGCGTTTGAAACAAATGAAAGTGGTCCCGTATTTGGTCTCTTATTGAATATAGTTTACTTAGTGGTAGTTATTACTTAAAATATTTTGTAATTATTATCTTCAGTATTCTGTGATTATTATGTAACCATTATTTTTGATGTTTTGTAAAAATCAAAATAATTTGTAGAATGTATGTTACAATAGGCGAAAGCCTGGTGACAATTGACAAATAAAATCTATCTATCTATCTATCAATCCATCTTTCCCATTATTCTCGTACAAGCCAAGAGCTCAAGTGGGCATCAATCAACCCAAGTAAAATGAATGGTAACAGTTAGCTTTAAAAATATATCTCACAAAGCTCTCTTTGTCAAGATTCTGTTGAAATTGTTTATAACTTAGATTCGTATAAGGTTGAGAAATAAATAATTCACATTTCAACTCATGAAATTTTTATTGATAAAGAAAGAAATGTGAAACAAAACGAACGAAATTATCCCTGTATCTTAAGAATAGCTGAGAAATGTATAAATCAAACTTCAATGTTAACTCTGACACCAGAATGGCTCAGTTCACAGATTACAGGCCAGATTACACGGAATTATTATAATGTTATAGGAGTGAACGAAACTTATCAGGGTTATCATTGAAAAAATTCTTATACAAGATTAAACAAAACAATAACTTTCAACAAAGTATGAGACAACAAATTTGTCTTGAATCTTGATTCTATGCAAATTTTTACCTTCATCTATCTGACCTTTCCACTCAATATTCTCACTCTAATTTCCTTTAATGTTCTAGTAGGAGAAAAATCTTTTCTAAATCATAAATTCATACATCTTACCAAAATGATTCTTTATCTTCAAAAATGATCCATTTAACCCTAGTTTCATAGGAATGACCACCAATTATAATAAAATCGTTCAAGAAAAAATAATAATAAAGAAAGATCAGGATTGTACCAGTATCTTTTGAAAAGTTGAGAACTGAATAAATCAAACATTGAACTCCTTTTAATAGGAGTGATAAAAATTCTCATAATCATCATTGAACATGTAATAATATCAATAAAGAATATAAAAAAGATGAGTCTACGAGACAACAAATTAACCTTGAATCTTAATTCTATGTCAGTTTTATCTTCATCAATCAAAACCTTTTTACTTTACTTTTTTCAAGTTCAAGTAGGTAAAAAATCCTCTCTAAATGATAAATTCATAGATCTCAATTAACAAGACTCTCTAAACCTAAGAATTATTCAACTCAAAAATTATCCAATTTTTAAAGGATTCACAAAACATTATATTATTATTGAAGAAACTTGTAGTATTATAAAAGAATACAAAAGAGATGGATGTACGTGACAACATATTTATCTTGATTCTATGCCAATTTTTACCATCATCTATCAGACCTTTCCACTCTATTTTTTTCACTTTCACTTCTTTTAATGTTCTGTTACGTAAAAAATCCTCTTTTCTAAATCATAAATTCATATATCGCATTTTACAAGAATCTCTATCTTCAAAAATTATTCATACAAAATGAAAAAGAACACAACGTCTTTATACACGAGAATAACTATGCTTATTTTCAAATATTCGTGTTACAAAAAAAATATATTTAGTTATATATATTTATACATGTCATATATATAATCTTTCAGTCGTTGTTTACAATATATTTCAATGGTAGGAGTAACATTTACATTTAAACAAATAAGAAATCACATGATATTATAAAGAAGCAATCATCTCAATTCCTGAGAAAAATTAAAATAAACTTAAGCGAATCCGAAGCCCTCTGAACACTCGTGAATGGCTTTCAGAAGGTATTCGCGCAGTTTGGTGTAGGTCTCGTACACCGGCAGATCCAATTGGTTAAAGCTGCAAATCAGAAAGCAAACATTATTAGTCTAATAAAAAAACAGCCGATAACAGAAATAGAAAAAAATCAGGAGAAATTGAGAGGAAAGGTTAGGGCCCCAATTACATAACCATCAACAAATGTATAGCAGGATCATTTTAGCTTGTCAGAAAACAGCTGATTCAACGTCAGTAAACGAGCGTACATCAATCAGCTGTTTTCTGACAATTTAAAATAATCCTGCTATATGTGATCATTTGCGATTCTCCCCAGCAGCAGTTGGATGAATCCGATCCAATTCATAGTAATGGAGCTTAATTTTTCTATATCCACAAATCCTAAACCTCTCAAACAATAAATTGCTGCGTTTATAAAAAAAAGTACTGAACAGTAATCGAGAGATGAAGTTGAATTCTATAAATCGTTACTAGTTACTAGTAAATATCAACGATGAACATTATTTTGCAAGTTGAAGGTTCTCTTCATTTTGCAATCTGCTGTGTAACAGTTCAAATACATGTAGTCAACTGTAGAAATTATTCAAATAACATTTTCACTTTACATTAAAGGCTCTTCGAATATAGGGCTACAGCTATAAAGACGAAAAGTTGGAAATATTCAATCTGACCATGTATGCGCGGATGGAAGCCTGTCGGTGGACCTCTCATCGCGATGGATCTGGAACTTTTGAACGCCGTTCATGCCCTCGAGAGCTGAGAACCCTTGAAGAGGAACTTTCGATGTCCCAGTTACGAATTGCAGGAACTTGGCACGCTCAGCCTGATTGAATTCACGTAGCGCTCTCCAGAACCATTGAATCTGATAAAGAAGACATTATCACATTAGCAGATACAATAATCATCAACTGTAATATAATTTATTATCCGAATATTACGAATATCTACAATACTAGAAACATAAAAAGCGCAAGTGTGTGGAATCCGTCAAGGAGACTCGACACTCACTGGACCCAATACAAACATTTCTGTATCAAACCAAACACTTAGTCAACAACGATTGAATAACCTATCTACAATTTGGCACTAAGTCGATGTTTGGACTTGATGTGTTCTATTAGAAGAACAATATTGTAATGTGTACAATAGGGGGGGGGGGGGCTGTTTACACTACTCAATAAAAAAAGTTACATTTGTAATATATTCAAAGTATAACAATGTATTCTAGGTACCAGTATGAATACTATACTGACAGAATTAGTAACCAAATAAGATGAGAACATTTGCTTACCTGGAGAGAATTAGGCTGATACTTGTAATACTCGGTATTCGATTTTAGGTCGTCGATGTCAACATTGGGTAAGCCAGAAATAAGCAGCTCCAGTTCCTGCTCGTTGAAGATGCTAATCAGTCGGTTCGGAATAATGTCGTAGAACCCTTCAAGGAAAGCATCGAGTCTGAAACAAACAGAACATTATTGTAGTTAGTCGGTCTCACTGATTCCATCTCATCTTCATTCATATATTGATGAACCTTCGATACACAACTTGAAAGAAACTTTACAGTACAGAACTTTACTTACGATACAGAACCTTGGTACATACACAAAAGGAATGAAATACACGATTTTATACTATTCAAAACATCCCAAACTTTATGTCAATTTTTTCTGATATCACATTTCAACTCATTAAATTTCAAGCGACAATTTAGTTCGCCGAATAACAATCTTATGGAGACATGCTTATTATATTCAGTCGCTCTGAAATATGCTATATTAAGGCACGTTTAAAATAGCTAGAGTATGTTAGTTGGCAAAATAATACTTTACTATTGTGAAACCACACAAAAATCGTGAAATGATGGTTTACGATTTCCTGGTAGTTAGATTGACTTGAAATCTTGATTCATAAAATAATTTCAAATGTTTGAATTTTCAAATAAAGAAAACTTATGAGATTTTGAAAACAATACATGAATTTATGCTACTCACTGCTGCCGGATGGCTCCCGTCATTTTCATTTGACAAACCAATCGAATATAATCCAGCTTATTTTCCTCATTGACGAATATGTTTCGTCCATTTGGCAACAAGTCCCTCACCGACGTCACTCCGAATTCTTGTACCTTTCAAACAAAATAAAAATAATTTTATAAGTATTCAAAGGAAACCTACCTTAAATGTTTTTTTTATCAAATCCTTGACTATCACAAATCAAACGGAAGCACAAATAATAAAGAGATAAACACAATCTCTTAATTATTTGAGACCAAAGATGTTTTGGAATGCAAGATAGTTCAAATACACTTCAGAACAAGAAGTTGTATACTAAATTAGGCTATGTATTCTCTGATATTGATAATGATGTAACAAACGAAACTAGACTCTCTTGCGCTTTAATAAATGTTATTGTGACATATTGTAATCTTCTTATTCATTATGTAATATAAGGCCAGAGTAACAAACTACCAGAAGAGCAGGAGAGTAAAAATTTTATAAGTCTCCACTTTTCATTATTTTGAATACGTATGAAAATACGTCATTTCAGGGATACACAGCTTAATAGCATGCTAAACATACCTCGGTACTGAAGGTAATGTCGTATCCGAGACTAGACACGTGGTGGTTGAACAAGTAGACAAGACTTTTATAGAAAGTATAGTCCTCACTCTCCATGTCTGTGTACTTGACAGGAATTCCCAGGATGTGCTTGTAGAATGATCTGGTAAAATAGCACTCAAGAAGCTTGTTGTCGTAGATAGCTTTGGCTAAAAAAGAACAGAAATTCAGATTTCAGATAGGTAGATAGATAATGAAGTAAAAATTACGAATAGTAATAACCGATTATGAAATTGAGTATGAGGAGGAGGAGGAGGAGGAGGAGGAGGAGGAGGAGGAGGAGGAGGAGGAGGAGGAGGAGGAGGAGGAAGAGGAGTTGCTCACTCACCAATGACTCTGCCAACGAATTTGAAGTAGCAAAGATGATTATTGTTGTAGTGCGACGAAGTGTTGATTGTGTAAGTGACTTTGTCAGCGGCTGAAGTAGAGAACAGGGCATAGTCCGGGTTGAAAATCTCTCTCGATATTATCATATACCATTCTCTCAGGAGACCTCCAGCGTCTTGTCCTTCTTCGCCTGAAAGATCAAACAAATTCAATTACATTTCAGAAGGGCAAATGGAAAATATTCCAATTCAAAGGTACAGTGTCTAACAGCATTACTCCAACTTTTTGCCTGACTTTGCACTTCTAACATTTTGAACAAGAATAAAAAGGATAATAGTATGAAGAAAAAAGGAAAGGAATAATTGCTTTCTTATGTAAATCCACTTATTTGAATTTTCTGTGTCCATAAACTATGACGAGAAATGTCAAAAAATTTTCGAAAACAATATTAATATTTAAACATTGATTAAAACTTACTCAACAATATGAGGTGACAAGATTTATTTGACAATTTCAGAATACAATTAATAGTAATGATCACCCGCAGGATGCTGAAGGATCACCTCCAAAGTGAGGAAATACTGTAATTGATCATTGCAAACTATGACTACTTAGTTAAAATCTGAAGCTAAAGTAAGAGATTATACGTTCAGAAATATCTGACAATTTCGTTCACTTTCTAACTTCACACTCGAACTAATGTAAAAATAAGTACACGAATGCCTATAATCTATAATCAGTGTATCTTCAACTTCATCGATTGCTTTTATCAAGAATGGACAGCCAAGTACTGTCCAATCTGCATTACAAATTTCAAAGTAATTAATGATTTAATAGGTATAGCACGATCCTTTTAACTTGTCAGAAATCAGCTGTTCGGTAATAATTAAACAGTGATTTCGACACAATAATCAAAAGGCTTAAAAGTCTTAAAGACCTTTAAAGTCTTTAAAATACCTTTTTAAAGAATACCTTTCAAAGAATAAATTTTTGAAAGACCTTTTCAATAATCTGCGAGATTCAGCATTTGTAGGTTAAGTATTGTGATATTGCTCTTTGAAACAGCTGATTTCTGACAAGTTGAAAGGATCCTGCTATAGGAATGACCCTTCCACCCACTCTGGCAATGCCAAATATTGCATAACTTCACCCCATTTCGAACCACTTTTTCAAGACAGGTTCGTACATAATTGAGGCTATAGATGACAATATTGTTTGGTTCTCTCAATTACCTTCGAACACAATGTAGAATCGGTTCTTCCATTCGTCGGGAGTTCTGCGATGCAGTTCACGGAATGAGTCTTCGAAGATGGCGTTTCGCTTGACATGTACGGCTAGCTCCTCGCGACGGTTGGCCTCATCGGCTCTCTCCAGTTCGCTTCTGAAGTAGCGTCTCTTCACATCAAAGTCAAGCACACGCGTGTGATTGACAAGCACTGAGAATGGCCCATCCACCAATTGTGTGTTGCTCTGACGCAGAATCTGATTCAACACAGTTCTGTGCGTTTCTGTAATCAATACAATAACAAGCAAACATGTAATTATTTGTAAACACTTATCCCATACACAGCAAGTTTAATCAACAATACATTGAATTCCTTAATAACTTCAACTTCAACAGTATTATGATCTCTGCATCTCATCTTCTACTTCTCCTTCTACTGTATACTGCATTCTTGTGGTTAAGTGGACATTACTGTCCAAACATCGCCACCTGACAAAACCAATAAAGTCATTCTATTTTATAAACAATTTCAGACAGAGGATTAGTTCAATGTATTTACTCAAAATTGTCAATTAATTAAATTTCTGCCCGGCATACAGCTTCAGCACCACATTTAGCTAGATAACACTATCTTATCAAAATTCAAGAATGAATTATTTTTATTTGATTCTCACAATTTGTTTAAATTGAAAAAAATATTGTTACTTTTATATAAAAGGTATGTTTATATTTGGATACATGTATGAGATACATGTTTGAGAAGACGAACACCTCACACAAATCATATGTTGAAAACATTTTTCCAATCAAGTTCTATTATAGAAGGATTAATTTAACGAGTCAGAAAACAGCTGATTTGGCGAACAGTAAACAACTGATTTTATGCAGCTTTGACACAATAATCCAAAGGCTTAGAAGTCTTAAAGACCTTTTTAAAGAAGACCTTTCAAAGAATACCCTTTTAAAAGACCTTTTCAATAATCTGCGAGATTCAGCATTTGTAGGTTAAGTATTGTGATACTGGTGGCCGAAACATATGTTTTCTGACTAGTTCAATTAATCCTGCTATAGGAATTGCTAGAGCTCACATACATTGAGTGAGCAAATGTTTCTGGATATATCTCACACAACAATCTAATACATGTATCCCCGAATGCAAAAGTACCTTCACTGCTACTGTCTTCAAGGCTTCAAACAATTAAATCAATTGATTATGATTATTATAGTCTGGCAACAGACAACAGAACCTTCGCGCATCGTATCACTGATACAGTAGTGAAGTGATACAGTATCATTTAGTACAATTACTCTAGTGAGCGAGTGATATAAACTGCTGCATTGCATACCGTGCGCTCTCTCTGCGCAGTAGAGTTCTTATTTTGAAGGCTCTTTTGTCTGTTGCCAGACTATAGTTCATTTAGTCGAATTTTTATTGATGTGACATCTCCACACACATCCAATGGATAGTTTATTAATAAATATGTATCAACATTTGTGAATACATTTGTTGAAAATTGAAATGGAAAGTACCAGCAAATTTGAGGAACTTGGATTGTGTGCTTTGAGCTTGTTGCACGGAATCAGGTTCAAGGCCGTCGGTAGGCAGGGGAGAGAGAGGGGGCGGAGCGGCCAATTCATTGCTCAACTGTTGGCTTGCGCCTGCACCTGACGTCGTCGGCTGCGGCTGCGGCTGCTCACTACTCGCTCTGTTCGGCGACGGCGCTGGTGCTTCAGCACTACTCGCGTGCACTATGAAGAACGCTTCAACGGCCGGCTGAAACACACACAAAAGATAGTAATGAGAAAACTACCAATTAAAAAGATCAGGAAAAATATGGTGTTGTAGAACTATAAATAGATCAGATAGATAATAGATATATAAATAATAGATCTGAATAATAGATATAGGTGATAATAGATCCTCTTGGTAGGAAGAAAAGTTACAATTGAAAAGACCTATCCATGAAAATAAAGTGTGGGAGATACCATGCAACAGATAAAATAGAAATGAAAGATATAAGAATGAAATTTAAAAATTGAAAATCTGTCAGTGTAAATGTGGTGCTCAAGAATCAATCTAGTTTTCACTGGTCATTATTGCAACAATATTGTAACACTATATTGTAATATATATTGTATTGTATTACAATATTGTAATACTGATCAGGAGTGACCTGAAAACTCTGACACCAGACCTGAGCCAGCCAGGTTACACGGAATTATTATTATTATTATTGTAACACTTTGTAAAAATTTGTAAAGATCTTTGTTGTCTTTCCTGTGAGAATCCGGAGTTGAAACTTCACTAGTTGTACCCACAAGTTAATGTTAAAAAACAATTGAAATACTTAGTTGCAATATAATAATAAACACATACAACGGAGTATCCAAGGACCCGACTTAGTATAGTGTACAAAAATGAAAATAATTGCTTCTATAATTTACAGTGTTGATATAAAATATTCTCGAGAAAAATTTCTCAATATTACTTAAACAATGAAATTACAGTCCCTGACATGAATAAGTCGAATAACGTCAAAATCAGTTGCCAAGACCGAGATTTGAACCCCGGTCCTTGTGTTCCGTAGCATGCATAGTACATTTTGAAGTTAGAATATCCTCTCTTTTTGCTTGTAACTTTTTTAATTCAACCGCCAATATTCAAAATCAATAAGCTTCCTACTTGATACATGAATATATTACTGTATATTGCAAATTTCAGAAGTGTACGATATTCCGTTTGTTAGATATCGTGCGTACAGACGTACAGCAGTACGATCGCAATAAGGCCCTATCGGGTACTTGATAAGCAGTTACTAATTGAAACTATTTCTGTTCAGGTAGCTGACTCAATCTTGTGTCACTGGTAAAAATTGGATGAGACTTACAAGGTACTCTGCGTCAGAAAATCAAGACCGATATGAAATTTGATAACAATGAACCAAGAGCTCAATTCCAATGAGCGTTAGTCCCAAGAGCTCAAAGTTTGAAATACAGTATTAAGCTTAATCTCCAATTAATAACAGATTAACTGCAAGCCTGACCTGTAGAACGAGAACAGCGTGGCTGTCTTGAGTTTTGTCGAGTGCTCGCAAACACCGACTCAGCGTGGTCCACAGATGGTCTACTTTCAGCAGCTCACTCAAAGGAGGCGGAGGTGGCGGGGTTGTATTCTTTTTCTTGGCGTTCTTATCAGGTTTAGGCGTATCCTGTCGTTCATTGCCGCCTTCTTCTCTAGCCTCCAGCCTCCTAGCCTCTAGGAACAATTCGTCATCCTCTTCTTCATCTTCTGTTTCATCCTCATCTGGAAAAATTCACAGATAAACATAGAAATTAGAAAATTATACACTTAAATTGTTCGTGATATAGCCGACCCAGCTACATTCGTACGAATCAGTTACTATGAGCGTTTCAAATAATTTACTGTAATGTATTGATACAGAACAAATTGTATCAATTCCGTGGACAGAAACGTATGAATTTACTGCAACAGAAACGTATAGATTCAAGGAAACCGTATCAAATAATTTATTGGAATGTATCAAACCTATCAATACAATACAAAACAAATTTCATCTATTCAATGCAACAAATACATATCAATTCAAGGCAACTGTATCAAATAATTCATTGGAATATTGCACAACACATTGTATGAATTCACTGCGACAGAAACCTATCAAGTCAAGGTATTTTTTTGAACAAATAAATTGAACAGGGAAGAAGAATGCATTTATTTCTGAAGTTTGTTTGAAGTATTAGTTCATTCGTAGCGAGATCGTAGAGTTTGTATAAATTAGATATGAACGATGATTTCAGAATCATAAATTCTAAGGCTGCAACCATAGGGAGTCATTAACCCACTGATCAATCAGATAGCTTAATTGATAAGAACTTCATCAAAACTTCAACACAGCATTAAATTTTGTTGCTAAGTGCTTCACAAGTTTGTGATGAGTTCATTGATGTAACGGCTGCAATGGAAATTTGTACGCTGTATGCATCTCTTATTCGAACTCTGTTTACTTGGTTGACAGGTTTGATTACAGTGACAGATTATCAGATTACTACAGTACGTCGAAAGTAACTGAAAAAACTCAAAATTTCAATGTCACATCTTACCATTTTCTTCGTCATTTTCCTTGGTCTTGGCCTCGATAGCTCGAACGGATTCTCTTATTTGGACAATGACTTTCAAAATGCGTAGAAGTGAGGCTTGACTCGAGGTTTTTGAAATCAGTGGTGCCATTGACGATAGCTGAAGATCTAGACCGGTTTTGACCTTCTTTGGAGCGGACACCACAACTGGATCGTTTGTAAATCTAAAAAAAAACAATTGATTTTTTTTTCATAGAAGCATATTCTTTCCTTTAAAATGATAATATTCTAGGGAGTATGTGGTGATTTATTTCAAGTGCTATCCTTCAAGGCGCGATCACACTCATCATAAAATTCCATCCAATAACATAATCTTGAATTGAACAGCTGACTTGGGAGGTACCCACACACAAGACATACATATCTTGGTTTGATGTGTTTTAACAGTGCATAGGGTATTTCAATTCAAGGTTATTTTAGTCGCGCGTAATGAATGGGGTTGAGGATGGTGACACTTATCAAATAGGATCATTTGAAATAAGTAGAAAAGTTTTGAGCTAAAATTATTCATCCCTAATACGCCCTTTGTGAATGATTTGATTAATAGATAAGTTCCAATTGATGAATGATGATATAATATTGATTAGTCTGATTTCAACTTGTCATTATCCATTGACCACCTATAAAAGGGGCAAGAGGTAATCAACAGAATTTATATTCGAACCCAAATTTTCGAATGATATTAAATACAAATATTATATTCGTATTTTCTTCGTCATTCAAGAATATTTTATAATTCTACTGCTTTAAACTGATAATATCACCTGTTACTCAGTATTCCTTTTCCGACGGTTCTGTTATCATTTTTGTCGTCAGAATCATGTTTGCAGGACGCAACAACTTCTTTCAGAAGTGTCTCAACATCTTTGTTCATACGTTCAGCCATTTTGGTAGCACTGTCCAACAGCATTCGCAGTATCTGTGAAAAGCATAATCACAATACTTTTATACACACAATCAAAATATACACATCAAAATTAAATAATTTGTTAAGGAAACATGTAGTTATTGTTAAATAATGAGAAACGAAAGAATTCTCTGGAGTTTCTTAAAAATTTCCAGGGCAGACCTCTCATAATACATTGTGTAGTTTTTGAATACTTCATTCAGTACGACACAAACGTCAACATGGGCGTGCATGGTCTTGTTGATTCTCGGATGTTGACCTTCCGTAAATAGGCTACAGAATTGAAATGGAATCCTATTATTGTAGGCTTTCGTTACGATATTTTTAGTAAATATAATTGATTATTGAGTAATTACCGCATCTCGAATTGGTTTCAGTTTGACGGACATGTTGAGAAGTAGAGCGGTGGCATCTTCGAGGCCTTCTTCGGTGCACGAGACGGAAGTGAGCACATCAGCCACCAGCGACAGATGTCTCAATGTTTCCTCGCTCAGAACCTGGTGTGCTTCTTGCTCTTTGTTGATCTGAAAACAAAATAAATAGGAAAATGAATTATTGCGTCTCAACACGATTTTAAACGACGTTATCAAACCACTCTTTCCCCGTTCTTCACCTTGAAGTTTCTTTCTCTTTCAGGATTTTGGTTCGATTACTACAAGAACTCTAATTTTTTTCTATACCAGACTTATATATGGTTGATTATATTCAATTGTTCAACTTATATCTGTTCATTTCAAGTGTACGGTATTTCCGATCTCGACGTAGTTAAGTGGCAGAGGGGACTTTCCTGTTTAAACTCCGCCACAGCATATGAACAAAGAAGTCATTCTATTCTCACTGGCGAACAAGTTGATCTTATGCCAGTGGTTCAGTCAGGACATACATATAATAATGTACATGTTTAAATTATACAATATTATAATTATTCTTTTGTAGACTTGAAATAAATTTGAATTTGAAACCTATATAATAATTATTACATTATTACTTTGTCACTTTGTATTGTAGTGTACCTATTTGTATCTTTGTATTTTTCGGAAATTATTTGTCATATAAGAAATAAATATTAAGAAAACGACCAGCTTCTGTAAAATAAGCTTTATGAAGTACACTTCTATTTCAAATTAAATTACCGTTTGCTTTGTAATTAATACTTGCAACTGACCTGTAGGCCACATGAGACCAATGACAAGAGACGGAGAAGTTTGTTGGTGAGCAGCGAGCTCTTCCTGACCACGGGAGAGGCGAGCATTTTCAGCAGCTGTCCGAATGGCGCTGAGTCCAAACTGGTGTGCTCTATTTCCTGGTTAATCTGTTTGTTTTTCTCCGTGTTCTTGCCTTTCTTGGAGTTGTACGAAGCGTCTAATCTGACTAGAATTTCCCAGAACGTGGTTCCGTCCTTGTGGTGCTTTTTGGCGGTACCGCTACCCCCTGGCGCCGCATCACCGCCGCCCCCGGCCCCACCACTGCTTGATATCACCGTCGGCATAAATGAGCTGGGAAAAGTTTTCGCCAGCGAAATGAGAAGGTCCAACGCGTGCCTGAAACCAACCAAAAATAATATGTCAACCAAATTCCAAATCACAACTCTAGCGAAATAAAATGCAAGAATAAAGTAAGTGGATAAGGCTACGGTTTCCTAGACGCGTAATAGATGCGCTGCGGCTTTTATCCATCCACCAAACTACACTAGCGCTCCAAACAGATATTTCATGCAACCCCAGATTATAACCTCACTTTCAAATTCAAATTCGTAACATACTAACTAGACCCTTGAATTTGGGGGGAAAATAGTAATTAAAACTAGTCGACTAGCGCCAGTCTACTGGAAACATTATCCAGTGAACTGGTAGTGTATTATCCACTAAGCATAACATAAAAAATTGTTGAGCAGTAACAAGTTTGTTTTCTATAACAATTTTTCAACCATTAAAACTACTGAATTAATTAATCTGGAGTATAAGGGTTCATTTACACCTACCAACACCAAACATACATGACACGTAGCGAGCCTGATAGTATCATCTGTTAATTATTAAATATTCAACTATAAAATATTTGTCATTTAGTGTTTTATTTTATATATCTATTAACCTGTAGACGAAAGGTGCAGCTTGGTGGTTGATGGTAATTGTGCCAGTCCTTCTGCCGGGAATCTTATTCACATGGAATACAGTGGCTCGACAACCCAGAGCTGCATCCATGCTTATGTTCAGCCAAGATGTATTCTCGCTTTTAGTCGAACTGCTGAAAACATTAATTCAAATTTACTTTCACAATTTAAATTCACAATTCACTTTACTTCCAACAACATATTACAAAAACCGACCAAAACAATACAAAACGTACTCAACAATTGGATAAAAGAGAAGAATAAGTCAAGATAAAAACCGTTGAAATTAGTATCAATAAATTGTAAGTCACGTTTCTTAGGAAACCAGTTCAAATTCAAATTTATTTCCACTAACAAACAAAATGCACTTTGGATACAAATTGAAATATTCTCAAAATGGAGAGTGAATAAATTGATTGCTTGATACAGTATTCTCAATTTAACAGAACACTTCAATATTCCTAACATCCAGCATTGAAAATGAAACATAAGGTTGAACTCGAAGACGCAATTCATTCAAACAAAAAAATTAACTTTAAGCAAAATTTCTTGAAAAATATAGGTGAATGAGAGTAAACCAAAATACCACCTCTCAAAAAATCCAACCAATACTCAAATATAATAAATACTAAAGAAATTCACCCAAGTGCGGAAGCACCGAGTAGAGCTGGTGTATGCTCATTGGCATTGGCAGTGCGAGCGGCGATCCTCTTGCTTGATCGGTGCGAGGTAGCAGCGCTGGCCGTCTTCTCCACATTATCAACGCCTTCATTGCTCTTCTCCATTATCGATAGCAATGCCTACAACAAAAATCAATCCCATGACATTGCTTTACTATGAGACCCCTATTCCATTATCAAGTTTCTGATAGACCAATAAAACATCTATCCTGATTCCTGAAATAACCTCACTTCGCCTAATCAATACAGCTGTCAATTCTCTTCAAATTTTCAAGGTGTGACCAATTTTCATCAAATTTAAAGAGCAAAAATCTCACATGTCAATCATTTCTTATTAGACGTGAGAATTTCAGAAAAATGAATGAAAAATCTTATAGAAAGGAAAAACTATTCCAAAGTGTCAGTTATTTTTATTTATTATTTTCTTGTGTAAAGAAATTCGACATACAAAAACGATTCACGTTCTTCCTGAAAGATTTGGTTTTGTTGACATAGGAATGTGGCTTCATAATCATCATCTTGGCTCTTGGATATGATCCTTTTTTTAATTAATTATTCATTTGACAGTGCAATATTAATGACATGATTGGACTGTTATCCTCTCCAACACATTTCTTTCATAAATTTGATAAAATAAGTTTTACAAAATTAAGAGTAGCTTTGATAAAAGTTGACATGAAAAGTTTTATTATAGGTGTTTGGTCAAACTCTATTCGAAATTGATATGATTCGTAATACAGGTCTTAACAGATGAGAATTTTCTGAAACAAGTGTGATTGAAATGAATTAAACTTTTTGACAATAAGTGTTACTCCAATCAATGAACTTTTTTTGTGTAGACTTCATTACAATGTGTCGGAGAATGAACAGGCATTTCGCGAAAGATATCTTCTTTTTTTTGAGGGTGATGCCCACATGAGCTCTAGGCTTGTGCGTGGGTGAGAGGCGTGGTTGATGGCACTAAAATGGATTGAAGTGACAGTTTACCTTGATAATCCAGTCTCGAGTAGGTGCGTGATAGCAGAGATTTCTGAATACTCGATGGAGTCTGACAGTATTGAGTTTGGTGTCATCTATGAACAAGAGGATGAGCAAACAGCAGATGCTGTCATAGTCGAGTATTTGGCGGCAAGGGGTGCGCGCGTTCGGCTTGTGCGCAGGCGCCAAGTGGTGGTGGTGATGGTTGGGTGGGTGCTGACGCAGTGTCCACCCGTTCCAAGGCTGATCCAAGCCTGCTGCTCCACGTTGCGGCAAACCTTGAATCGTATATCTTTGGCCAGCTTGTCGTGATGCGTCTGAAACAACGAAAATAAATCATTAATATGTTATAAGTTCTCCAAATACAATCTTCTAGTTATCTTGGTTAATGCTTTTTTAGTTAAAAAATTTCTTTTTTGTTATACAAATATTCTGTTAATTTAGCGGATGGGGATTGATGATTATTCATAAACAGCTGATGTTACGCTCTGCTTTAACATATGTGAGATTTGGCATTTGTAGGTCGAACTGTTTTCAAGTTCGAATTCGAAAAACATTGATTACGAATTAAAATGTTATGATAGGGTCAATTCTAAAATTTAATAAATATATTTATAATACAGTATACTTTTTGTTTCTACTTTTAAAGTTAAGATACAGTCGTATGTTTTAGGAGACGCGCACTGACCACTACAAATGGATGGGATATTTGCATTTGTCAATTAATTAGTCAATAGTTTTGAACAAATAAGTTACATAAAACTGTACAAACTAATATTGCATAATTTTTCATGTAATGGAATTTAATTTGAAACTGACTTCTAGGTGCTGAGTTCCTGAGAATGGATGACAGCGAGTTGGAACTGTTGGTAACATGATTGAGGAACCGCTCCTGTACGAGCTGGCGATTCCTTGCCTCCCACTCTCGCCGCAGATTCTGCGCCTCAGCGGCCAGCTCCGGCGGCAGCACAGATATCTGCGACTCCTCCATGTCGGCGAGGATGGCCTGCCGGAGCGGCGGAGCCAGGTCCTGGAAGAAGGCGGTCGGATCCATGGGCTCATTGGGATTGGCCAGGGCAGCCGCTTGCCG
Organism: Laodelphax striatellus; assembly: GCA_017141395.1. Lineage (NCBI taxonomy): Eukaryota > Metazoa > Arthropoda > Insecta > Hemiptera > Delphacidae > Laodelphax > Laodelphax striatellus. The sequence goes on from CM029544.1 coordinate 26,145,814, forward strand.
CTGCTGCTCCAACCTCTGCTGAGCTAGCACTTCTTGTTGGATGGCCGGTGGCAGCGCGTTCAGGAAGTCGGCGTTCACTTCCAGGTTGGCCACAGTCGACGCCCCGCCGCCCCCACCACCGCTGCTGCTCGCTTCACCCGCCTCAGCACTGCGCGCACTCATACGCTGCAATCTGAAGCAAACAAATACCATCCTAGTTACAAAGTAGCCTACACTGCTCGAAAAAATAGTTCAAATTAATTTTTTTCAATTTTGTTTATTCCTCTTCAAAGATTCAGTAAAAACATTATGAAATTGTGCAATACAGAGAAAAAGTATTCTTCACATGGGCTGAAAGCATACACCAGCGAACAGGCAAAAGCTAATTTAATCCATAAGTGGAATGTCCATCAGATGAGGGAGACATGAGGGTAATGTAAAAGTCCAACACATGCTGATCAAACAAGAGTACAGGCTAGCACGCTTATTATTATTAAGATAGATAGATAGATAAATGACTTTATTTTTCACTTTCACATTACAAAAGTGCTGTGGGCGAAGTTGAGGCATACAAGCCCCCTCTTCCACTTAACCCACAGTAATAAAACATAATAATATATAAGTTGTATTACAGTGGTTATTTTATTTGCTTTGTTTGTCGATTGTTTTAATATGAAAAGATAAGAGTTGTTTGTTTTTAGTTCTGTCACCTTATGGAGATGAGATCTTTATTACTTTACCTTCAAATTCATTATTGATTCTTCTAATTTCTCATGATTTCACAAGCATACTGTATTTACAGGTATATTATTGAATGAACTCACAGCTAGCACTCAAGTTTTACTTTGCTGGCTGTGCCAAAATTTTTTTGTACACTAATGTGAATTTCATATATTTTTATTCTGGCGGAATAAAATAAATAATCAATTGAAGTGAATTGAATAAAATTGTCAAGTGAGAACTTACCTGAGATGTTCTTGTATCACTTCGGCCCTCATGTCTTCCGGCAATGCTTCCAAGAAAGAAGGATCAACTCCTTCTGGAATGTCAGAGAGACTACTGGAAGCGTTATTTGTCGGCTGCTCACTCTCAGCTGCTGCATTGTTGTGTTCTGAGCTGCTACTGCTGCTACCGCTGCTGCTGCTACTACTGCTGCTGCTCGGTACAACTGTAGTATTTCTTTCCTCAACAATGCATTCTTCAGAACTGAAATTAATTCAAATACAATAGTTTCAATTCACCAGCAAAGTATACGATCAATCGTGAATATTGAGAGAAAAGAAATTCGAGCTTTCTTTAAATAGCAAAATAGTTATTTTCATAGCTATTTTCAAGCTGATCATGTTTATACATAGTTCATGAACTTAAATTAGCTAACCAAGAGATAAAGATAAAATAGCATGTCAGACAAAAACCTTCAATACTGTGAGGATGCTATCAGAGGGATCATAGAGCGTGGTAACATTGGAGAGAGATGGAGAGCTAGGTGGGCACAAGATGCACCCACTAATAGCTATCTAGTTACAGATCCAGCTGAAAAGGTGGATCTGATTGGATTTGATCTCAATCGGATCTGTGTTGACAAAGGACGAAGCACTTTTAAAAGAAAGAGATGAGGTTTGTTGGAGTCAGAATTGTAACTTTTCAACTTACTCGTGAGAAGAGGCGGCTGGATTTGGAGCATTTGCTCCGCTGTTCATCTGACTGTCAAGCCAAGTTGACATTCTGGCAGCCGCACTTTCCTGTGTAGATGTCTCCGTATTTTCTTCGTTTTGTTCAGTTTCATAGCGGTTGACTCTGAAAAATCCATCGTCGGGATCGGTTTGCGCTGGGAAAGGCACAGATCCCGGAATCAGACCCAATGGATCTAATTCTACATGTTGAGACGTCGTCGATTCAACAGAGTACATTTCTTCAGCTGGTACCTGAGGCTCAGTGCTGGCTGTCGCTGCTGGTGCTGCTGCTGCTGCTACCTGCGGCTGTTGCTGCTGCTCTTCTTGTTCGGTAGGCGTCCAGTCGATGCTTATCTCTGATTGTCTCTGAGATCTCATCATCTCGCGCAGCCTCTGAGCTCTCATGAATTCGCGCATTTGAGTGCCTGAACCTGAGCCTGAGGCTGAGGCTGCAGCTGCCGCTGCAGGTCTATAAGGAGGTCTTTCGCACCTCCTTATAGGACGGTTTCTTGGTAAGAGTACTGTAGCCTGACTGTCTACGGATTCTTGAGAAGTGTTGCCGCCCTGAGAGGAGCGTTGCCTTCTTCTCAGCGGATACACATCACCGAGTGTCAGCTGAGTACCTGGGTCTGGATTAGCTGCTGCTGCTGCGGCAGCTGTGTCACGTTCCGGGGTATCGGGTAATGGCTGATCGTTGACTTCCTCACTCGGTGAGTAGCTGCGATAGCCACCATTATCTTCATCGTTCTGAGACGACGGTTCTCTCAGTTCACCAAATGACGAATCCGATGATGGCGGAAGGTTTTGCTGATCGACCACCTGCGAGGAAGGTGATGCATAGAACTCGGTGTCGAGCGGAGTTAATGGCAGGGTTGATGGTGGTTGCTGGCTTGAGGAAGGCCAAGCTGAGGTGGTCCTTGTGGCAGTGTTCAGCACCGAGTCGACGATCGACCCAGCAAGGCTCTCGGTGGCCTGTGCCACTTCTTGGGCAGCCGCTGCTAGCACGTTGGCAGCCGCCACCGACGACGTATCTGTGCCAGGACTTGTCTCCAGAATATCCATTAGACCCGAATAGTCATCTGTAACATCATCAACACATGTTCAAATCCTAACAATAATAGAAAAATTCCTCTAGATGAATAGATAATAGTATTAAATCTAATACTTTACAACTGTAAGCACACCAAGAGACATTAAAGATTTTGATGATGGGGACTCGTAGAAGGTTGGAGATGATGGAGGATTGGTTCGATTTTGGCTGAAACCGTTGAGAAAAATCGACATTTTGAAAAAGTCCCCCACCCCTTTTTTTTTAAACCGCGAAAAACCCCCCTTATTTTTTGTGAAATATCGATTTTTTTATTGATTAAAATGGAAGTGCAGTGATTCTCTACAGGTTTGAATTGGTTTTTATTTTTTGGGGGAACTGTTTTGCTCGAGCGATAAAGTGGCACTTTACGCTCTTAATACATAAATAGCTATTGTCAAAAGCAATTAATTTGAGGCTCACCTTTCTTCTCAGGTTCCTTCTTCTTTCTCTTCTGTTCGACGAATTTCTTTATTGTTTCACGTCTTTCTGCCAATTCTTCAGCACGATGTTGGAGTACTACATTTGTTATATCGTATCCCACCACTGAAAAATAATAAAATTATTATTAATATTGATGAGAAACCATTGTCAAAAAATAAATATAAAAGTTGAATTATTCATCTTTGTTAATTATTTAATAAACAGTGCTATTTGAAACACTCCACAGTTAAAAAACTGACTTGTTATATTCACGTATAAGTCTCTGGCTTCAACATAAATAGGAAACGAAATTCATCCACCAAGTCAATTTTTTGAGGTACATAGTGAGTACCACTTGTGCGATTGAAGCTGTCTGAGATCGGGATTTATTTCGGAAGTACAAGACTGTGGCAGTCCGGGCAGTATAACACTTGTATTTTAGAGATTTAATCCATGATTTTGGAGTATTTGAGCGCACAGGGTGTTTGGAGTATTTAAGAGCCAGCGAGAGACCTTAGTGGCCAGGTTGAGCTCATCCCAACTTTCCAAAAGGTTAGTCTAAAAATACGACCAACAATCACCACAAACTTCTTGAAATCTCGTAAAGCAAAGCGAGAGAAATAAATTATATTTTCCTCCTTTGTATAAATTGTTTAAAAGCTCTACCATTTGTAGTAATAACAATGATTGTCATGAAGGTCAAGTGTAAGAGGCGACCTACGAGCCCTTACTTCGCCTCAATTCTCTTCATCTAGGCGATCGTGGATCGTCGATCGTATCACCTATTCATCGTGCGATAAGATGGGACAATAAATTCAATTATAAATCAATATAAATAATTATTTAGTAAATTGGTAATATAACGAACCAGCTGCAGCATCAGCCTGTGAGTCACCATCGATTAGTTTGGCTTCCTCATTCCACCAATGGGTGGAAGTTGGCACGTTGTTCAGAGTGGCAGCCAAGCTAGGCCCCGACAGGTAACCTGACTGGTCCTACAAACAATCATTTGAATACATTAGTTTGTAGCACAAAAATACTTGAACCAAAAAACATCGATTATCCTATTTTGAAATAACTGAAGAAGTCAATGGACCTAGAGTTAATTGTATAAACTTTGACAAATACAGAAACGAGATGAGCAATCAACGAGTTTCAAGTTTTTAGAAGATCATTCTATTCGGCAAACCATCTAACTTGAGACAGGACCGGATAGATGAAGACTCTCAAGCCTGGTTTTCATTAGTAGAGTTAGTGGTAGAGTTCCCTGGGCAAGTACTAACTATCTTGTGAACTCTCCCAATGAAAACGTTCATAGTAGAGTAGAGTCATGGTAGAGTACTTGTTTTTAGTAGAGTAGAGTGGGATAGCACCGTGGGATAGTACTCTACCACTTGCCTTCCCCCACCACCGCTTCTCACTCTACTCTACCACCACTATCCTAATGAAAACAGTCTCGAGCTAGTAGAGTAGAGTCGAGTAGAGTAGAGTAGAGACATTTTAAGGTTAGATCTGTTCACTAGACAACACACTTTACCTACTATTCTCAATTGTAGTGAAAACAGCTACTCGACCAAGTAAGTAGAGTAGAGTTAGTACGGTAGAGTTAGTATGCTAGTTACTCTACCACTAACTCTACTAATGAAAACCAGGCTAGTGTGTCCTAACTTCAGACCCGGAACAGTTGAACCTCGCATCCATTCACCTTGTCTGTGAGTTCTCCCAATAAATACACAACGCTAGTACTAAGATGAATGCATCAATGGATGGTTCAAACTGTACTACACAAAGTAAGTTGGTTTCCCGGTCAACTTACAAAACATTTCCTCTGGCATTAATTAACAAGCCTCCTGAAAAACAATTTTCTTGTCAAGACCAGTAAAAACAATAATATTTCTATTAATTAATTATTTATTAATTATAATTAATTATTTAATTAATTGATTATTTAATTATTTATTAATTAAATTATTATTAATAAAATTAAAATTATTATTATTATTATTATTATTATTAATTATTATATTAATTATTATTTATTAATTATAATTTCATTAATTATTATTTCTATTAATAAATATAATATTTTATATATAAAACAATAATTTTCTCACCACATAGCTGATCTGTTCCTCTTCGGTGTTGGTGAAAATGCCGAGCCCATTGTCCATGACGACGACCCGGGTGTTGTTGGTGAGTGTGGTGGTGATGATGTCGGCGGTGACCGATCCGTGGGGGTGGGGGTGGGGCGCGTGGCCATTCTCGTGGCGTCGTGTGCGCGAAAGCCGCTGAGACCGGTGATGTCCCGAGCCTTCGCCCAGATTCTGTCTCGACATCAGGAATGGATGTAATGGAGGCATTCTACCACCCAGGGGCCCATCTACAAACACATACCAGCAAACTGTCAAGATTGCTGTCAAGATTCAATGTTTGTTGAAAAAGTTGTTCTAGTACTTACTTGGAAAATTAGAAAAACAACAGAATTTCATAATTCAGTACCGGTTCAAAGTGGTAAATTTTGCTTTAAACAGTTTTTGTACTTTGAATGGAGGAGTTTAGTTTCTTTATTCTCAAAATCTTTGGAGATTTGATTTTCAAGGGGAACAAGATCAATAGATTTATTTCGTATTGACGTCATATCAAACCCCATGAGGTGCTGTTATTTGTTATTTGATCAATAGATTATTTTTGTTGATACGTTAAGAAAAATGCTGAGTCACGAGGAAACTGAACAAAAAAGTATTCTCAACTTTCGAGCTTTTATAAAATGTCTTAGAATATTGATTGTTAAAAATCAAGTTCGGGCAGTTTTGAAATATGGCGCAAAACGAAGTAACAAGTACGAGTTACAAATATTGAGATTTTGGAATTATTGAAGTGATCGCCAATCTGATCGACTTTCACGTACTATTTCAATATCAAGTTTGAAGGAAAATTTAATATTAAAACACAGTTGGAGAAACCGTAAACAGCTAAGACAATAAATCACAGATAAATGTGTAGTCCCTGATAAATGTGTGATAAAAGAATCTAGTCCCTGTGAACCCATACTGACTTACATTTTTCGTTAAGCTCTTGAGTCTTTACATAATTTTTAAGGGACATTCTACAGCTTCTTGATAATTGATACCCAAAGAATCGATCAGGCTAATTGATTGAAAATCCAGAGTAAAACCATGTTTCTGGCTTCATCGTAAATTTCCTCAGTTAGTTAAGTTAGTTAGTGAATTAACTAGCAAAACTTTTACTTCTTTTTGATAAAGACAGAAATACAGTTATGATATTCAATATAATTTCAATATTTTGAAAAATGTGCGAGTTGTCACAAGCACTTACAAAGTTGACCGGGTTCGATGTATTATCAAATTAAAATTTGAATTATCAGTATGTGTCCAAAGACGCATGACTTAATGAATATCTATATAAATCTTTTGCAAATTGCATTTAAAATTCAACTAATCTATTAGAAAACTCAACTAATATTGGATCAAATAAAAATATTCTACATTCTGATCTCGATGAAACCAACGTTAACTATACTTAGCAAAGTATCCTAAAAGGGCAAATAAAATTTCTGAACGTGCATAGTAACAAAAAAATCTTGTGAAAAAATTATATAAATACAACACCAAATGTAGTGCATTAGAACTCTACAGATATAATGCATTTGTGATTAGTCCTTATTGGGAGAAACTTTCGAATTCAACAAGCAGATTCAATTTCTAACAAATTTAGAAAACCATAATGCGAAGAAAGAAAAGAATGGAAATTTCTAGTAATAGTATAGTAGAACTCAAAAGATATTTGATAATGAGTTAATGGTGAAACACTACACTCTACATAGAAAAGAATGGAAACGGATTGAATGAAAAATAGCCATTGAGAAAAGGAGACACATGTAAATCAGTGCTCTTCATACGTCATTCTAGAGCTCCACAAAGTCCATGGTAAAAGACAAAATGCAAAAAGCCTACCATTTGCATTAATAAGCATTCAACGTTCAAATTATAGCACCAATGTCATGATACAAGAAAATACTTCAACATGGTGCATGTATTACATACGAATGAATATGTACACTGACACTCATATGCTTGATTATTGAATGCACAAAATTTTGTAAGAATATTTTCAATCAAATTTTGTGAAGGTTTGTTTGTAATTGTATTTATTCGAGTGTCAATAAATTATAAATGAAGTGATGGTAACATCGATAATTATTATTACTCGATTTCGCGGTAGAGAATACAGGTACCGGCCAATACAGGGACTGTCCTTAAAGCCAATACAGGGAAGGAACTTCAATTTTATAAGACCGATAATTTGCCAAACTATACGTTCATTTCTAATCATTTTCAATTGCAGTTGAAAACTTTCGAACAAATGCATTACACCTAAATAAAAAATGTCAGCAAACTAAAACTGAATGATATTCAGAAACATACATGCATTACATATTAATCACAACTAATAACACTTAAGAAATCCAAAGCACACAAACCATTGAATAAAGCAAAATACTGTAAGAAGAAATTGAAAATAAGATGGGTGCCTAATCATTGAAACGGGCAGATACTGAATCTTACAATGAGCGAGAAAATTAACAATTCAATAGTCAAATGATTTATAAACAATCTTATAACTGAGCGATACATCGCAACTAGAAATCTCAAAATTCATTAATAGATCTTTCCAAGTTTCTTACAACTTAAGACTTAGTAACACATTAAATGACAAAAGAGAATAAATATCATCATTCAAGGAGGTATAATTAAAATAAGGTTCTATAAAAATTATTTTGTTTTATGATCATGGATCATACTATTTTATAGAGATAGTCGGACTGCATCCGAGTGAATTAAGATAATTTATATTCAAAGAAACAAATTTCTTAGATGGTTTGATACAAATTGAATTTGATACAAAATAAAAAAGTTGTTTGAAAATTGACTGACAAAACAAATACCAACACCGAAAGTTATCTATAAAACAGGCAACTCCACTACAGATAAAAATTAAACATTCTAACACTACACTACCAATAACTTTATCATGCCAAATCACATCAAATAATTCACTTACAATTAACTTGATGCATATTATGCAGTTAGTGAATTGAATAAATATTTTTTAAAGCCAAAATCATACGCTTTTTATCAATAAAACAAGTGAACAGTAAGCGGAGTACATTGAAGTAACCACATTGAAGCTGAGTAAATCCAAGTCGAATGACATGAGTGACAAAATTTATATTTTCAACAAGCATTGGCTTGAATTCAACAGTTTTTAATGCTTTAAACAATAAAATAAAAAAATTACGATTCTTCAATCTCAAAAATTGTGTCTTTATGAAGAGAAATATTATTCAATTATTGAAAAAAAAATAATCAGTTTTGAATGCTTCAAACATGCCTCGTACAATCAAAAACACATAATATTCTTCAATCTCAAAAACTTTGTCTTAATGAAGAAAAAAAAATACTACTGATTATCTTCAATCACTCATTCCGTTCACTTTTTTACTTCTAGCTTCGCTTCAAATTTCATTACATTACACTTGAATGCTTTCAAACAATATCATATTCTTATAGATTTCAGGGAATTGAGGCTTTAAATTTAATAATTGGCTTGATTTAAATGGTTAGCAGGGTGAAAATAATGTTTTTGATTTATACTGTTCATATTCACAGTAGTTGAGCAATAACGATCACTAATTAGTCACAATAACATTTTAAAGGAGTTAGTAAAGGACCAATGATCATCATTAATCTACAATGTTCAATATTAATAGGCGCAACATCAATGCTTATCAATCAATAGCAGTTATTATTGATAGGATTCAATGGGAAAACAAATGTTCTTAAACATATAATGCTTATTATTAATAAGGGTACAAAAATCTTCATTAATTGGTGAATTTCATGGGGTTATTAGGGCTAGGATACTGTTAATTGAATGGTCATGATGACAAAAATAAAACACAATAATTCCGAGATTTTAGAACAGATGTTGCATTAATATTATGTAACAAATCTGAAAATAATTGAAAGATTATGAGGTTTTCAAAATATTGTTAATTGGATGCAAATGATAATTGTCACGATGATAAGCAAGAAAAGAAACACCACCACTGCCGCCACCACCAATACCAACACAACAAACCAAGCCTAGCCCGCCTAACTATTCAACCACAAAACCAACCAAGAAACACGATTCAAAGGCAACCAGCTTATAAAATTGAAGTCCCAGCATTTCCAATTTGGGATGAAGAATTTCTCCGAAATAATTGAAGCCTCTCGTTAAAAAACAAATCATTGGGACTGTATACATTTTGTTTCAAGAAAAAGTACCATCAGCATATTACTCATTTCTATTATAGCATTCTGATTATGATATTCAATGCTATTAGTTCAACAATGTTATAAGTGAACGCTGTTGTGTTCTATAATAGAACATGGAATTCACTTGAGAATATGCTATTATTTTGATTTGTTTATAGTTTAACGTATTTTGAGTTATCTCTTAATTATTGTTCAACAGATTTAAATAATACTTCCATTAGTAAATAGCCTTATCTTGATTCAATTCCAATACAAAAAAGAACCATCAGTATATTACTCATTTTTATTATAGCATTATGATTATGATATTGAGTTACTCGTATTATTCTTCTTATTGGAAATGTGTAAATTTTAGTTTTTCCTTTTATATCATGAAATGCATGACTTTAAATATTACTTTTTGAGTTGATTTTAAATCTGTTTGAACACAGATTTGAATTAAATTTTAAAACTAATAAAAATCAATTTTATTATTTAGCAGTTGATCGATTATATTAGAACTTAATGGAACATCATTCCAAAATAATAGAATAGGAAAGAAAGTTTCATCGACTGGCAAAATTATTCGATTATTATTAATTTGTAAGACTTTATTATTATTTACTTATATGACGAGGAAAGCATTCAGAAAACTTGTCTGCGATATCAATTTTTTATCATTTTCGATTTGATTTAACAATAACTTTATAGAAAAGCAAGCCAGTTGAAAATCTTGAAATTGGAAGTAAATTATAATTTTTTATATAAAAACACAAGAGAATTTTCAAATTTAATGACAAGTTGATAACTGTTATTAGGGGAAAGGCAAGCTATTAGACAGTTAGCGAGTAAATATTTTAAATGTGTCCATATTACCTTGATGGTGCTAAAGTTGTTTTAATAACAAAATGCAGTTTAATATTAGTGTAATAAAAATGAATGGGTAAATACAGTAGTACTATTTACAAAATTGTCCAACAGAAAAAACAAAAGAAAATATTATCGTCCAAGACCAGGGAATAAGTGCACAGGCAAGATTAACAGCAGTGTACACATGTAACCAGTTAAACTACAACATGATCATGACACCAAATGCTATAAAAATAAATGTGGCTGACTTGAATTTTCATGTGTCGCCTCATCTAAAAGACTGGATGGAAACGAGAACGCGGGGCTAATCCAAGGCATTAATGGAGTAGAGTGATCAATTGGTTCAGAAAATTCGATCATCAGGAAATCGTCAGATTCGTGATCTAAACCAGGAATGTGTAATACTCCATCCTCAGTATCAAACATCTCAAATGTTTCATTATCATAATGGTCACCATCGTCATCATCATCCTCATCTTCCTCGTCGTCTTCCTCCTCCTCCTCTTGATCGTCGTCCTCCTCCTCCTCATCTTCATCGCCATCTTCCTCACCTAGATAACAAAAAATTGTCTGCTACCATCAAATAACTAACAGTGCTTCAGCGACGACACTTTACTACTTAATTGCGACGTCTAGTACTTACATATACAAATGTCTATAATAAACCAATTATTCTACTAAACTAACAAGTACATAATGATGCAGTTGCGATGTGATGCAGTTGGTAGTTGGCGGCGGCGGCGGAACTGCGTTGCGTAAAATCGGTCCTTACTATGCACAAGTCTCGGACAGATTTGGGTATCATCATGCAGTGTAGTTTGCGGTGATGTAACAATTGATACAAGTTGATGTTCTTGAACGGTCAATGTGACGTTGAGGCTTATATTTGTTCTTTTCATGCTTGCAAAAGTGTTTCGTCCGTAGCACACCTATCTTGAACGTAAAATCATTTCAGCTAACAAAACTTTTAAATTGTTGTTTTTTATCAACTTGTGAAACCTAGAAGAAACTTCAAGTTAGGATCCAACGTCGATTAGAAGTGTGTCTAGACAGCTTATGAATAAAACACTAGTCAGCACAATATCAAGTTAATTATTTCCTTTTCGTCTGAGCAATTAAAATTGCAGATTGCGTAATTCATGTTATAGTTTTGTTGGCATGCCAAGCTGAACTTACACAAAGATAATTTGACTATCTATGATCATAGATAGCATTGTTGCAAATAAGTTTCTGCTATTGGATTGGACTAATCTCATAATTCAAATTTAGTCACTCGCTGTCCTGATCATTTACCAGTCATTTAAAAGCGGCAAATTCAAATGCTATTCGCAGTGGTTGACGCTTCATTCAACTACTTTTTTTCGTTTTATTAATGGTAAAATTCCATCCATCTTATTCAACTGAAACTCTCTTATAGTTATAGATATTGCAAGTATCGAAAGTTTCAACATAGTTTACAGAAACTTATACTTAACGTAAGGGCCGTATGCTTATTTTAAAAAATTGGTGCTTCAGTTCCACGCTTTCGGCGCTATTTATTGCCTGTGCCAATAGTCGATCCTGCCCACAGTTGAGAGCGTTCTTGGCTAAAAAAATCGTCGTCTGCTGAAACTCATTGGTAGTAATGCCAACTAAATAGTTATGAGTGAAGAAGAGTTAGTTAGCCAATGGTGCCGTCCATAACGGAGAGTGGAGTATCCAGAATTTTGTTCGGATTTTCGATTCTAGCTAGGAATTTCTGTTTGCTCACCGTATATTCCCGACTATACAAATAACAGCTATTTCCTCTTCTTGAATTTGAAACTGAAGACGGACTCAAGAACGGCACTGAGAACTCACAGGAGCCTAAGTTCAAATACAAAGGGGTAGTTTTCCTGTGACCAAACTATTCTCACTTTAGGAATACACCTTGTATTTGGAACATCAACTACACCACATTTCAGGCAATCCAATTACTCATACATAAACAAGCGGATCTATCTCCTTCAAATTAATTTACAAGAAATTAAATATATTTTTTAAATAAAAATTCAAAGTATCAAAGATCCTAGCTTAAATTAAGACTAGATATTCAAATAATATTTTCAATTCAAACTATCAAAGTAAACTGTAGCCTTTATTATTGCTAACCATCAGAACTCCATTTAATAGTGGCAATAATTATACTATGATTAAATCACTACAATGATCTAGCTCTATTTAATTAAAACAGGTTCAACAGATAACTTATTCTTATGTTACAGGTATTTTATTAAAAATACAGGTATCATCAATAAAAGTAACAACAAGTTTAATACAACAGTTTAAAGCAATTATTGTTGTTCTAAAAACATTATTAGTACGGTAACTATTGTAAGCGAGCGATGAAAACGGAGCTGGCCGAGAATGGAAGAGGTCTAAGATGGCGGCTGCTACAATGCTACCAACATTCTGTATGAAAAGAGGCCTACTCCATAGCTATTTTAATGTGACTATGAATATTATAACGAAGAGAAAACTCGCGAAACATAATAATTGCGAGTAATGTCTCTTATGTAAACTATGGTAAAAAATAGAAAACTGGCGATAGCCTACCCTGGAAAAAGCCATTTTAGAATTATCACGTTTAGTGTAAGCTACGCAACTTTGCTGTAAGAACTGCTTTCAAACAGATTCGCGCATGCCTAATACATATAAATAATATTTCTTTCTTCGGGCCGCCATTTCACCAACCAACCCCGTTCTCATTGCGCACTGAATATAGCAAGATATAACATTTTCCAAGGTTGGTTCACACATGAAAATTGAATTCAAATTTACTACCTTACAACTTGAAAAGGAACCCTTTAAAACAAAATTGATGTGGAAAATTTTCTATATTTCAACTATCTTAAAGGAGGTTTCAATTTATTCCATAGCAGTTTAAAGTAATAATTTATTGAATTATATTATTTAGAATTAATTATGAATTATTGATTTAGGCTAATTAGTCACGGATATAAATTTTATTGAATTTTGAGAATCTAATAATAATAATTATTATTGAATCTTACGGGAAAATCAACTAACAAAAATCCAATTTCCTATTGGGACTTTATAATAAGAACAATTTTTCATTTTTAATGCTTAGAGGAAAATAAAGGGGCGATAATAGCTAGCTATAATAGCAAAAGTTATGAAGGAGGGAAACGGCTTATAAACAGACGACTTTTCGAGCTACGATTTCAGGCAGCATCCAATTAAAAATAGTTTTGACAATGATAAAAATTATTCGACTACTCTACTACATCAAACATGATTGAATAAACACATATCTATAAACAATTATCGTTAACATTAATATTAAAACTGCAGGTAGGCTGTTGGCCCAAGTTGGGCAATTACGCCATTCACATACATTAAAATGCAACAGGACATTTCAGAAATCTAGAATTATTTACAATGTAGAAGAAGGAGCGTCTCAATGACACGGGCAGAATAAACATCACAACAGACTGTTCGGGGTTTGGATTGCTTCTTCAAACAACACAAATAAATAAATAAATTTGCATGTAATCATTTGAAAATAAGGGACAGGAGAACACTGACAAATGCAAGCGACAGTAAACAGACATGCAAACAGAACCCTTACATCGATAATAATCATCAACTAAACATGACGGACTTTTTCACACTGACTATAAACGACATATTCTTTTACACTTGATAATGGTAGTGAATAGTCTACATAGATGTATGATGCTCAACTTTCAATTACATTAGAGGTACGTGACAACAGCCACCTCAGTTAGAACAATCTTTCTAATTATCCGTCTAGGAAAGCGTTAAGAGTAGAAACGGTTAACAAACATAATAGGCTTCTACTTGATAGTGATGGGGTGGTTTGGGGTTGCTTACCATCTACAGCATCGTCATCGGCACCCGCGCCTAGATCATCGTTGTCATCCATGCGACGGTCTTCTGTCGAGTTCGAATCCGAGTCTTCGCCACTGCTTCCATCACGCTGCAAACACCAAAATCCGATTGAATCTGACCAACTTAAAATGGTGTCATCTAATGGAGCCAATGCAACTAAATCGCTATTGAGCTCTATAAAATGACGTCATCTTAAACAGCGGTAAAATTAAATTGATTGATTCATTTTTGTTCAACTTGAGATTGGACGAAAATATAACAGGCCTACTCCCTAGCTGTAGAAATGCGACTGCGAATAAAATGAAGAATAGCTGGCCAAACATAACTGTTACGAATGTCACTTGCGTGTGAACTATAGCCAAAGTAGAAAACTAGGATAGCCTAACCTAAAAATATTATTCCTTCCAACTTGGATTAATCATTATAAATACCTTCTCCTTTTAAAGTTTTAGAAACTCAAAAATAGATTAATTTTCGTTCAACTTGAGATTACTTATAAAATCAATACTCATAAAATCTAGTAATACATTAGTATGATAATCTTGTCTTGGTAATCTAGCTTGGTGATATGGTAGAACAATATTCAAAATATAGTGGCCAACTTGAACATTTTTATAGAAACTGTAAGAAAAAGGTCTTAAAACGTTTTATCTAGCACTTAATTGAGTGGTTTAAAACTTAAAAAACCAAGTTACTCTAACTTGAGTAAAGTATTTCCGGAGAAAAGAGTTTTGAAAATGGAGTAAGACAATTAATTGTATTAGGGTATAGGTACCTGTCCGCCGTGGTTATTCAATCGACGGGGAAGCTGTTCGAACGAATTATCGTCGAATATGATCATCTCGGGCGGGTTGGCTGGATTGGCATCATCATCGTCGTTGTCAATCATAGGAGAGTCGGATCCGAGGTCGTTGTTGACTCTGTCGATGAGTTCTTCCAGCTCGTTTCGCATAGCATTGCAGATGCCGTCATGGCGACCTAATACATCGATGCTTTCTTCGTCTACTGGATCGGACATGGTCATGTCGTGATCGGTGTTGTCCGTATCTTCAACGGCATCTTCGCCTTGTGCATTTGTACTATCGGAAGTGCTCGTACCTGAAACCATTCAATTGACATTATTTAGAATACTCAAGTCCTGCGATAAGAGTACTTATAATACAGTGCGTTCGTTAAATCGCGCACATCAAAAACTCTTCAATCAATTCATTTTATTTGGTTTTATTTATTTGTTATTGCTACAACTCTTATAAACATATATACAGATAAATATATCTATTTCCAAAATTTTATGTCTGATAACATCTATTCAAAATGGTTGTTTTTTCTTCATTAATACAATCACAATTCGTTTTATTACGGTTGTTGACACTTTGTGAAGTACGTCTACACTAATATTGGTAATGTCTCTTGTAAAGTTCATTTTCAGTTAATTCGGTTCAAAAGACAAAATTTAAAACTTTGACGATTTCCTATACTTTTCAAGAGTCACCAGGAAGAAAATCAAATCAAATCAACTCTTCCTTCATGACACCCCAGAAAAAATCTGGGTGCGATCGAGAGACCGTGGAGGCCATAAGCAGCTGCTCTTGGAAAAATAACAGGCTTACCTTATCGTAAACTGAACAACTGCAGATCTATTCTTACCTTAATCACAATAATGGGCATCACATCTGTTTTTTTATATTACAAGTATGCTATTTTTCGGAGGACACTAGATGTAATATAAAAACTATCCTATTTAGACTCGTTTATTTGGATGTGCGCGAATTAATGATCGCAGTAGCACTCTCCGGTGCCAATTACCTGGTTGATCAGGTGCATTGGCTGCGGCTGCAGCTGCAGCAGCAGCGCCCTGTGCCCTGGTCTTCATTTTGCTCGCGTTGGCTGCCGGACTGGATGGCGGGCAGCTCATGATGCGAGACAGCGTCTCCAGTGGCTTCAGGGCCGCGTTCACTGTGCTCGACATCTTCGGACTGGACAAGTCGAGCGTGTGCGAGATTCGGGCCAGGTCCACTACTATGTTCCGCTTCATCATGAAGCGCACCATGTTGTTCGTGCTGCAAAACAAACAATAAATAATCACTTTCAAAGCAAAAAAGTAATAACCAAATCCCAATACTGTACATTTATACAATTATACATTTATACTGTACTTTATACAAGCATAAAGTGAGAAAGTTGCTGATTTCTTACCTAATTCTTTATTAATACTTATTTACAACTACAATTATAGTGATATTCATTTAATTTGGCGGATGGCGAATAACTTTCATTAGATAGAGATATTATTTTTCGTGATCGGACTCTACGGTCATCAGCAACGTCAAGAAATAATATTTATCTATTCATCTATCTAATGCCATCCGCCAAGTTAAATGAATATCACTATATCTATCGATAAACTAAAAACAACGCTCAATATAATACGAATTGCAAGCAAAAGGAAGGTTTGTGTGTATCAATAATATATAAATTCATCTATTGATGGTGAGTGGAGCAAAAAAGGCAGGATGAGGAGGAAAGGAAGGGGGAGCAAATGAGGATGGAAGAAAAGAGAAGGGGGAAGGAGAGAAGAGAAAGTAAGGTGGGCCAAGTTGAAGAAAGAGGAAAAATCAATACTAGGAGTAGGGGCAGCAGGAACACGTAGGCGCTTCCTTACCTGAATTGACTGAGTTTCAATGATGTGGTCAATGGTGTACTATTAATTGGCACTGGGGGACAATTCTCAATCATAATCGTGACTATGCCGACCAAATCAACGACGTGTTGATGCTTTTTGGCACTTTCTTTCATTGTCAGTGCCCGTTGTAGTGCAGATTTCACCTAAAATAATTAGAAATACATTACATTAAACTTGATATTCAGAAGTATGGGATGCATAAGAATAATTCTAACTTTCAAGGTTTTCTATTCACTCAACATAGAATTCATCTGAAATTGAAATTGATTGCGTGCATAATAATATGGTAATATTATGCACGTGCATAATACTGCATTTTCAATGCAATAATATCCGCTGATAGGGCATAAATATTATTTCAAGAAATTGGTAAGGCGTACCATTAAATTCCTTTTTTGCACGGGTAGCCGGGCAGGTATTAATACCAGCAACTTGAAATGAATTTTCTGATATATTATCAACTCTTACGGCTGATTGCATGAAAGCCAATTAAATTCGACCGCCACATTGTCATAATAAAAAAACATTTTTCGATGGTTAAATTCAATTTGCCATCGTACAACTGGCAGTTAAGTTAGTGAAATAATGCAAAATATTGCAGGTGACTTTCAACGTTTCAATGCAGAACAAGATGGATAGGATAGGAATGAAGTGACACTTGGCATACCTCGTTTACAAGAGCAAGTTGAGCATCGGGGGAATGATTGCAGGATGCAACAGCTGCTATTAGTCCCCTGGCGAGGTTGGGACGTTCAGGATCTGGCATGTGCTCCTCTGTCATCATCATGTTATCGAGTACGAATGCAATTGCCGAGCAATCCTAAAATAAATATTGAAAAGAATGAATTAATTCTTACAAGAAAGTTTGCTTATATTAGTAATCAATTTTTCATTGAGTCATTTTTCATCCCATAAATAGAGAAAGTCGAAATGGTATATAAGTACAGTATTTGAAAGGCACTACATTTGCAAACGAACATTGATTGTATACACATTTCAACAACAATAATAATAATCATTTTAAAGCATAGCCTGATGCTTTGATCTATCGTACTATTAGTGATTGTGTGAGTGTGTGTGTTCCTTTTTCCTCATTCCTTTCTCAACTCCTACTCACGGACAAGGACTGTGTGGAAGTCCTTTTGTGAGTAGTATTTTGGTTACATTAGTAGTTTTTCATGTTGATGTTCATCTTTCATCATCTCAATATTATAGCACGTACACATTATATTCGCATTTAATTCATTAATTTCTTTAAAAAAAACTGTAACGAAAATTGATTGGCATTTAAAAGTAATTTTTTAATTCATTATAAATTATTGATAGAACATTATTATTGAAATTGTATCTATAATCTTGAAATTTCATTACAAATTTATCTGACCAAAATCAAGTAGAAAAACGTCTTCGAATAAATATAGAACATTTTTATTGATGATTTCAGCCTCGAGCTTCTAGAAACTGAACGAATAAAAAGACGTTATAAAATACTACGACATTACATACAATCGGAAGGCTTACCTCTTTGACCAAAGTATTTCTATTGCCAACATAGGTATATTGAGTAATCAATGAAGCAATTGTGTTGTATGATCTCACGGCATCACTAAGTATTTTGAGAATGGCTGATTTGGACAGGAGAGGAACTTTGCTTTCCTTGTGCTGCAAAACAAAATGAATGAAATGCTACAACACGAAGTTCTAGTAACTTATGAACGATTACTCAGTAATAAATAGGTTACTGGACTAAATATAACAAAAATCTTGAAGAGGCTGAAAAGTGGGGATAGACAATTATTAAAAAGGAGTTGCGAGGTCTACCACCACCCCACCACCGCCCGCCCTACTCACCAGCATCAGTAGACTGCTAGCCGTGACTAACTTCAACAGAAATAGCATTGCAGTAAGAATATATTGAATATACTCAGATATACTGATATTCACTGAACAACTACAAACTCCATTCTAAAATCTTCTACAAGAGAGAGTAAAATAAATACAAATGTGAAGTACATAATATAAATATGAGTCCTGTGTAGTGCGATGTTTCTGTTTGACTCTTGTTCATGGATAAAAACTTCCCTTGCTTGTAAAACCTTCAGAGAAGTTTCCAACGATACCAGGGGCCTGCTTTATAAACATTTAGAAGAACTGTAAAACAGGGATAAGGCGTAACCAACATGATTACCAGGTTTTAGAATGTAATCTATGTTATATGATGTATTGCAATCTATGTAGAATGTTATGTCTAGTGTATGAATTGTTTTTCAGATTGGTTTCTACTTATATCGCACATTTGACATCGGACTCCCCATATGTGTGTCCGCCTTTTGCTTGAATTACAGTAGTTCTAAATATTTATGAAACCGGTCCCACAATAAAAATTGGACAACATTGTTCAATACTCTTAGTCACATCATGTTAAAACTTATTTTTATAACTTTGTCACTGCATGTGAATCCTTCACTTATTAATCCCATTTTCAAATTGCGTTCTCATATTATTGTAATAAATGATCACTGTGTTCTATTCATCAACAGCGCAGTAATCAACTATTTAAAGTTATGTATTGTTTTGTGGATGAATGAAAGTCGTTCAACTTCCAACACTGATAAATCGAAATTGTTGACTAGCACAATAATCTATAAATTATTACATTTTTTTCAATATTCATCACTCATGTAAATATAGGCCTATAATGTAGCGTACTTGTTTGAAACTCCTTCTAGGAGCCTTCAAGACGTTATCTTAAAAAATTATGAATATACAGTTGTTAACTTACACGATTGAAGAGTTCTAATAGTAGTGTTTCTGAACTAGATTTTACCTCCGAGCTGTTCAGCGGAGGTACAAAGTCGTCCACATTATCAGAATTGCTTGAACCGGGAAACGGGTGGTCATTGGGCATTTCAAAGCCGTTCACTATATTGGCCAAGTGATTGGCCAACACATGGCGTTGATGGTTCTGCTCAGCCATTGCCACTATGTGCTGAGTCAGATTTGCGTATGCACGTTCGGCGCCTGCAAAAAACAAACACTTAATAAAATTGATTCAGAACTATTTTTCTAATGCCCGGTTTGTCAGCCATTTACCAATTTAATTATCACTGAACTTGATGATGGGATTTCAATCTATCAGCTGTTCCCAAATTGCCAAAGAGACCACAGTGTACTACAAAGATAGACAAGGCGGTTCTTGCTTGAAATGGATTTATATTTTTGAAACATAACACAAGCTTGGAGTAGATTTTTCATAATATAATTCAATCAATTCAATGAATGAGTTTAAAGATGAAGCAAAATTGTTCTACTAGAAGCAAAGCTGAACATTTTTCGAATATTTGTGTTGTGAGTTGAGCTCAGTTGAAAAAAAGGTTACTTAGTAGGATCAAAAGTGATAAAGAATTTGAATAAAAATAACAAACTATAATTTGTGTGTGATTTGATTTTGTGTGATAGCGTACTTTGATTGACGATGGCAGCCGCCGATCCATCCGAGTCAGATGCCTTTGTTGTCTTCTCGTCGGTCTCAATGACCAGAGCATTGAGCAGATCGTACACGGTTCGTCTCGCGCAATCGTCGATACTCTTCTGTGCAGGTTTTTTCTTTCGTTTATTGTTAGTTGATGATTGATTTGACGAAATCGATTTCATTAGAAAACGCACTTCTTCTTCGTCAGCTAAAACAAAAACACTAAATTAGTAAAACGATAATAAGTTGAATTCATTCAATTTACTTTACTCATGAAAACAATATTTCGGTGTAAAGTATTGGAAGTAGAAATTCTAGTCTTGAAACAGCTGTTGAAAGTTCACATGTTAAGTACATAAAACGTGATGCTCAAAAAATGCATATTCTCTTTGAAAATCTTCTTGAATATCTCGACTGGCACTAATAGCTAATTTATACAATGCTGAAAGTGATTCAAGTCATAACTATACATCATCACATATACAATAAAATATATTAAGGTAATTCTAAACAAAATCATGGTTGTAAAATTGATATGATAGACATAAAATCAGACAAGAGATACTTACATTTTCTCGGTAAAGAGGATAAGTCTATGCGCAAAATTCTTTCTGCGACGTTTTTGAAAGTTGGCATATCTCTGCAAATTGCTGCACTGCATTCTCTCAAAATGAAGTACAATTCTTTGTACGATGGAGGAATATTCTGTAGTGTCTTAGCCCTTAGCACCTGTGGATACGATGTTTGCACAATTGAGTATATGTTGAGTATTTTTGTAAGATTTCTTCAAACGTGACAGCCTGCTACACCTTTATTATAACACTGCCACAATTTTTTGAATCGCACTTTAGCTATTGAAGGGAATATTCGAGCAATCAGTGGAAATTCAATCAATTAACCATTTATTGTATCAAAAAATAAGTTCATCTAAATATTATTCTAGTTTATTTTTCTTTATATCTTCCGTTAACTAGAATGGCAAATGTCTGATATGCCACCAAAAAACATAACTAAATAACGAATAATCAAATATTTCTTATTCTCTCAATAAATTAAATCCGAAAATAATAAATTATTTAGCTTTACAAAAGACCTAACCTATTTAGAAGAAACAAGAATTTTACAAAAGTATTGTAAAGGAAATTAAAAACGATAAGCTACCTTTTCAAATGCCACTTCCAAAGTGGACGGTTCTTCCAAAATATGTCTGATTAGTATTGTGGCCAAGTTTTCGAATCCCGGGAAATTGGTGGCACTTCTAAGGCTCAGAAGAGTCTTCACCACATCCATCTCAGCTACAAATCTTGCCATCTCGAATTGCCGAGTGAAGCGGACACACATTACAAGAGCCGCTTGAATTGTTTCTTTGTTATCAGTTGATTTGAGAAGCGACACCGAAGCTCTGTAACAGGGAATTATTTGATAAAATATACAACAATCAGTGTGCATACTCTTCAAATCGATGTTGTTTCAGTTCGTGAACTATGACCGTTGAGTAAACAGGTCATATCAAATCAATCAGCTGATTGAACAATGCATAGTGCATGATAATATTTCAATTCATACCATACATTAAATTGAATTTCATTAATTTAAATAAAGATTAATTAATTATGATAATTGAGTTCCAAATCAATAAGAGAGACGTGTAAATCCTGAGAACAGAAAAAGAATACAAATGAAAAATCAACTCACCTCAATATGTTCTGAACATAGCCTTCTGGTATGCCTTCAATGGGCCTAATACTTGCTCTATGCTCGAAAAAGCACCCGTCATATATTTCAAGGTGGACTGGTCCGCTAAAGGATAAGCACGCCCCGCTTTCAAATTCAGGAACCTCACGTTTTTTCTTTCCAATATTTTCTTCGTCTTTCTTATCAATGAAAGTTCTCATGACCGGACGAGTCTTGCCAGATTCTTCATTTGTCTGCAAGCAATAATAAAATATTTTCCACTAAATTGTATAATTACCAACACTTCCCACACAAAAGATTATTCCCACCTATTCATGTCTCATTATAATAGGAAAATCTGGAATAAATTAAATATTCCAAGTGGAAAAATGTTCATTCCTTTTCAATAAACCTCACCTGCATCATGTGTTGAAATGCTATGGAGTAAGTACGACGGCCAGTACCATGAAATTTCACCATTTTGAAACCATTCCAATAGGCATTGTTGATAGTTTTCTGGCTGTCCCTTTCGTACGTCTGCCATACACCAATTGATAAGTCAAACCATTTCCATTTATCGATTGTCACCTGAAATAATGTAATCGATATTAAATAATCAGAACGCATAAGTTTATCAACCGTTAATAGGAATATTACATTACCGTGATTTATGGCAGCTCGCATACCGGAGCAATAATCAGCAATACGCAATAAGCAACAGGTTGTACTTGAAATAACGAATCAATAAATTGAAAATCAGTAGGTCAAAATGTTGAACAAAGTATTGTATTGATCGAGCATTTGAAATTATTGCATTCGTTGGGAAACATGTCAGTTTAGCCGTGGAAACAATACCTCAGTTACAGAAAACTTGACATGTGTTACGGGCAGACTAACAACAAAATAAGGTACAAATGAATACTTTATTTCATTTTGGAAGTGTACTTAACTTGGAGTTAATTAACTTGAATGAGTTAGAATCCACTCATCCAGTCCTTGTAAATATCGTAACAGTTGGTAGTCACAGAAGTCACATTTTCTTGATTAAGTAACAACAAAACTTCAATAAATTCACCAAGTCACCATTCAATACTTATGATGGAATCAACAAAAATGTCTACTTACATCATGCATGATGCTTTTGCGTTTGGTGGCTACAGAGACTTTCTCGACAAGGTCGAGTAATTGGAGAATGGATGTCATCCACCTTGGTGTCACCAGATACTTGTGTTCAGTCAATAATTCGGATCCCTTGCAGAGCAGTTGAACGACTCGGTCCAGCATGCCGCTGCTGTGCACAAACTCCGCGCAAGGGATTTTCAGGTCCTGTAAAATACAAGAGACAACTTCACTTTTACAAAGTTCTCATTCCATGAGCCATTTCCTAAACCGACTTATGCACAACTCATAGATTTATGTTGCACCTTCGGTGATTCGACAGATCTCGTATGATTTTCTCATAATTATATTCCCCATACTAATTGCCCATATACAAATATTTTAGTGAGAAGCTATCCTTTTTTCGCCTCAAAAAGGATGAAGGCGTCGGTTAATTCTATTGGCCAACGAACTTCACATGTATAAAGGTTTCAAGAATATGTGTTTGAAATTTGAAGTTGATTAATAAAGGCGTTCGAAAGTTATCGTCGAACATACAAACAAACATTCAAACAGACGAACACCGCTCCGAGCCTCGCTACGCTCGTTCAAATATTTTTGCAAAACACTTAAATTGAAGGTAAAAAAATATGCCTTTTGCGAAAATTGAGGCAAAAATATGCCTCAATAGTTTTGCAAAAATATTTACGTTTTCTTGACGTTGCTTATGACTGTAGAGTCCGATGGCAAAAGAATAATACCTATCCATCTATCTATTCGCCAGATTAAATGAATATTACTATACTTCTTTCATACTTAAATATTGGGTCAGCTTTTGTATTTACTGAGTGAAATACAAATAACACACCAGTTTGGGAGAAAAAGATTCAAGAATTAGTCCTATTCAGAATTCTTTAGATCTTAAACAATTTTGAAACTCTGGATCAGAAGACTTGAAACTTGTTTTCTTTCATAAAAGTTTTATAAATTAGCTTGAAACAATGAATAAAATCAAAGTATTGTTCACTATTCAGCAATAATAACTATTTTCATTTTCCACCAGAAACATGCTTCAGAAATCAGAATTTTCTAAACCCAATTTCTAACATACCTCGAACACCAAAGTGTACAGAGTAATTATTGACGCAGTGTGCGAAGATTCTGGCGAAGTGAAGACCGCGTTAATAGCTACTTCGCTGTTTACTTCCAATGCATCTATTAGATGTTGTACTTTGGTGTTTATCTGGAATTCAAGAAATAATCACAAGTATTAGGTACCATATGTATAGTGAAATAAAGTAAATAAATCTTCATTTTTCAATGAAAAGGGGAACATACAAACTATAGTTCTTATCTGCACACAAACTATAGTAGTTATGTTATGTGGAGTTAGGAAATATTTCCATCACTAATCTAATAACCTTGATATAGTATCACACAATTGCTGGAGAGTTGCAAAAAAATATGACTTGAATTCCTCATTTAAATAACTCATTTCTAATGAATTACTCTACAATTTAGAAGGAAAATCGTCCTTTAAACCCTCATCTATAAACACAAACTTGAAGCACTTGACAAATCCATAATTTATAGTTCAGTAATGTCTTATATCAATTATGTTTGGAAGCCAGCAAGAAATAGATTACTTACAGTTGTGCTGAGCTTTTTCAGTACTTCTGTCGTGAAGTCACTGCCAATACGTAGCAGAACAGTTTTGATGAGTTCACAAATATGGTAAACAATGTCATGCTGTGCATATTCTGGAATGTCTTCGAGCATTTGAAGGCAGGTCGGAACAACTTCGTTACCAAACTTTTTTATCAAGTCATCGAATTCGGCGTCAGTCTTGAATTCGGATAAATCGATTGCCTGAAAATTTTCAAGGTAAATTAGAATCACGTTTCGTCTGTAATTCAAAATCAAAAATCAAATTTATTTGCCATAAAGTTACAAAACAATAATGGACAAAATGCACATATATACACAAATATACACCAATACAAATACACATTTTGAATATGACCTACACAAATTAATCAAGTCCCCCTGAGTATAATATTAAAATCGTTTATGTGAGTAAATGTGCAAAGTGTCAATGCAATTTTATTAATATGGTGGCTCGACTAGCCACCATACTATTAACTTGTGACTTGTGCGCTAGCCGTGATTTTGTGTAATTGTTGTTGCAAATGATATGATTCATTATTCTATAGGTGATAATATTATTAATATGAAGTATTATTCGTAATTTATAAGAATGAATCATTCAACGAAAGGAATTTAAAATTAAAGTTAAGTAGTCAGTAATAAGGTAATAAGTAAATAAGGTATACAATAAAGGTAATAGGTAGAGTTAATTGAATGAATATATAACGTTAAAAGCTAAAAAAAAGTTATGATGTGGTGGTCAATATTGGCTGAAAGTTGTATAAGGTACAGTATTACTAATATGTTATATTCCTAAGTCGAAGTAAATTTTTTCTTGGATCCATTTATCAATTTCTTTAGCTGTGATTCCAGTGATTTTGTTGATGATAAAAGAAGTTGGTAGTTTGTTGATAATAAAATTTAGTTGCGAGTCGTCAAAAAATTTCTGATAAAAAACATCAGATTGTCAGTAGGTTGCCTGACATAGATAGATAGATAGATAAATGACTTTATTTTTCACTTTCACATTACAAAAGTGCTGTGGGCGAAGTTGAGGCATACAAGCCCCCTCTTCCACTTAACCCACGATAGGTAGGGGTAGATAGACGTATAGGAAAATTTATATCAACATTTACAATTTGAAATACAAACACAAACATTACACAATAATATATTATAACATTACAGCGTAAAGGAATCATTTTCCGTCTACGCACAAAAGTATCATGATTATCAAGAGTATCAAGGAAATATTGAATCTAACTTTAACAAAATCTTCAATAGATAATTATCTAAAAGGAGCATGCATGTTGGAAGAGCTTATGAAAACCAGTTACAGGTGTTTAAACCTTGAGAGATATAAACACCATTTAGAATCATGCCAATGCACCGCAAGCTGAAATGTAAGATTTTGCTTATGGTGATTTCCGAATCAACAAAAGCATTGTGCGGTCGCTTGTAATTGATAGGAAAAACAAGTTCAGTTGCACCTTAGGTCGAGCTCTACACGTGCACTAAGAACGCATGTTAAGAGAATTTCTACAGATAACATTATTTTCACCATTTTTTTTTTAGTAATAATTAATTGAACGAATTCCTATTTAATGCCATATAATACTCTGAAGACTTCTGCAACTGCAAATATTAACAACAGAATAATAGCTAGTAAGGAAATTCTATGAATGCTGCTGCACAAAAAACTTTCTGCTCGAGCACACTTTTGCCGGTCCGGGCACTGTGCAGCAGCATTCATCGAATTTCCTTACTAGCTATTATTCTGTTGTCAATATTTGCAGCAACTCAATTAATATAGCAACTCATGCTATTAATATAATGAACATTCCAGTCAAATTCAATTGTTGTTATTGTTATTATTGTTAACATCACATGAAATCATTCACAAAATTAGCATATTATCTGAAAATAATCTTCATTTTTTTATAAATAGGAAACTGAATAGCTTTAAATAAAAATATTATAATAAGTTGTCCTCTAAACAAAACGCAATGCTAAATTATGTTTTTCAATAAATAAAATTGACTTTATGGTCGTTATTTTCCTTTTGAAAATAACTTTAAAATATAAAATAATTCCATTCATTGCAGAAAAGCGAAATAAAAGGGTGAAAATTCCCCCTGTGAGGATGTTATACTGTCCAAAAAATGACTAATCCATTCTACTCATAAATAGCAACGTGAATAAATAATTTTTTTACTTTCCGCAAATATTCTACAACATTACATAATTCAGAAATATGATAAACAAATACTTCAAAAACTAAGATTCACAGTTTGGAAGAAAACTTTCGAAACAATAAATAGAATTGGAAATAAGGATAAAAATATACAATAAAAATGAATATACACAATAAAATTGAATATATTTTCAACAATAAAAATATATAAGCATTTAGCTGTGTTATAACAAAATGCACAAGAAAAATTGACAAGACACCAAAATAAACAAATTATATGTGAGATACTATAAAGTAAAAGTTATAAAAAAAGGGGATTGACTTATCACCTTCACCGTTTTACCGTATGCAACGGTAACTTACATTTTCAGTTTGATCATCCAACGAGATTGCTGTACCGAAGAAAGGTTCGTCTTCCGTTTCCATAGATGCTTGCTGAAAATTATAGTAAATTTTCCTGCTGAACTGGATAGATGTACGCAAGATATGTGGAAAGAGAGGTAGCTCATTGGGTCGTTTTTGAGGTCGACAAGTAAAAAGTCTCATGTGATACACTCTGGTGCCCAAGAAACTCATTTAGAGATTACCCAGCTGGTTACAGTAACATATATCTTACACGTTGCCAGTCGGCTAGTTTTCAGGGATATTTTTGAAATTTTAGGTAAGGAAAACTTATTTTTTTCTTAAAAAAGGTATTATAAGTGACATTACAGTTACAGTATTAAGGTATATAATATGATAAATGTCATTCATTTTTATAAATAATTTATATAATTCTTATAAAGAGACCGATTAGTTGCTTGCCAGTTGATTCATTTTTATAAACATTATTTGAATATAATTTATAAGAATGAATGACTTTAATGATACCATACTACTTCAATGTCACTTACCAGACCATTTTTAAGGGAAAATATCAAGCATTTCCTTACCTGAAATTTCAGAAATAACCCTGAAAACTAGTCGATTCCCTATGTCCACACTTGGTCGATTTTTGTCTGCGTATCGATTTTCGTCATAGCGCATTCTGTGCAGCACATGACGCATGCGGTGCAGCATTCGTTTTCCCGTCTAATTTCAATAGGATGCGTGAAGCGCAAGACAAAAAGCATTAAAAAACGACGAAAGTCGAAACGAAAATCGACAAGGTGTGGACATAGCTATTGACGCCAGTCGACTGGCATTGCTTTCGCGCCTCAACTCTTGTAACTGGTAATGGATTATTGTTTTGTGACGAATTTTAGTTTCAGCATATTTACTCAGTTTTATAATAATATATAATAGTAGTTATAGTTAGGTTACAATTAATTTAAGCACACCGATTGATAAATATGTGATAGAATTTGTAAATCCCTGTGATAGAGATTTGAAATAATATTATTTCAATTCTTTGGAAACAGCTGGAGTAGTAATTGACATTCGGGGCTAGCTGATTATTTTACTTTTCGGACTTATTTTCGGATACTACTTTTCGAACGTAGGCTGATTATTTATTATTATTAACATTGCATTACGATTACCATAATTACTTCAAGCTTAGTATTGTAATTCTATCTATGTTATGAGAATTCGAAAAAAATAAACATCTTTGTTTGTTTGTCAATGGCTCAACAGCCCTATGTGGGCTTAGGCCTACCAGCTGGTTGCCAGTTTCACATCCACTTGACTGAATCAGCAGCGGTGAATGATCATTAACCAGAAAAGATGTAACGTGTGGTTAGCACATTGACATCTCAACCATAAGCTAGTCTTCGCAACATCTGGAAATACTAATTTCTAGATACATATTGAATTTTGGTATGGGGCATAAATTTTATCTGGGGCAATACCACAAGGGAAAAGTGGGCTGCTGGGATCTTATCGCGACCGGCCAACCTCTCTATCCACTAACCTTGAGAAGTACGTACTGGTACCTACCTAAATACTCCTAAAAATGTTTAATGATGAATTATAGCTGGAGTGCATATTATGCATTACAAACTTTTTCAACAGATGATAGCTGCTTGACTTACAAGTAATATATTGATTGTATTGTTATCATTTTAAACTGGCTTATAAATCTAGTCTAGCACATATTTATAATTACGTTTGTTGAGATTAAAACATTAAGGAAATATTATTGTTGTATTTTTAACCAATTTACTTTTTGGCAATAAATATTGATTGATTGATTGATTCAGAATCATATCTGCATTCATCCTTAATTCTCCATTAAATAACTATAAAAAATTCTAGTCACTATTGAGATTGTAGAACTGCTCCATAATAATTAAAATGATGACACATGATGTGACCTGTGCGGCTACGAAACCATGGTCCTTGTAGCACAAATAAATAGTAGAATTGACAAAAATCCTTGTTTTCATTTCAATTATAAAATAATTATAATTTATTTTTTCAATCAACGTATTCAATTCAATTTATTTAGCCAAATAAAAAATATAAATATCAGGTACTTCAACTTCATTTACTTATCTAATGTTTAGTGGAATATTTGAAATGACTCTTTTTAATGACTTAAATAGAAAAGATAAAATAGGTAGTAGTGGTGAATCCCAGTGTTGGCTGGCATACCTGCGAGCTCCTAGCGCTGTAGGGGAAAAAATTATTAAGGAGATAATCAGTTGCATGCTCCATTGTGGAGGTCAAAATGAGAGCCTCATAGCAATGGTCACGGGAAAAGCCCATGTCCATCAGCTGCTGCAAATCGGATACGTTTACCTGCTGCCTTCGCCTTGTCGCCTCTTCGATTTCTTGATCCTGGCCCTGGCCTTGGTTTCTATTCAATGCCTGCTTTGGTTTCTGAAATTAGAAAATTAATTGCTATTATAGACAATAATTTGGAGAAATCTCCAAGGTTGAAATTGAAAGATCAGTGATCAAAAGAATCGGGGCAATCAGAAAAATAAGTCATGAATAAAAGACCAATTTCACCAACATCACACAAACCAATATAAAAACTTAAGAGTTGTAAAAGATGTAAAGGCTCGAATTTTCTATAACAGAGACTACCCAAGATGTGAACCCTGATCAAGACTTCTGCGAATTAGACGTTAGTGTAACGATTAAACCAGTATACCAATACTGGTAAACAGCTTCCAAACATCTCTCGTAAGTGGATTGTAGTTTCTTCTGCCTAGATTGATTTCAAGTAGGTTGTACGGCAATTTTCAACAATATTAACTTGACCACTTTGAAGATGAAAGAATCTTAAAGCTCATTGCTTAATGTCATATGCTGCTTGTTTTACAGAACAGTTATTAAAATCAGTAAACTAGCGTTTCGAATCCATTAATTCAGAAGTCTGTGAAGTAAATTATTTGTACTTACATTCATTATGCACTCTCCACAGATGATGAGTTTCAGAATCGTCAACATCGTTTCGACAATTCTGGGCCAGTAAGTCCAATTCGACACGGGTAGGACACGTTTGCCCCATAATTTCATTATAGCCATGAACATCATCTGTTAAATTGAAAAAATAACATTCAAAAATCTCTTCCACACCATAAACATCAACTCCTTAAAAATACTCTTTCCGACTTTTAAAAATATAATTTACATAGATGAAGTTTTAACAATGGATTCATTGCCACATTTACGGTAGGCCTATTAGCCAAAATAAACAGTACTGAAATGGTACTGTAATATTTTATTGCAGTTTCAGTAATGTTTATTTTGGCTAATACTGTACTTGTGAATTATAAATTATTTTCGTGTTTTTTTACAAACGAGAGTAATTTTAATTTTCCTTGAGGTGCCATGCACAGTTTTTGTCAATCAACCATTTGAAATTGATACACACAATTTTATGACCCTATTTACGAGGCTGTGATATTTCCTTGTATCAATGAACTAGAAATAAAAATGAATACAAGTTATTTAAATTAGAAACTGTAATCTTCCGACCACATTTACCGGTGATCTAGTGAATCAACAACAACATACAGAGTATGTTAATTAAGTTTCAATGCTAATTCATTCCTAAGCAGCACCAGTAATCAAGAGGCCGAGTCATAGAGAACTGCAAAGGACACAATTTGATACAATAGTTGGGAGTTATCGGCAAGACACTGGTATGGCTGGAGTGGGGTGAGTGTACGTTACGTTACAAAGTGACAGCGGTCCAAACGAGGGTCAAGTGATCCCGTTTCTCAAAATAACCATTCCAACGAAAATTACCACAATCTCCGAAAAAGTCATATCAATTTCATGTAATGGGGAAATTCTTGAAACTTTGTAGACAGTTTGTGTAGAACGAATGAAATGTAAGAGACTTTACTGGTGAGCACTAACTTTCACTTAAACTTGTATTCTAAGACGAATGATGATTATTACTTCAAGTATAGCAACAAAAGTATTAGAAATGGATACAAATCAACACTCACCTTATGCATCCCCATCAGATGCTGGACGTAGTAGATATGAGGCATTTGCAATGCAATGTGAGACTTATCAAGAGAGGTTTTTGGGTTCAGCATTTTTTCCATGAATATGAACCAAGCATCCAAGAACTCATCGGTACCCTCGGGTAGGCCAGGTAGGTTTTTAACACTTTCATCCATTGGCATTGTATTTCCCGCCGTTATGGCCCATTTGAAAACTCTGCAAAGTGGATGAATCAACTTTAGCAAATGAAACTGAATGTCGAATCTTTCGAACTTGAAATTAATATATCTATTATCAAGGAATCAGAATTCAGGGGAAAATACCAGAATAACAACATGAATATAATACACAACATAAACGCAAAGCAACGGTGCTTTCACTATTTTCTGGCTTACAATCAATAATACTGACAAGTTTATTCATTATATTCAAATCTGTATGTTCTAGTGAGTCTTTTGTACGAATAAGCATACTTACTGGAATAAGGCAGCAGGGCCTTGAGCTTGTACGAATTGCTCAAGCATCACGTGGTACGGATACTTTTTGTCGTCGAACAGTAGAGGTGTAGAAAATCCCAAAGAACATATCAAATATGTGAGGCTGAAATCAAGTCAAAAATTAAATTCTCATACTCATTACTCAACAACATTGACACTTGATGAAAATTAAATGTGAAAATTGCACGTGTTACAAATAGAAACAACCTAAATCAAATGGAAGAAATTCAACTTCTGGTGAATTTGATGAATTGAATTTATGAACTTGAAGATTGAATTGGTTGATCAATGACATTCAAAAAGCACCACAAAAGAGACTATGTCCCATTCAAATAGATCAAGGTGATAGCCTAATCGTCCATGTAAATACTGTATAGCAGTATGTGATAGATCAAAAACTCCAAGACACAATAAACACGAGTGAAATACTCACGCAAACTTAGGGAGAGGTGTTGTAGGCAGCTCTGAAGGTGATACTCCCCTTATCAAAAGTTTAGCAACCGTCATTGCGACCGTTTCTGCGGCCTTAGTAACCTCTGGATTCTGCGTCTGATGTCTTCGTCCTCTGGTCGAAGTGCCAACACACAACTGCCAACAAAAAGTGCCAGTAGAATACAAACTTTTGTAAAGAATAGCTCTCTGGTCAAGATGAAATTTTATTCAATGTTTCAAAGTGTTCAAGCCGTCTGATCATGTAACATCACTGAACTCCATTTTCTCTATTCTTTATAAGTGAGGCAACTTACGTCTTTTCCTCGAAATATACATGCTTTCCAAGCCACCATCACAATTTCTCCTAGGGTTCATGATGCATTCAAACTTCGTTCCCTTGTGGTTTTGATTCTACCAGATAAAGTTTTGGCCACAAAAATACTTCTAAATGAAAAAAAATGGGGATAAAAGAGTTTTTTCAAATGCAACACAACGGTGGATTGGAAAGGCAATCAAGTTTCTATTACGGGTATTATATTCGTGGTTATCAGTACAAAGTTGGAACTTGTCAGTATTCATTTTAACAAAAGTTAATAACTGATAAATATAGATAGATGGGAGTGTTAGTAGTTCAAGTTCTTTAAAATGTGCTCTGCATGAATCTCTAGCTCTTAATCCGCAAATAATTCTTAATATCTTCTTTTGAAGAATGAAAACTTCATGACTCTCGGTAAAGTTTCCCCAGAATATTGTACCGTAACTTAAATAGGAATATACATATGCATAATAAACAGCCAAGAGTTTTTTTATCAACTGCATGGGAGAGAGAAAGAATGACAAAATATGCCCGATTCAATTTTTTTGTAAGGTTTTGGATGTTTTATAAGAAAGTATTAAAAAAAAATTGTTCACCTTGACAAGCAAGCCAAACAGTTCTGCTAGACCTCTTCCCAGACGTGACGATGAGCCGAGGATGGGCTTAATGTATTTACATTGAATGACAGTGGGAATTCTTCTAATTTTTTCGTTGGCAGTGGCCGGTTGGCGAGGAGTCTGTTCATCCACATCCATCGGCTCACTCTCGGTCTCGGCTGACGATGTGCCGCTCTCGTCCTCAACCTGAAAATCATCAAGAAAGTTCAATTGAAAATCAACAGTGCAAGTTGGGAGTCAATTTTGTATTCGAATCCATTTTTTCAAGAACTCAAAGTTCGTCAATTAATGTAAATTAAACAAGAATCTCTTCTAGAGCCACAAATTCATACAAAGACTTTCGCTGCACGAACATTTTTTGAGGCCAGCAACATGATTCATAGAATCCTGAAAGGCCCAAGGAAAAGGAAAAGACACACACACAACCATGTTTATTGTATTGAGCAGCGTACTCTAGTAGATTGTTCATTAAATTGTAGTTTTTATAGCGTGAAATATAGTCGGTCACTGATTGTAGTTCTGTATATGGTCAGATCGCTGACGCTGTTCCTCTCCATCGACAGCTCACTCACTCTCATTCGCACTTCATTCAGACTGTCTCATCGCTAGTGAGTCAACAACAGGACGAAACGGTCGTAACTACAATGTAAGTTATACATTTTTTCTACTTGAAAGTTTCTTTCAATCAGTGTAATTTCATCAGTAGAAAAAATGGATATAATATAACACACAAATAACACAAAAATAAATGGATATAAAAAGAATGGTGACTAACTGAAAAATAGTGGTTAGTGAGCTATAACTTACAATTGACATTTCAGAAGGAAAGAGGCGTTCGACGTCGTGACGACTGAATCGAGACGCAGTGGCAGGATCATCGCTGCACAACGCCAGCAGAATGGTGCTCTCCCAGAGCGAGGAAGAGTAGAGCTTGCACAGATTGTCGAGCACAGTCATGCCGAGGGGAGAGGCCCACTGCAGCAGGGCATTGGTGCGGGATTCGGACTGCGCCGTGCGACACACGTTCACCAGCATGATGACGTAGCTGTTGACGGCTGAGATGGCGTGCAGCAGCGGAGTGGCTGACGGCGTCATCATCGCCTCGTCCAGGTTGCCGGCCTGTGCTAGCTCGTGCAGCAGGATCGAGCCTTCCAGCGAGCTGCGTCGTTCGATCAGCGGCGCCAGCGGCTCCAGGATTGCCGACAACTGGTTTAGTGCCACTTGCATTACTACTGGTTGGCGGCCCAAAGTCTGTAACATCCACAAATTATACATATGAATTATTATAATACTAATTTATGATCCGGTCAAAGTGAAATTTATACTATTATAAAAATGAGTATGATCCGGTCAAAGTGAAATTTATACTATTATGAAAATGAGAAAAATATGAACAGGCAGATAAAATAAAGCTATACACATGTAACTGTAGGTCTCTAAGAGAGAACTGGAGGTTTGAACAGCTAGTAGAAGAACTAGAAGATAAAGAAGCTTAGAACTAGCGTGAGATCGATGGAAGGAATAATGGTCGGAGTTAAAGAAGAGACAGGAAAAGAAATACATGGATTAGGAATGAAACTACGTGGCAGAGAGTCGCTCGAGAAAGAAAGGAATGGGAGAGGATGAAAAACGTGTAGAGCCGAATAAAAGCCGAATTTGCGCAATAAAAGGGTTATTTATTTATTTATGAAAATGAGATGGTGTCTGTCTGCCTGTAGGTCCATCACGACTAGAATACTTGCCTGATAAAGCTGAAATTTTGCACAAAGATTGTCTGTATACCAAGGAGTGTCAGGCCTATTTACATATTTCAAGGATAGTTTTAAAGGGTTTGATATTCAGCTCTAACCATTGATAAGATAATGTTGAGATCAAAATCATATCCATAACTTAATTCTTCTCTTGTAAAAACGGAGAAGAAAGAAGAAGACGGATGAAGCGATCATCGCTTGAACCGATTTTCAGATAATATGTTCCGCCAGTTTACTATTCGTTACAATGTGCAGGCCACAATTGGGGTAGAATGAGATAAGTCAATATTCATATTGTAAGCTCTACTAGATCTTGAATCATAAGAACAGGAGCTCAGCAATCAAACTAACCTTACAATCATCATACTCTACACAAAAAGTGTACAAATTACATAAGATTTTTATTGGAGGCACACATCTTTTCGAAAACGTCTTCCTCGTTATCAAGAGGACAGCTGTCATACTCGAGTGAAGGTATGATACTTTCAACGAATTGCTCATTACAATCAATTGCTTAAAATAATATTAACCTAAAAATGCTTACCATGATCGATTTGCAAACAGACGCTACAGACTGTGAGGCGAGCACTGTAGATGGATAATCGACTGGCAGGTTGGGCAAGCCCAGAACTGACAGCAAATGAACAAGTCCATCCTGATTGACGAATTCCTGACAATGGTCATCAGTCGAGTTGTTGCTTAGGATAGCGTCAATAAATTTCATCTGAAAACATAATAATCAACAATCAACTACTATACTACTTATATTATTATACAGGGTTGGTGAAAATTATGGGAACGGCTTGATATTTCTTATATGAAGGTAATTTGACGGTGAGTGACATTGTGGATCGTACTAAAATTGAAAATACTACTGTACTGTGACTTCAAAAATCTGGTCACAGCTGCCCACAATTGGGGTAGAATGAGATTATGTCAATTATCATTTTGCAAGCTCTACTAGATCTTCTGACTGTACTAGAATCATAAGAACAGGAGCTCAGCAATTATACTTACCTCACAATCATCATACTCTCGTCTAGGAGGGTAATTCAATGTACAATTCAAATTCACTTTATTGCCATTAAAATATACATAGTGTATTACATAGGAATACTTAAAATGAACCAAATAAATTTCTTGGACTATAAAAGCATCAACCTACAGAATAAAAATTTATATTTGGAGTATCATTTACAATATGGCACTTCCGGCAAAAGATCAACTTGTGCGCCGGCAGTAAGTTCAAGAAACTATAATAAAAAAGTGAACAAAAGAAAGAAGTATAGAACAAATGAATTAAATAGAACTACGGTATGGAACTCAAACCATAGCCCAAACATTCGAAAGGATAAATGAAATACAAGATAGATTAAATTGCAATAAGTAAACAAATCACATAAGTGGAATATAGCTGCCTATAGGTAGAATGAGATCAGATGTGAATTATTCATTTTGCAAGCTCTACTAGATCTCAAGACAAGTCAAGAACAGGAGCTCAGCAATCATATAACCTAACCTTCATCATATCTCATCTACGACGGGAATTCAAATGAGAAACTTATCAATTGTGATAGAATTGGAAAAGTTGTAGAAACATAATATGGTTGTCAATCAGATGTATTAAAAAATATGTATATTTTAATGGAAATTAAGTAAATTTATTAATGTATACAACAGCACGTGTTAATCATAAACGAGTTTGATCCTGAGCTGCTGTAGGTGACCATGTGCAACCCCTCAAATCTATTCTCCACAGATGGAAGTAATCATTAGATATTGCAATTATTCAACTGCTATTATCAAATCAAATCAAATAAGTTTTATTCTGCACACCAAAAATGAAATAACATAACTTGTTACAGTTTTTCCTCAAATGACAACACAATTTAATCAAAATGAAAAGATATAATAAGAGAGAAAAGAACCTTACTAGGATATTAATACTTAGTGGCAAAACAAAATTACTACTAACAAAAAAAGAACAAATATATAAATATATAGAAATAAATATATATTAATATACTATATCAAGTTGTCATGCCTACCAATATTGGCATCTTATTTTCGGCTCAAAGTGAAATTTGATATTTTCGAAGTAATTTTACTGATATTTTTGTTTTTTTCTTGCTTTTATACCGACCTTTTTAGATTCATTATAATTAATATAATATACTATATTTTTAGCTTCGGAAATGGAAATTTGTGATTAACTGTGAATGTGAACATAACCTTCATTTGAAATATTCACCAAAATTAGGAAAAGATGTATTGGACTTTGTGTCTGTGTTTTCATCCTATGAATTAATTGTGCTATCTTGAATATTATATAAATAAAATAATTATTTTTTTTTGCTTTTATACCGACCTTTTTAGATTTAGGCTATCATAATTAATATAATATACTATATTTTTAGCTTCGGAAATGGAAATTTGTAAATGTGAACATAACCTTCATGTGAAATATTCACCAAAATTAGGAAAAGATGTATTGGACTTTGTGTCTGTGTTTTCATCCTAAGAATTAATTGTGCTACCTTGAATATATATAAATAAAATAATTATTTTTTGCTTTTATACCGACCTTTTTAGATTTAGGCTATCATAATTAATATAATATACTATATTTTTAGCTTCGGAAATGGAAATTTGTAAATGTGAACATAACCTTCATTTGAAATATGCACCAAAATTAGGAAAAGATGTTTGGACCTTGAATAAATATATAAATAAAATAATTACCACATTGGAAATGTAGTCGATGAGTGCGATGGGCGTTTTTTCGTTGGCATTGAGCGAGTTGGCAGTGGTCTCGTGCGGAGCCGCATCGTCCCGCGACGGAGTCGAGGTCGACGCTTCCTCCTCGTCGTCATCCTCCTCATCGCTGCTGCCTCCTGCTCCGCCGGCCGCACCAGCTGCCGCTACGGCGCCGCCTCCTACCGCTGCGGCTCCGACGTCGTTGGCGACGCGAGAAAGCGTCACGCCAGTCACCGCACCCGGCATAGCCGATTCGCCCTTCAACGCTCGCCAACACACGTAGCGCGGGTCTCTGCCCAGCTGGCATAGCGCTTCCAACAGCTGCAACACATTCAAATCATTACATTTTCATTTCCTCTCTCTCTCAGAATAGTATATATTTCATTGTATGAATGAAATTTTTTCAATGTATATTCATGATGCTCATTTATGAGATGTATCAATTTAACTATATGGTTTGTTTCATCTAGATACAAAACAATATACAGTAAATCAATTCACGTAAGAAGTCAGCATTGCTTAGATGGGAGTTGCTATCCTTGTTCAGCACAAGGTTGCTGATGTCTCTATCCTTGACTGATATGGATGCATTGTTGTCGCACACAGTCCCAACATACACGTTTGGTGCAGTTTTCTTTTCTCTCTCAATGAAACTTGGCATCAATGCTCCTCATATAAACAATGCTGACTTCTTGACGTGAATCGGACTATAGCATATTATAATATATGTAGTTAGCATATTGAATATCATATCCATATCATCAAATAAGCTTTCATAGTTTATTCTTTCTTTAGTGAATCGAATATTGCAATTACTTTTATTTTTCATGACGTACATTCTATAACTATCATACTCTAGAATTCAAGTCGTATTTAAAAATCTAGAATTGAAGCTTATTATTATAATTTAAAAAGCTCCCTTAACATATGTTTTGTTTAGTGAATCGAATTTAAATGACGTTCATTGTAATAACTATCATGATCTAATATTCAAGCGATATAATATGTTGTGATATACATGAATAAAGTAAATAATCTAACCTATCTCACTCTCTGTCAATGCTCTAATCTGTATTTGTGCGAACAAGAAAGAGACAGGCTAAACTCGCACAGAAAAATTGTTCATCCAATTCAATACAAGACATCTTATTCAATAAAGAATAAAATCTTGGACAAGATTTGAAGGTATTGAAAGCAATTCTTGGACATGATTTGACAAGACTTTAGAAATGCTATCTAACAATAAATAGTTGGTGCGAATTTTATAGAAGTGTGAAATCTATTCAAAGTCTTGTCAATCCCATATTTGAAAAGACTTCTTGAGCCTTGTAAAGTATTGAATTCTATCCTATTTGATTGTTTCTAAATCGTACCCTAATGATAGCAGCAGTGGCTTCAGATTTGAGACTGGGCTGATGTCGCATCAACTCATCCATGGCATTTCCGAGGTTGGTGGCAGTGTCGCCGTTATTCACTGACCGACGGTTACGCATCGCTGACAGGTAAACCGGCGAAATGAGCACTTTGAATAGTTTATCGAACGGACGACATCTCACGAATGAGTTCAATCCTCTGGGGTTCAGGCACAACGCGCTGAACACGTTCGGCAGAGATCCGAGAACTTCACGTGTGGCTGGTACCTGAAACAAATCGATTCGGTACTCATTTATTAGGCATCGCATACAAATATACTAATATCGGGTAACACACCAATTAGGTTCGAAATAGTTTATAACGGTTGATGCGCGGTCATCAAGATTTGATAAAAAATGAAGCTTGTTTTCTGATCACTCGTGAAACCTCTTTCAATTTAGCTTCAGATATGTTTCATTTTGTTCAATTTGAAGATTTATCGTGTCATCACTTGGAAATATTAAAGCAGATTGTAATAAATAGTACAGAAATAGTATAAGAAAACTGAACTTTCTTTTTCTTGATATTGAAATGTCAAATTAATGAAATGTAATTTAATATATTGTTATCCAGCATTCTAGAGATGCACCATCCCTCATCACAAGCATCGCTTAAAGAGGGATGCAACAATTATTTAGTATATGATGTTTTATGTAAATATTCATTATTTTATAAGGAATTTGTATTTCATGTTTGTAAGTATGAATGTTATTGTATCTTTTGTTGACATTAACAAATTGAATTGAATTGAATAACACTATTAAGGCTGGTTTTCACGATTCTAGTAGACGTTCTGGTTACTGGAGGCAGGTTGGATCATATTATATTTGGAGTATCATTTACAATATGGCACTTCCGGCAAAAGATCAACTTGTGCGCCGGCAGTAAGTTCAAGAAACTATAATAAAAAAGTGAACTAAAGAAAGAAGTATAGAACAAATGAATTAAATAGAACTACGGTATGGAACTCAAACCATAGCCCAAACATTCGAAAGGATAAATGAAATACAAGATAGATTAAAGTGCAATAAGTAAACAAATCACATAAGTGGAATATAGCTGCCTATAGGTAGAATGAGATCAGATGTCAATTATTCATTTTGCAAGCTCTACTAGATCTCAAGACTAGTCAAGAACAGGAGCTCAGCAATCATATAACCTAACCTTCATCATACTCTCATCTACGACGGGAATTCAAATGAGAAACTTATCAATTGTCATAGAATTGGAAAAGTTGTAGAAACATAATATGGTTGTCAATCAGATGTATTAAAAAATATGTATATTTTAATGGAAATTAAGTAAATTTATTAATGTATACAACAGTTTCTAGTATACAACACGATTCTAGTAGACGTTCTGGTTACTGGAGGCAGGTTGGATCATATGATCGTCAACTCAATACAAACAAATAGTTCAATGCACACCTAAAGCAGCTGTTTCAGTGTGCATTGGACTATTTGTTTGTATAGAGTAGACGATCATATGACCCAACCTGCCTCCAGTAACCTGAACGTCTTTTAGAATCGTGAAAACCAGCCTTTAGATGAAGCTGAGTGATAGATCAGTAGACTATGACTCCCTTTATTGGCGTATCTTCATTTCCCGAAGCCAGCCATGAGATTTTTAATTTTTCTAGTCGCCCTGACAGACTTTTCAGAAGTTCCAAATTTCAAGAAACCTATATTATAAATTTAATGAGATAGAAAGCAATTCGTTGTTGTCAACACCAAATAATAGGGACTTACGTCTTTGACGAGAAGTGCATGTAGAACAACATCGGTTAGGCCGTTCTCTTGCAATGAAGTGAGCAGTGTCGGCTCCTGGAATACGTAGGCCGTTACCACGTCAGTGGCCAGTAGAAACAGGGAAGGACCGTAATATTCGGCATTGCTGATGATGTGCTTCAAAGACGAAGGCAGTGATCCATCCATTACTGTTCGAATGGTTTCTTGAATGGTCGTATCCTTCAACACAAACCCCACCAATCATTCATTTATTTAGCATTGTTACCAATAATGAACTCCTATTTGTTAATGAACAAATTTAACACATCATCTCGGATGTATCTGAGAGAAGAGGAAGGGTAAGTTTCTCTGAATAGATGAAAAATGAAATGAAAATATTCTTTATTAGGCGGAATTAGGACAAGAAAGTCCTTTCTACCACTAAACCTTAAGAAACGAACGTTAACTGTAACAATAATCCACTCTTCTTTACAGCTGAGGATTAAACAGGTTAAGAACCATGAAACCATGGTACTGTCCTAGACGAGAATTAAAGTCCTGTTTAAAAAGGCTTCTCTACTACTCAATCATGAAGTCTTTATATCACAGCCAAACATGGAGATACCTGTTTCGGTTGATACACCAATACTATCAAATGGTGATCTCACTTTTTCGCTCTCTCTCTCCCTCTTTTCTACTTAGTTATCAGTTCTTGTTAGTAATCAATACATAGTTTAGAGTTGAGGCCAAGAATAAGGTTGAGAGTGATAAAAGAAAAAATTACCTGAAGAGCCTTCTTCATAAAGTTCAGCATAGACTTGAGTAGAGCAGCGCGTTGGGTGAGACACGTTTTTTGAGACACACCCCTTCCACGAGTCGGTTTCGATTCTAGAAACGTGAAGACCAGATCACATATTATTCTATTATATAACAATGAAATCTTCATGTTTTACAAATCTTTCACAACTAATAAAATCTATTATCCGAATAAATCTATCATGTTTAATAAAGAGTTTGAATTATGAATTGCCATAATAAAATACAATTGCAATATTAAAATTGATTATATTTTATATTATTATATTATATTATTGATTACAATGTTATAAAATGGGAATGTGAAATGAGAAACATGTGGAACTTGCTCACAAGGAAAATCACCAACTAATTGCGACAAAAAAAAAATTGATTGCATTGGCACTAACCAGCAGAAGGATTAACATTGTTCGCTGCTAGGAGTAAGTACTACAGGTCAGTCAAGCATACCTAACTATATTTCAAAACTGTCAATTGCAGGTTCACTATTCAGAAAAATTCAGAGATAGTTTGGATTGTATAGATAGGATAATGATTGTAAAAATTTATAATGACTGAGTGAAATCCCTCTTTTTCAAAATGACTTGTGGTTGTGCAACCACAGTCCATTATCATGACCATCCTTGACTGATGAAAGTGTAGCGAGATTTTTTTGTCTCAACAACCATAACTGAGCAACAGAAACGACCTATCGAAAGTGATAGTGATATAAGGTGACTTGGCGATACCAAATCGAATAGATCTATTACCTTACAAACATTATACATACAAAAAATCAGGTTGTAATTTGATTGCGATATATTTAGAGGAGTTAATTGCAGACCTGTGGTTGTAGCGGAAGAAGCGGCATTGCCTTGCTGGCTGTGCGACGATGAGTCCGAGTCCACATTGATTCGATTCATTTCCTCGTCCAACTGAGCATCGGCCACAACTGAAGTCGGCGTTATTTCGAAAGGCTGTTCCGTTCTGCAGATTTTTACCTCCATCTGAAAGCACAACGGTCAAGTAGATGATTGTTAATGGAAATCGAACGATCAAGCGCTGTTGGATAAGTGAGGTTAGCAACTTTTAATTACGAGCTTTCAAACCCACTAAATTAATTGCGACGATGACTCACTTCACACCTTGAATACAGATTTCTTTACTGCAGTACTTAGTTACTGCGCAGTTA
Organism: Laodelphax striatellus; assembly: GCA_017141395.1. Classification (NCBI taxonomy): domain Eukaryota; kingdom Metazoa; phylum Arthropoda; class Insecta; order Hemiptera; family Delphacidae; genus Laodelphax; species Laodelphax striatellus. The sequence continues at coordinate 26,188,714 of CM029544.1, forward strand.
CAGCAATAAATGAGCTTAGGAGCAATACACTTTCTCTGGCAACAAACTTGCAGTCACCAATCTTTTCAAAGAAAAGGAACTCAGTATTTAAAATTATTACATATTTAATAATTAAAGACGACTATTTCACAGCCTAGCATAAAAGATTTACAGAGGCCGGGTTCAATGATTAAGCCATCAACGATTTGATATAATAATGCACTCCTTATAGCAGCGTTTGAAGTAGCAGGTCTCCTTGAAAGTAAAATGAAAACAAGTGAAATGATTGTACACCAGGTTTCGAGTGAATTGGAGAAGTCAACAGAGAAAAAATTTTGTAACAAAGTAGTTGAATGAAAATATTCACGGCATTAAATAATATTATCTGATAATACCAAATATTGCAACCAAAACTAACCTCCAATCTGTCAATAAAGCTATTCATTCCTCCGTGGGTTTGGAATGCTTGCATGTCCATGTTCGTGATAAGATCAATGACTCGGACAGCGCGAGTTACAAACTGAAATAATCAAATACATTCGAGTTAGTACTAGAAATGAAGTTATTTGAATTTCTATTCATTTTTTCTTTGAATATTATAAACACTGTAAAAATATTCATTACGAGATTAAATTAGTTTCCTAGATACCGTACTTAAAATGTTAATTTCTTGCCTGAGTTATTTTTATCAAGCAGATATATTAGGATCACTGGATTATGATAAATATCATGATGTAATGCTATGCTTAGTATCATGATAAGCAGTAACATCAAGTAGATCAAGTTACAAGTAGACAACAGCCATACTACTAATCAGCAACAAGCAAAATGCATTGATACTGATTACAGTACTCAAAATTATTTCAAGAAAATTTGTCAATTTCCAAAAATAGTGTTTAAAATCCAATGAATAACATTTCCCTACGTAAAAACATGTTGTTTTTTTTAGATAATTCTTTTGGTGTAAATCAAATGTTACCGGCTTGAGACAAGCGGTAATTGACCAATCAATGAGTATCATCTTAATTTAATGTTTGTGTTTGTCTTATGTGTGTGTTAATTCATTGAAATTGGAGTTTGTGTTAGTATCAAAATGTTATTCACACATATCTTGGTATGTCAGAAACGTGTTCAGTATTTGCCAAATACCGCATGTCTGGAGCTGGCATGTCTTCAAGATGCATTGTTGCATTTTTTGATGAAAGTTTGGAATCTATTGCCAAAACAACTTACAGTTATATGTTCGAGTTCTTTGCCTGGCCAATTGACAATCTTCAAGAGGGATTCCATCATGCCACAATTGACCAGAGCTTCGCTACCCTGTTCATAGCTGGAGAGATGATAGAGGAAACTGAAGAGAGCGGTGGCAAGTGGTAAGGGCACCTGCTCATTACTTCGGGCTCCAGTAAGTGAGCTGATGCAGTTACGCACCATCTGAGGCAAAAATCCATGGTAGAGGCTGGCGCCGGTCACGTCAATAATCATGTTCAATCGTGATCCCGGTTTCCTGAAAATCACATTTGAGCATTGTGTTCACTATTGCATTTCAAGGTTCCAAATGTTCAAAAAAAATGCTTCAAATGCAGATCTGTACAATTTATTTTTCCCCGAATATTCGCTCATGTCACATGCAGTTCTTCGTCTCTTGGAATGTAGAAGAGAGAAAAACTGTGAAGAAAGCTGTAATAAAAGCGTCTGCTGTCTAGAGAAATTGCGATTCAAGACCTATCACGATTATCAGAATAATAATTGAATAATTAATTATCACAATTAGTGGAATAATTAATAGCTAACAGAATTGTGGCTAGGAGAATATTATACAATTTTGATCAAGGACAATAGCATATATCTGAGTTGTTAGATGTTGGTCGTTGAGACCATTCTTCACAATTTCCCCAGCTGCACTGCGTGATAAAAAATTGATAACTATTAAGAATTGTTGATATCATACATGTTTGTAAAATATTAAACTAGACGCCTATTGCAGGTAAAAAAACAAAGAATTGTTATTCCGCCTCTAAGAGCGGAACAATCACTAACTCCGTTCAAGTATCAGTCCCTATAATGAAGGGGCCGAGTAATAATTTAGGTAGTTAAGTTTTTCCCATTTGGCGGATGGCGAATGATTGTTACTCAACAAACAGCTGGTGTTATGTCAGGATAGACTGCAGCTGACAAGTACATTCCATTGGAGAAACATAACAGCTGACATTGCAATCTATTTCTAGTTAAAGTAATTATTTTTTTGGAATCAAAATAGGTGTGTCTGTGAGCGTATCCAACGAATATGTGCCTGTTTCCCCATTTTTGAACAGATTGTATAAGCTGATTTAAATTAAAAAACAAAATCTGCTATACTTGACATACTAACACAAATTATACAGAAATGAAATATTCAATACCTTGGAAGAACGAATAATATTAGATATACAATGATACTTACAACGGTGATCGAGGATTCCTATCCAGGTGGATGATGGAGGTCAATGTCCTTAGTGCAGCTGCTTTGATCTCTATTATTTTAGGATCATTGATTTCCAACAGCTCGACTAATTCGTCCAATAGTCCAGGGTACAAAAGATTGTGAATCTCTATAAATGAGTGGTTATACAGTAGGATAGACAGAGACTGCAGTCTTGCCTGAACGCATTGAAGTCTCAATTGATAATTCGAGAAAGCATGAGCAAGTCTCACATGAGTGAACAGGGACATCTATAACAAAAAAAAAAACAAATAATTAGAGAAATAAACGTTAAGGAATCACGAGTAATTTCCGGTTACATTTTTGCAACTAGAGAATGTTAGTATGTTATTAACGAGGCCTATGAATATTGTTAGTAACCGTTTGGAAAACTCACAGATAAACTATAAATACCCAAAAAGCTTTCAAAGTGGTGCTTTATCTAATATTACATCTGATAGTGATGCCAGTTTTGATCTAGTTGTAATTAGTTATGCATAATTAAATAAAATAAATAACAAAACCGGACATACTATATTTGTGCTCATAAGGTTAACTGATTTTTGGACATAATACGAGTGTGCACACAGATGGTTGACCTAGACGAGTTTATCTCATCTGCTCACAGTAACGCTGTTGCGATAAAGTACACTCACCTGTCCATCAATTGGAACTTTCCAAGCGTCGAGAAGCGAATTCATGATCTCGGCAGCCGTACGATTCAGCTTATCGAGACCCTCAACATGGATGCAAGTGACTTGATTGAACTTGCCGGATTTCTCTTCTTCGGAATAAAACTCATAATGCAGTGTAGTGGCTGTCGGCGGACAGTACTGAAAAATGAAAATAAAAAATTTGTATTCCTCTCGAATCATGAATGAATTAAGAAATAAACTTAATGTATACAGAAAAACATGCTTGGGAGGGAAATCAACACTCTATTATTTTACAGTTATACTTGGATTATTAATAACTGAAGATATCAAGAGCTGTAACTATGTAACACATTTCCAGTAAACAAGTAAAATTTAGAGAAGAATCTCATTCTAATGCCGTGACTAGTGATGTGAGCTGGGAATGTTCCCAGTGGGAAGGGAATTTATAAATGGGAATATTTCCAGGGAACTTCCCGAAGGCTTTATAAGTTCCCAAAACGAGGGAATTTATGAAATAACTCTAAATGGTATTTCTTTGGTCTTAAAACAGCTTTGGAACCGTAATAGGTTCTGAATCATCAATAACAAAGCCAAATAATCAAAAATATACCATGGAAAAACTTCTATTTCAACCGTTTATAACAATAATTTTGAGAGCAGACTAGTTCAAGAAACTCAAAATCAATTTCATTATAAGCTCTGAAAAACCTGATTTAATTTTTGGATAATATTCATGTTAAGTATCTAATTTATTCATAAAATTATTATTTTCAGTAATTTCTTTTTATAGTTGAATAATTGAAACATTCAAGGCCACTTCTGTTTTTCCTAATTGGAAATGGTTTATTGTAAGTTTAACTTTTAAATTTTCCTCCAAGTACATTTTTAATTTAAGTGCTACTGAAGAAACTTGGCCTAAGAAGGTTCTGTAACTACCTTCTAATGCTCTCATACGGAGGCGGTAGGTTTGAAGACAGGAATGATTATTCCAAGCGGAGTGGCTATCAGTTAGGTGTTAGGAATGGCTGAATGTTTGTGCGCCGCTCTGCTCGGAATCAAACCTACCGCCCTATTTTGCATTGTTTCATAACAAAGTTGCAAGAATTTCTAATAGGTTTAAAAATGTAATCACTTCCTTTGATACTAGAAAACATGGTTGGTAGTGATCCACCAAGCAATCATGTGGTATTCAATAACATTTGAAGATGAATGCAAGTATTACAATTTTAAAATTTATGTAAAAGTATTAAGACTTGTATAATTTTTCTTCAATCTAACTCTTTAAGAATTGATTTATATGTTTATATAAATATATTAGAAAAGTATTGGGATGCCAACTGACCTATGCTTTTAAGAGGAAATTATAAATTCGCATGGAAATTTATGAATTTTGGGAATATTCCCGACAATGTTCCTGGGAATTTTCCCACAAGTATAAATTCCCGGAAATTTTACATCACTAGCCGTGACTAGGCCAAATATTTCGAATACATAGATCTTAACCTTGTCTAGTCAAAGTCCAACATTGACTGCCTATCAACGAATAATTATATATTTATTCAATAAGGTACGAACTCATCCAATAATAATAATAAATTATTCTCAAACAGTCTGTAGAAACAAGTGCCAAGAACTAGCAAAACAAGAAAAGTTACTTTCCATAAATACAGTATGTATCTGAATACGAGTTTGAGAAAATTTTGAGAAACATAAGTGTCAAGTTATAAAGTAAACTTCACCATGAATTCAAAGAAGGCAATAGCAACAGTTTCATTTATTTTTGCAGTCATCATTGTTTATGAATCATCATTATTAATTTATAGTTTCTATATCATCTAAGGTCCTTACCGATGGATTGTCTCGGCAGCAGTCGGCCAAGCCGAATCCATTTTCACGACCACCCCAGCTCTGAAAAAGAAAGTCGATCAGCCAAATTAAACATGGTATATCGATTTGACAGAAAGATAATAATTTATTAAAGAATAAGTGGGAAATGAGAACCTATTGGAAAACTTTGGACGACTGGTCTTATTTCGCTACTTTTTTCCGCTACACATACGAATGATGAAACCTTGTCAGATACGATAATTGTGAAGTCCAATGATAATCACAATTGATAATCAGTTTGATAATTAATAATCAGTTTGAAACTTGGGGTGGGAACATGTCGGAGCTGTGATGAACGATACCAGCTGTTATACTAGCAACGCTTTCATCGATGGTCCATTGCCCAAATGCAATTAACATCGCAGCTCCGACATAAACAGGCTGATTAGAAAACACGTCAATATTATCTACGCACTGTTAGTATCACAGCTGATATCGCTTATCACAGCTCCGACATGTTCCCACCCTAAGATTGGAAACGGCGAAAATAGGGTTTCAAACTACCAGTCAACAATAATATGGCATGATCTTTTAATTGCCATAAGTGAAGCAAAACCATCGATATTTTAGCCATTGATCGCATGAATGTTTGTGCAACTGGTCGAATTTGATATGTTCTTGTCTTCCAGCAAAAGATCTCTACCCGGTTCATTAACTGAATCATTGGCTATAAATTTCATAGAGTTATTAAATAGCCAAATACTTCATAAATGATATACTAATTCAGTAATAAATACAAGTGAGTTTACATTTGAACCATGTAACTTACCTCTGCAAGATACGTTAGACACTTGAGCAGAGCGTCTCTCATTGATGGTTTCAATCGTAGAATGAAATTGCTTCTCTTAGAAAACATGTAAAGCAGATTGAGAACTGCTAAAACAACTTCGAGATTGCATGATGAAAGCAAAACCAGAAGATGTTCTACTGAATTGTACATATGTCGGGAGAAAGAGTGCTCAATGAGTAAGGTCGTGAAATGCAGAACCCAGATTACCAGTTCTTTAAGCTGAAACATACATAATTTTAGTTCAAGTTAAGACACAAAAACATGCTGAAAATAACACATACAATTCGAGTATGTTTGCCTTCCTCTCATCACTATGCCACTGGATACAGTGATAATTGGTGATTTAATAATAGGAAGATATTTATTATTTTACTACAGTAAATTGAAACTTAGAAACTTATCAACTACAAGAAAATAACAAAGAATTCGTCAAGTTTCAGACCGTTGAAGAAAGGCAAATTAAAAGGAATTGAAATGAAGTTAACAGAGTTAAATACTTAGACTAACAATAATTCAATTTGTTTTCAGGATCTTTTTAGAAAGAAGATATGTGAGAGAAATACGAGTAGCAGAAATGAAACTGACAGAATTCATCACTTTACCGAACAATTTATGAAGAAGACAAAGGACGATTCATAAAGTTTATAGAGAAAAACGTTTTGTTGAAGAAGCAGAACATAGATCGCTCAGGGCCACATAAACATTTCCTGAGTGAAATGAAACTTGGTTCATAAGCCCAGTTAAACAAGCCATGATCAAGAACAAAGCAGTTGCCTACCTCGTCATTCTCAGGATCGTCCAGTTTGAGATGCCAGCTTTGGGATCCCTTGACAGCGGGACCCTCACGCGTGGCGGCCGATTCCAAGATCGCATCGAAATAGTCGAGAACTCTTACCCAGTGATAGAGTTCACATTTGCCGTAAGTCCACGTATCGATCTTCTTCAATTCGATCAGAACTTCTGACCATGTACAACGACATAGTCGTTCGATCAGCTCCTTGCAATCTGGAGGCTGTCATATGAAAAAATAACATTAGATGGATAACACATTGGATTGTAACAATCCAACACAAGAAATTTAATACAAAGTCCGAATAAGAGGAGCTTAAACAACGTCAAAGAATTTCCAGCACTAAATAGTTAAACACATACAATATTTGATTTACCAACAATATATCAATGTTCTTTGTTGTGGCTAACGTGATTGCCAAAGATAAAGCTGACTGTAGTGACTAAAACACCAAGAATTTCTACAGAACGAAACCAATGCCTGAAACATGATTCGTCACTGATGTCTCAATGACGATTCATCACAATGAGAACAGATAGGTCCTGTCAATGTTAAACGAAACATGAAAATTCAACAGTTACTGAATACAACTCAAATTGTACTTAATAATAAACTTTCAAGACAAAAAATTTATATCTACCGATCACTGGCCCAACACATATTACTTATGGCGTATAACAAATTCATCATTGAATGTTATGTGAACCGATATATATTTTCTAGTTAATGTGGAAAAGACTGCTTTTACATAAATTATGCAAACAACCTTAAACTAAATAATTAGAAATGAAATAATACCATGATCAACGAGGAAAAGCTAGGTAGATAAGAATGCTTCAATCAAATTCAAGTATATGCCTACATGGTCTTTTAGAAAGTATTTGTTGCCAGACTATTTAAATCAAAGGTAATTAGTAAATCATGGAATATTAAAACAGTTTTCCATCGAAAACTATATTTTAGTGTCAATAATCATATGCTTAGTACATATGTTTCAAGTACACATAAGTTAAAATCTAATCATATCAAGTACGGTACAAGCCAAGATATCTCGAACTCATAAATTCAAACAGCTTGGCGCATTCATATAAATAGAATCTATAGAAATGACAGCCTTTTCAATAGTTGCAAAATATTTACGATATCAAGATGTAGCCTATGTAGTATTTCTACTTACCACCTCCAGACTGCTCTTCCTTGCCTTGCTTGTATCTATTTTCATATTGATGCTGGTTACATCATCAATAGACAATAGCTGCAAATAAAAGAACAAAGATGAGTGCTGACAAGAGAAAACATCCATGCTCATCCATGGTTGCAAGAATACCAGACCAGCAAAAGACCATAGATATAAGCCTCACCAACTATCACAAAGAGACAACATTGATCATAGAGGGCGAATTTCAAGAACTTATTCAATTTTCTATTTTGATCTACTCCTAGAGCAGGAATTTCAATTTAAATAAATCATAAATGAGGAATCAAATCGGATATCAGAATGGAAATGGAAACAGAATAAGATATTGAAATTAGAATAAGACCAATGCACAAACTGAGATCTATATTGAATCTTCCAAATAGGGGAAGAAACAATCTAGTCAGGAGATAGATTGTTAAAGTGGATCCAACAACTAAGTTGAATCAAGCAAACTCGAATGTCGTTTTCAACTTTTCTACTGGAAGGGTCATTATCAAATAAGAATAAGTTTAAATTTAGAGCAGGAAAAGTTTCTATGGAATCTGGAACCAGTTGCATAGGAATCAACAAGTTGATACTTTCAATAAAACTGTTGTGAAAGACAAGTTGCCTAATGTTTGTTTGATTTTCAATAATATATATTAGGCTATTCATTCTACAAATACTTTCACACCCATAAAATATTCTATTGGTCAATCACCTCAGCCTAAAATTACATATAGGCCTACTATAATAAACAATGAAAGTAATTCAGAGACAAAATTTACATCAGCTGACGCAATCCCTCTAGACATCATACCTACTAACAGACCCAAGAATTTCATCAGAAGAAGAAACATAGTATCTGATTGTAGACATGAAAGACTTTGTAACGATTCATCGCACATCAATATTGCTCAGAAACATAAAAATTTTTATGATGAAACATCATCTCATGTTCATGCGACATTGTGAATAGACGAATACAAAATTCACATAAACAGTAACATTCTCTCATTTCTCGACTGAAAAAGCTCAAGATTTATCACACGCCAAAATTGGCCAAAAACTATTTCTTCAAATAACCTGGGCATTATAATTTAGCCTATATTTATTAACCTGAAATAATTATCAAGATTTTACATAAACATAAAAAATAACATTAGGCTACTTTTTGAGGTATCTACGAAAGTGGATATTACTTTGAAAAGCTTGCCTTCCATGAACGACATGGTTATATTAGCCTATGCATCATTCCAAGACCGTGTGTTGATACAATACGGCCACTTGTTTGAGCACATCAAACTTGTCAAAAATTCCACATTCAAAAACATATTACATATATCTTGAAAAGTTTCACTATAATTTGCTATTTGGTAGCCTAATCTGACTAATACGAAAACAGACCCATTTGGATGCTAGCCTAGCCTACTAACCTAACATGAAAAAGGCTGGACTAGTCCCTGAAAAATCCATTTCATTAAACTTTATTCACTACTTAAACGGCATAATTGGAAGATGAAGCTTTGCTTTTACTAAAGAAATTCCATTCAAGTATCAATAATTACAGATAGCTACTTGAAGGCGATGTAGAGTTATCGAAATTGAAGACCTACTACACGGGTACCAAGGCTAGTCGTTAAGGATATTTGAAGAATTCCGTTCCCTACAGTATTAATGAAATTTAGACACATGGAGGACACAACTATAATAAATTTATACCCCTATAGTTTAAAGATTACAAATTTTTACTACGGTATACTAAAACTGGGATTGAGCTACCAGTATCCTGGGCATCAATCAATCAAGAGTATTATTTTGCCTACATGAATTTGAACAAAGGTTCAAATTGACAAAATTTTACTTACAACTCACAAAACGATGGTATCAACACTTCTTACGATAAATCATACATTTCAACAAGAAATATATGAAAATTTCACTGCATAAATAACCGCGAACAATCCTTCAGCAGTGCACAATAAAGCAAGATGGCCAAAAACCAAGATGTCGGGCCTTGTCCAGTAGCAAAGAATTGCACACAGAAGTACAAACAGATAACTGACGAGTCATACAAAGAAGAATCCAGTTCTGGAACATTCTATAGTCTTTTAGTGATCAGAATATTTATTATTCAAATATTTAACCAATTGATGAAAATTTATTACAGAATTAATTTATCAAAACTTTTTTCACCATTTTCACGGAAATTTATACATGATGAAGAACAAAGTGCATTTTATATCGAAGTTGAGTAACTGGAATGATCAGAGCAATAGTAATATAGTTCAATTTAAATTATTTTATATCAATACATTTTGATTACGACCTTTCAACTCTGAAGTTACGATTCGAGAACAAAAACCTTGACTATGAAGCTTCTACAACCTCTTTGTTTCCCTTTCCCACCGTTATTGAGAAGTAGCTCCCAAACATCAGCGCGCTCAAGTGAGAGACAGAGGAACAACCTGGGGGAATTGAAGATAGATTATCATTGAATCAAATGTAAAAATGCCTGTTTTCAAACCAATCGTATTTGAAAAATATCCAGCCAAAATATTCCAGTAACTTATAAAATCAAAGCTACAATGCTTAAAAGCACTTCAGTTAATAGTAGAACGCCGATTATCCTTATCACTCCTAACTAAGCTTACAGTAATATAAAAAATTTAAATAAGTAATTATTCAATAGAACAAAATTTTATGTTTTATTTTACATAGCTTAGCACGGAATCTGTCTTTTTTTCTTGTATCAATAATTTAATAGCTCCTCTCTGTGCTTGTTAAACTTAGTAGGATGTGACACTTCATTTTTCTATACCAGTCTATATCCGAATCGGCCACACTCCCAATCAAGTCAGAGAATCGGCGTTTTCCTGTATCTAGGTCATTCGTCCTTTTAAACCATTCAATTCAATAATTTATTCAACACAGAGCTAATTTTACTCAACTTTTCAATGCGGTTCCAATAATATTGATTCCTATACCCAACCTAACGGGAATTCGGCACGCTCTTGAAATGAGAAAGATTTCTAGGCAGTTTATTTGGAGATAAATAAGATTTGCTATCATTCGCTATGATAGTATGAATGTTTACAAATTTGGTGTCACTCTTGAATTGTTTTCGTATTGAAATATTAAGTATGTGGCTTGGTTTCATTTTCCTCTCAATTTCTAGTCAAAGCTACTTTGCAGCTAAAGGCATACAACCCCTAAAACATATCGTTTATTCTTTTTTCATAAGAATACACTTTTTTGAATCTTGACTGATATGAGATCAGGGCGTGCCAAAGTCCAAGTAGACCTACATACATTTAGTTATATACTACTTTTATACTATTAAAATATCTTTTACAAAAAAAAACAACGCTTTTATAATAGAAAAATATATTTTTCATGAGTTTGGTGAAAACAATAAAACCTAATTATAATAAAATACAAAACAAAAACAGAACAATTCTTGAAAATACAAAACAAAAACAGAACAATTCTTGATAACAGATGAAGGTACACTAATTGAATGTTATTTTAATTACATAATACTGTATAATTTTGTTATTAGATAGACTATAGGATTGTATATTGACACTTCTCAAATATATTGTAGTGACTACCAGACAAAAGTTTCTAGCAAAAATCAATCGTTATTAAAGTTTGCACTAAGCTACAAATAATAGGCCTCACACAAAGTACGATGGGTTTCATTTTTCATTGCACTACTACTTGTAAATTTTAATATTGCAGAAAGGTTTAATGTTTTGTAAAGGACAGACAGACAAAACTGAGCATAAAAATTAGATTAATTTATCCTTTTCCTACGAGTAAAAATGTAGTAGGAAATGACAATAGATAATAGTTAATAATTATATATTATTATAAGGCATTATTCACTCTTAATTTGGCTTTGAACTAAGCCTAAAAAGCTCTGAGCATTTATAAGGATTTCATTATTGAAAATAAGCTTCGTTAAATATTTCAATTCTTCTAACAATATTACTGTATAAGAATAAACAAATATCTCTACTATATTTGATTCTTTACAACAAAATAGTGACAGTCCTAGAATTCAGGAAACTTCCACTTTAAGGAGTATTTTTATACTTAATAATCTATCTAACTAATATAACGGATGGAGAATTGATCACGTTTTTAAATATGTTGGAGAATGTATTCTTATCATTCCACAACAATGTCTTCCATTAAAGTATCTTGAATGTCACAGCCACCGACACAGTTAACAAGTAGCTTGAAAAAAAAATACTTGAGAAAGTTGTTAACAAACCCTCTCGGGTACGTCAAAAGAAACCATCTTTAAACCAAAAGTGTCGTTTGCAAAAAACAAAGAAAATCTTTTGGATAAGGAGATGGCTTCAAGTCAAAGGCTGAACCAATTTTGAAATGAATGTTTTAAAAGTTTAGAAAAGATTAGGAAAAATACAAAGAAAATTCTGATAATAGAACCTCATGCCAAAAAATGGTTAAAAATCAATCAGAAGAATATTCTCCTGAAGATGGAATCATGCTGCAAATTGATATTTTTGATAGTAACTTCTATCTCTTCAAATTTATTCATATCAACGCTTTTATTAATTTAAATTCCATGATAGGCCTACGTCAAAGTATGGTTTTTATATGAATAGTCCATGTAGTTCTAAATTCATAGTAATTTTAATTTGGATGGACATTTCAGCTTTCATCCAGCACAGTAATCAATAAAAAATACATATGAGTTAGTTATATACATATAAGTTAGTTCATAGTCAATAAAGCTCGTGAATTAATATAAGACAATTAATATAATTAAAGGCGTTTTTACAAAGAAAGCAGATAACCATACAAATATAATTTTCACATACTCCTGATTTATTTCAATATAAAAATATATTTTCATTATTATCATCGAATTTACACCCCACTATCAGAAATTTCCCATTACAACTTCCAATAGAACACAAAAAATAGTTCTACTACCAAATTTCGCAGTTTTCAAATACTTAAAATTTCAAAAATACTGATGTCAAAGACAATTTAGATCACTCGTTTACTTGAGAGTTTGATATTTGGTTAACTTTTTATAATATATTATATTTTCTTGAAACTATTAATAAATTTGAGAGTATATATACTGTATATATAGACTCTACAGCATGGGCTGATGAAAGGGGGTCAGCCTCTGAAATATCTCCATCTAATTGTAAGTTTATTTATGTTTTTCTTCTGTCTGTGTGAATATAAGTTTCTCTATCAGTGTTAATATTCAAATATATATATATCACATCACAAAGAGTCACTACTTTAATATTAACACTGATAGAAGAAACAGATAAAAAAATTAATAAACTTACAATAAAATGGAAATATTTCGGGGGCTGTGCCTTCTTCCTCAATCCATGATGGAGTGTCAGATATATCAATAGCAATCATGTTATTTTATAATAAACTTTCAGTTAATTCGAAATATGTAATTGAAATTTATAATTCTCAACCAGATAAAATAATTCTTAGGTCAATAAATAATAGATCACCAAAAGTTGATCTTGTCAAAAGCAATTGTAAAAATTGTGACTAAGTTGTAGACGATGTAAAAGAAATTATAGGTAAAATAATAAGTTGACATACAGCAATATAACATGCCATAATTGCGACATAGATTATGTCAAGACAATATTCTAGTCCTACAACAGTCAGAAAATAAAAAATGTGACCAAACAAAATAGTTGACGGAAGACAAGGTCATAGGAATGAAGAGTTGCTATTTCGGTGCTACATGATTTTAGCTTGCGTCTTGCAATTGATGTAGGGATTTTGTAGGATTCGAGGCGATGTTTCCATTACACGTAGAAGTAGATTATCTAAATAATCCTCCAAATCCTTCTGTTGGGCTCGCTTATTTTTCAGCTCTGCTTCCAACCGCACGACTGTTTCAATCAAATCCTGAAAAAAACCAAACTTTAGTATTTTTTTGTAAGAATTGATTTATGTATTGTGCATTTTGCATGAATGCACAATACCTCTATGCAACTCAAATATTTGAATCAGCAGACGGATAAAAGCCAATAACGTTTGTATGATTAAGATGTGTGAAAAGCAGCAGCGACAGCACACTGAGGACAACATACCTTCAGAACTATTAGACTATAAATTATGATATATTATTATTGTCGTACTTCTCTTGATTTTCCTTCATAGTTCTTGAGAACTTCTTGCGATAATCTAGATGAGTTGGAAGCAGGTGGTTTCTCAGTCTCGCCTCCAATTATGATTCTTTCCATTGTGCTTCGATTGAAAGCTGATGGCGAGAATGTAGATCTCGTATCTGTAACATTTAAAACCATGTTCAATTACTGGAAGAAGTAAGATGACTCAAGTACTCACAATATGCATAAATATCTTGATAATTACCAATTATGTAAAATAATGATCAGTTGAGAGATATATGATAAATTTTTCCTGATACAATTAAATTAATGAATGTGAAATCGAATGGAATTTTACATAAGTATACAAAGTTATATGATACATCAAACGTCACATGTTGTCAAATGACACACCACTGCTAAGAGCCAAAGTAAAACTATTTTTTATATTATATCAAGTACTTTTTGTTTAAACTTCAACTCTTTTTTTGAGACCTCTGATAGCCTACATTAAATTATATAAGGACATTTCAAATAACTGCAACCGGTCAAACAATAGATATAATGAAAGAATTTATTTATTTAGGATACTACATACTTTTGTAAGCCTCTCATACTAGTGCTAAAAGCATTAGTGTGTAAGGTTTTAGATTTTACTGTCAATCGAGTGAAATTTGTTTCAATATTCTGTATTGCCTTTAAATCTCATCTCACTTGCTTTATTGTCAAACACTTCAAAGTCTTAAAGGCCTAAATCTAAAGGCTTTATGCATTTTTTAATTTCAATATTTAGTTCATTAAAATGCATTCAATTTCAAAAGTAGTTAAATTGTTTGCTCGAAAGAATACAACTACAGGAAAATGTATTTGTATCCTAATATGACTACAAAATCTCAGAAATATAAGACTACCAAAACTCCATTCATTACCATGAAAGAATAATTCTATGATAGTAGACAATTCACACACAAATTTCATAGATTTAAAACAGTGTTGAATGATTTTCTTCGAACTAGAAAGCACAGGTGTTGTAGGGAAAAGCCAAGCTTAGTTCGGTGATTAATTCATTGAAAAATATAAATAAAGCCAGCAGCAATATTTAATAATGTATGAGGAATTATTGTATCCATAGATTATAATACAGAAACGGGATCAGTGGTAGACAACACAGTTCCAGTCACCTAAAACAAAAACACTATAAAAAAGCCAACTTGAAATTGAAATGAAGCAAATGAAGTTCCAAATCCGAATGATGAAATATACTCCCAAATCTGGGTGAGGAAATTTTACTTTTAAAATTCTGATGCAATAATAATGAATTAGCTTAATCATAGAGAACGAAGAAACCAAGTTGAAGCTGTAGAATACCTAATGTAAATTTACTATGAAAGGTGAATTTGAAGATACTGTACCCACAGATGTGGAGAAGGGAATAAGATTGCATCAAGGTATTAATGTATATTTACAGTGACAAACAATTGAAACCCCATTATTTACTGAACATTTTGTAGATGTGCTATTTACAAGGTACATGAATGTACATGTACAAACAACGGTTGTACTTGAAAGTTGGATATTTTCAATCGATTTTTTTAAACAATAGATTTTTTTTAAAGAACGAAGCTGAAACAGAATAAATTTCTCCTTGGAGAGCGCCTTCAACGTAACGTACAATAAGTTCATTCGATGTTTATAGAAACGTTTTTAAAAATTCTAGGGAACGACTAAATTTCTATACAAATGATAAATTAAAACAAAACATACTTGTGAAAAGAGAAATCTTATTGGCAACTGTGTTCTATTGAACTAGAGATTTTTTACGATGATTAATGAAAACAACATATAATTTGAAGCGATAAATCGTACTGCCAACCGTAAACTGAAAAGTAGAAAATGTTGTACAATGAAAACGAGAACAAAACATGAGAGGATTCGAACTTTTTACAATGATGGATAGAAATAAACCATGATACTAAGAGATAAATAGTTCTGCCAACCGTGAGCTAAAAAAAATAACTTTTGTACAATGAGAATAAAACATGTGAAGATACAAATCATACCCATCGTGTTTTGGAAAATTGGAGAATTTTTACAATGATTAATGAAAACAAAACAAACGTGAAGAGAGACTGCCAATCAACCATGTTCTAGAAAAAAAGAAATGCGCTTTCTAGCTTGCCTTCATCAAGATCCTTGCAAGATGATGAGGGTGAAGGAGTTTTAGCGCTCTCCTCATTATTCATTGAAAACAGCGACAGGACACTGAGCCGCCTTTTCAGCGTTTCCACTTTTCTGCCTCCTCCACTCCCTCCTTCGGCTATTCACATTCAAATATACACACATACACAACTACCACGCATGTCTCTCATACCTTTGCAAAACAAACTTCATATTTATCTCCTTAAGAAACTATCTTTGAGGATAAACTTTCCCAGAACATTTCTCACCCAAGTCAGCCGCCAAAATTCAAGTTCAAATAAGACAAAACTACTCAAGTTTTCAACGTCCAAGTTTAAGTAAGTTACAACGATAAATAAAATATTTGATAAAAGGTTTCCAACACGGTTTGAATCTAAAAATGAGTAGATGAAATTAAAAGATAGAATGCATTTCTGATGTGATTAAGTACAGTTAAAATTTCGCAATACTTTTAATAAACATAAGAAAAATCCATCTCGTAGTTTATTGTATGGGATGCTATTATTGAGAGAATGGTTTAAAATTATTTCCAAAAATGTCTTCAACTTTGAAAAGCTTCGTCCCTCTTCATTCATGCACCACTAAAATCTGACTCTTGAATACAAAAATGCATGATGTTTGACTCTGCTACAAACAATGAAACATTTTCCTACAAATTAAAATGTTCAAAGAACACTTCATAAACACTGACTCACATACACACAACTATTACACTTATTAAATACATTATACATTTTAAAGTTATCTGTACTGCACTATAAATCCTGGAAATATTCACAAAATACAGATGTACGTTTTATAGACAACTCAACTTCACTAACAGTTGTATATTTAACTGGTTCGGTAAATCAATTTGTCGTAAACCTGTACAATTAAATAAGTATCGTCTGTGTTGAAAATTTGAAAGATTAAAGAACGTACAATATAATAGGCTATATAAGTTACAGTTTGAAAAAATAACTACTGATATACGATATTAATATACTAATATTAGATACTAATAAACGAAAATATAGTAACGTACCTGTCTATCTATCTATTCGCCATCCGCCAAATTAAATGCATATTACTATAGATTTGTTAAGCTGAATTAAAATATTTCTGACACCATGTCTGGTGAGATGTTGTGATACCTAAACATAATGAAAACACTAGTAACTTATGTACTCAATCAATAAATCAGTGATATTTGACAACATCCTAGTGTTTTCATTATGGATTAGATATATTGCGGACAGACGAACACGAGTACGATCGCATTAAGGCACTTAATAATGTTCAATAATATTATGGTATTAGACTGCTAGACAAAATTCAAATACGTTTATTATTGATGATACCTTTGCCATGTTTTCCATACAGTTTTTGTTCCCATTCGTCCAGCTTTTTCTCTTTGCCTGGCGCTGCAGCCTGGAAGCGAGGAGGTTTGGCGGGGGGACTGCTGCGGGGGGAGGATGACTGCGTTGAGCGCCTCAACAATTCGCCACCAGCCAAGTTCTCAAGAGAAGCGGCTGCCGAACTGGCTGTGGCTGTGTTATCATTTGCATGAGTCACTTCCAATGAACAGCCTGATCCTTTGTGAGACAGCTCATCCAACTGTAGCCAAAACACACATCAACATCAATTCAAACATTTATTCATTATTTACCAATCGCATGTAATCTTTTCCAAAAGCTTGGTAATACATGAGTCAAATCCATACAATGAGTTTGCTCTCACAGATATCAAGCGATCCAGAGAGCTGTGAAAGTCACGTACAAAATTTCGTAACACACTGTAGTTAACAGTTATAAAACTACAGATAGATAGATAGATGACTTTATTTTTCACTTTCACATTACAAAAGTGCTGTGGGCGAAGTTGAGGCATACAAGCCCCCTCTTCCACTTAACCCACACCACAGAGTGACACAAAAACGATAAATTTTGAAATAACACTAATGAGGGTAAGAAAAATGAAATTTCAAAGTTTAAGGGTATAAACATAGAGAAATATACCTGCCATTAACTGTTCTAATGAATAAATTTCAATTCTTGAAGACAATATCCTTCAGATGATGACCATTCGCACGAGATTTCGCATGTGGGGTGACGTCATTTCCATACTAGAGGTTATTTTAAAACACGTGATTGCAGATATTGAGAATCATGATCATTTGCACAAACGACTGCCACAATGTTACAGATGTTCAATGTTAATGTTATTGATTGCATTGTCAAGGATGACAGATAAAGAATTCATGTTTTTTGATGATCGTCATCTGAAGGATACTGTCTTTGAAAATTGAGGTTTCTTTGATAGAACATTTAATGACAAGAATTCATCTTTATGTTTTTACCATTATAAGTTGAAAGTTTATTTTTCCTACCCTCGTTAGTTTTATTTCAAAATTTTCCGTTTTTTGGGGTCACCCGGTATAATAACAATAAGTCTTGATTATAAAAATGCACAATCTATCCAAAATTGCAATGCTATTCCAATTTCACAATCGCATGTTATGCATAATATAAAGGAGCTTGAAAAATCAATTTCTTTGAAGATAATAATAATTATTGTATTAGAGTTTCAGGATAGGATTTTCATTTGGAATAAGCCTCGCTTGAACCGAATTTGGAATTTTTCAAACATAGAAATAATAATACATGAGGAGGATATTCAAGATACAATTCATCAATATTTTAATTGTAATACCGCTGATGATTAGACAAGTGAAACATAACAAATGATTTAGTAATTTCAATGTTCTGAAATGGGTATTCAATAAATAGGTAATTGTTTCAAAAGTAATTAATATTATAATAGGTAATAAAGTCATAGTAACTATATATGTACTAACCAGTCAGTTAATTTACTTTCATCGTATTTGGAATACAGCTATGCTACTGTGCAAGAATGAAATAGCAAACAACAATGAAATAAGTCACAAACTTTATGCAATCACATGAAAATTGATTTTTCTAGTTTCTGAAAGCTTAGAAACATAAGCTTATAAGCACTGCATACTTTGAAAGCGTTTTTAGAAATGATGAAAGCTGAGAAAGCATATAGTTTAGAATAACAACATGAAATTGTTTGAATAATTTATGGGATGTTGAATACATACACTTTAAAGCAAAGAACTTGAATGATAATGTTAAGAAAAATATAATTTCCAAGGGCATACTTCAGGATAACGTCATAAAATTGAAGGAATTAATCGGTCACACATTGCCAAAGTTCAACTTTTCTTTAAACAGACAAGCGAAAACCTCAAATTTTTGTTGAAGAGAAAGATAGGAGTTCTTCAGTGCATCGAGTATTACCAAACACCGTATTTCTAGCCGAAAAATACCAGGATCTATGAAATCAACTTTGCACGGGAAAACTACATGGAATCATTACGAAAAGAAGTACCAGAATGTGTATTCAAGAGATTGAGTAGCCAAGGTAGAAAGCGAATACCAACAACTATAGATTAGTGAATGATGGCAAAATGTCAACGAAAATCGCTCTCAATACTGTTCTACCTTGAGTGACTCACCAGTTTAATAGAAGCATGTCCTATTTTAATTTTTCTGTAAGCTTTCATCCAGTGTTTGGATACAACACCATGATTGGCTGTGTTTGGAAACTCTAAAGTATTAGAATTTTGTAATTTCTCTACTTTTTCAAAGTTAATACATTTCCCTAGACTTGTATTACAAAATTCATCAATTTCAGTTTCATCACTGCCAGCTGAAAAAGCAATCAGATTGATTCTTGAAATATGAGGAGGGGACTAATAGTTTGTATAAAACACAAGACACACATACAACATAGTTTAGTCGCCACTGAAGGGATTCATAGTCAGTAAACCTTTGGGGTGAGTAAAAACGGCGTATAGCCATCACCAAAATGAAGCAATATGATTGATCAGTGGGCTATTGATGGTGGGCTTCCAAGCCAGCAATGCACTAGTCCGTGTGTCATGTGTTTTATACAACCATTGTGACTGTGAAACATTACATTGAAATAATTCATGTATTTCGTTTGACGACAAGATAAATCTCTTTGTAATGCTCATAAAATACTTTGAATTCAATCAGGTTTCTCACATTAACCACTAGATCAATTTCGAACACACTATGAATGAATTGAAAACATCTATCACGTCGATTAAAAGCTGTTGAACATAACATTGATAAATGTATGAATTTGAACATTCTGTAAGAATTGGAATACAAATTCAATAACATTGATTATTGCATTGTTCAAAGTACAGTATAATACTATTATTTCTAATTAATGCTCAAAAATATTGACAGGTTAATCAAATCGACAAATGATTGACATTATTAAAATTCTCCAATTTGACAAAGACATTAGTAAATGTCCATCTACTATTTCAAATATATCATTCACCTAATAATTCAAACACATTTATCATTCACCAATGAAAAAACATTTACCGAATGATCTAACACAAAATTACTACTTCCTTCGTAAGAATTATTCTAATTGAATAAATTCAACGACTAAAAACCCGCAATGACTAATGAACATCGCCTGTTATGAACAGTATTTCTATCAATTATCGTGATATGTTTTACGTCAAAATTCATGTCAATGAATACCTTTAATTAGATTCAACCAAAACTTATGAATGACTTCAAGAGATATGAGCTTCCTAACAACTTGAGGTTTTCAATTCTATTAGAATAGGCTGTGCCTGGCAATTTTCATGACCAACTAAAACTTAGTATTTGAATATCTAAACTAATACAAATTCAAAAAGCGAGCGCTGAGTGCATGATTTATTTACCCTCTCTAGCTAATTTACAATATTGAATGAAAAAAATTTAAATTAATACTTATTCTTATGGATAGATTAAAATATTATTACATTGATATAGTATATACCGAAGATTTCAACTTGCGAACAACCAATTCATGATCAGTCTTCCATTGCACCAGTTTTAGACTTGAATTTATATTTTAATTAATCATCTTATTTGAAGACGGAAATCAAAAAGCTATTAAAATTGTTTCTGAGACAACATGCTCAATACTTTACAAGAAATAAGATAACAGTTGATAATTTTCAGGTTTTCATCCATGTACACAGCGAAGCCAATTCATGTAATTCAAGATATCTAGTAAGAAGAGGAATAGACAATTTCTAGTTGGAATAATATAGCATACATGAATTAACTGAAGCAAAGAAGGAAAGAAGTTATTTAATCACGAACGGAAGAAATATGCAGTAATTAAAAAAAGTTAATTATGCTATGCATAAATTTCATTTTCATAAATTCATAATAATTATTTGTACAGATATTTATAATGATTATCAATAATGTATTCAAAAATTTTAATTTGTACGATTTTGTTCATTTATAGACGGTTTACTGATTTGATGGATATTCTATTCCATACACCTATCTGCTCTCAAATCAAACACATAAGCATTTTTTGTATTTCTGATTTGACTTACTCTGATACAAATATAAAGAATGTTTTCATACATAGATTATGCTATTTTTATCATAAAGATATCAATGCTAATTATTGTGTTGAACATTCTGAGTCAACACGAGAAAAGTTTTAAAATTTATTTTTATAAAAAAGGAAAAAATAGGACTAAAATAGGAGAAAAATTTACATTTTTAGGTGCAGAACAGAAAACTACAGTTTCACTCATCAATGGGATTCAACAAAATATTCACATTAATCGATTGTTTGTGCAGAACTTACTAATTATACGTACAATATATTGAAAGCACAAAAATCTAGGACAAAGAGTAAATTACCAGTGAATTTGATATGTTCATCATGGCCTTCTTGTTCTTCTTCATCCTGAAGCAAAATAAGTTAAGAAACTCTCTGAGTGAAATACTAAATTTATGATCAAAGTTTAGAAACTCTGAATTTCATGACCACGCCACTATCATTTAAAAAATGGGAATAATATTCCCACTATTTTGTACTTGTCAAAGTATATCTCCTCACAGATTGACCTGTTGCACCTTCGCAATGTCTCAACTTGTTATGGTAGATTTTCCAAAATCAGAGGCCTGTTTCATAGAACTTTAGAAGTCCTGTTAAACAGGAAGAATGCAGACACACTCTAGACGCGGCGTGCAATGAATTCAACATCAATGATAGTTGATAAATCGATTTGAATAGGAATTCAAACAAAAATAGGTCCCTATTACACTTGGCCATAAGATTGCACAGTTAATTGGCTAAATTGTTAATTTCATCAAGCAAAACAATTTCATGACAAAAGGCACAGTAATGCAACGTATGAAGCATGTCTATGTTCTCAGATGAAATTCAAGAACAATAGAAATATTACAAACCCAGCCAGCTCAAAAAATATTCGGATATACAGCACATATTTCCGAAGCGATCAAGTGTTTTCTTGATTCTAACTCAAAAAGTACAGGAAAATGAAAACGCCCTCACTAACTTGTAACATGCGACACTTCTCTGACATCCATATTTCAAACTTATTAAGATTTTTCTAAATATAATTTTGAAACACACCAAAAATTAATGCTGAATACATTTAATAGAATACAATAAAAACAGTGAGCAATGGATAAATTATCGCAGTTTGTGACGAATGTCGAAAATAAAACATCAATTGAACAAGTTTTTCCAAAAACAAATTGGAAACAACAAAAAACAAATTCTAATGTTAATAATCTAATCTGAAGAAAAATGCACTATTAATATTAGGTAACAACCATGCAGTCTTTGCATTACTTGTAATCACATTTTAAGATGCAACTGATTACTAAAATGAATTGAGAATAATAGTGAAGAGAAATAATTTGAACTTACAGTGAATTCATCTTCACTCTCACCCTCGCCCTCACTGATCACTCCAGGGTCCGCATCTCCGGGAACCTGCCGCGAAAGACCATTCCCAATACTGATCTCATCAAGTCCATCTGCATCATTATTTTTCGGACTTTTCACTTTCTTTCCTGAAACATTTGAAAAATACATTTCAACACCTGTTAGATTTCTCCAATATTCAATTTCAAATATGAATGAAGTGGAGCGAATGATTTCAAATACACCAGTTGGTGTTCACAAGTTGAACTGAATAGAAATGATATGGCATTTCAACCTATTCAATGAAAATAAGTCAAACTATTTAGTGGGATGATTAAGTTCCTCGCACATGACAAAATGATAAGTTCGAGTGAGCTGATTGGGCCAGTTCTGGTTACAGGCCGCGCCACTGATGCACTAAAAAATGGATATTGAATGTTCAGTATCGGTTCAATTCTGAACAGGAATATTGCTTCACATTATTGAAGTGACATATCATGTATCAATATGGAGATACTCGTCATGATGAATAAATTCATCAAAGTGTAGTTGATTTTTTTCTAATATTGAGAGTAAGTAAATTGGAGTAATACTAGAAGCCATTTATATTAGGCCTATTTGTCACAAGAAAGGAGAATAGAACATACATTTCAAGTTCAGTTGTATCATTAAAAACATTTTCTTGATTAAATATTGGAAAAATAGTAGAATTAAAATACTTTAAAACTATCTCTCAACTAGTTCAGTTGATTTTAGTAAGGTCACTCTCATATCAAAATAGGCTACACGTTTCTTTTCTTGCTGAAACAATCTGGTTCAATTCGAGCCCAAATAGACAATTGAGGCTGTACGGGGAACAACAACACTTCCAAGAGATATTGTAAACTTAATGATAGAGTATTGCTTTTCAGCTTATACAAGGAATTTTAATCAATAACAACTCACCTATTTTACTCGCTAGTTTCTTCAAGCCCTTTCTTTTGTCTAAGCTACTAATACTAATTAGACTTCCACCTGAAATAAGAGATTAATCTCATCAATGTTATAATAAAACATGAGAAAAGCATTTAGGGTTTTTTCAACAAAATATATTGAATACAAATAAATTATACAAGGTCATCTAAAAGGTTGCATCAAATTGAAAAATTAACCATATAAAAACCATTAGAGATAAAGTCATAATTTTTTGTACACAGGGAATAGGCTATTGAAGTTTTTTTTATGGTATGACTGCACCGTGTTCAGTCGAGTATGTCTGAGATTTGTCGAAAGTAAAGGTTTGGTGCGGGTTGGCGAGTGATTGGACCCATCTTTTTTGTGGAGCGCACAATAACAGCATGTTTAGACATGTTAGAACAGTATGCTTTTCCTCAAGTTGAACAAATTGAATTGGAAAAAAACTCTAAAACATGATTTGGCAACAAGATGGCGCGCCTCCATTGAACCGCACCAAACGTGATGCATTGCGTGTTGTGGAACGTTGGTTTCCAAAAAACTGCCGCTTTCAGTAGAAAAAGGTATGAGAGACAGAATAATGCTCAATTCTATAGATTTGTTTAGTCTTGTGCTTTATAACTTGATAAGAGATAAATTATAATAACAAAAAGGATACATACTGAAAACTTGGGATAGCTGACCGACTGAAGACTTGTGTTTATCTTTTTTACTGAGATCAGCAAGACTGCCCGACATAACCACAAAAGCCACTTTTACTTCCAGCTCTCCTCGCTCTTTTTTCTTATCCTTTCCAGGTTTATCTCTCAACTTATACCATCTAGAAAATTACCAATTAGTTAGAAATCAGAAACGATTATAAATCAGCAGACAATAAATAAAATAAAAATAAATTTCTATTTTCCGCAAATCTATTACAACATTATTACATAACTCAGAAATATAAGAAGTTTCCATAATATAATAGAATACAACAAATTATTAGTGACATTATTATTATTTTCAATGTGTTGTATAAGAATACAACACATTGCGAAAAAAAACATTAGGTTGCCCTGATGTTAATACATGTTTGCAATGTTTTACATTTTTGAATAAAAGAGGGAGTAAAGCGTACATACAGGTTGCTTATTTCTATTTCTATTTTAATTCAGTTGACAAGAGCCTACTAAGTATTCTCTAAAACGAAGCGAATTACTTGCTACATAGTAACTTTACGGTAGATGTTAGAAATGGTGGCATAAATTTACATAATTTACACAATTGAGTGGATAAAAACATTTTCACTATTAGAATATTGAATACTTGATGAATGCTGTTGGAACTCACTTGTTTCTAGGCATTTCATATACATCGAAATCAGCCAAAGGTATGCTGACACATCCCAAAAATTCATCGACGCCCAGAAAATTGCGATGGAAAACGGTGAGCGTTATCTCGGCCGTGTTGCCTTGCTTTGGAATTTGTCTGAAATTAAAAAGATATTCAATATTATTGAAATAAATATAACTTAACTGACAAGAGTTTTTTGTAATGTAGGCCTATCATTCATCCACTTAATGATTGCTCAAGATTTCATCAACACATAAATAACTTGAATGCACCATCGAATAGATGCTAAATACAGGAGAATTTGAAAAGTGTGCTGGTGTCAATAAATTTATGACATTCAAATGCTAATTTACTGATTTTTGAGAACTTTTCACAATTTTTTTTATCTCAATCTAAATACCTTATGCTCACACATGAGTATGACAAATGCACAACACATTATAAAAAAATATTATTCAAGTTAATTGAGAACTAGTTTGATTAAAAGGCATTTCTTGAGATTTATTCATCAATCACTCAAGTCTTTGAATGCCTTCTCAACAAATGTGTACAAATCCAATTTCAGAAGCATCAAATCTCGCAGAGAAGATAATCATTTCGAAAACAGCAACTAGTTTGTTAATTACTACCAAATAAAAAAAATAATAAAGAGAGAAAGTTTACAAACAGAAAATTTTGGAACTCTCCAAGTGATTGAAGAGTTCCTAAATGAAGCCAATAGAAATTATTATTTTTATTGAATTCATACTCACAAATCACATTTTTCATGCCACTCAATAACGTCCGACGCTTTAGCTTTCAATGATGTTTGATATTTATCTTTACCTAAAGCAATTGTCACAAAGGCATCATTTGTTCCTGAAAAAAAAAGATTAACCTGCATTGATATTTACAAAACATAAACAACCAAAACATGGATAGTCAGTTCGATTATTTGGAATTGTATAGGCCTACTTCCCAATTACTCGATTCAAGTATTTTTCTTCACTTTCACAGGAAAGAGAGAATAGCCTATTATAAGCGTTTTGATTTCATTAGCGTCAATAGTCTCATAGTTTTGAGACTTCTCTTAACAAGTGGTAATCATCCTCTCCTACTCCAGGTCAGGTCATTACAACATTTGAAACATTATCCTATTTCATCCCAAACACAATATGAAGCATGTTAACAGAAACATTTTTCATAATTATAGCCTTTTATGAATTGGCCTCATTGGCATCAATTTAAAAACACTGAGCTCAGATAATCTTGATAGATTGAAAAATTAATTGAGATCTTATGATGCCTGATTTGAATACAATACCTCTCACTAGAATAATTGAATGATAATGAATCTCTACAACTTCCTTACCATTTTTTCCTTTTGTGATTAGGCCTTTGGCTTTTTGAACTGTAAAATGAAAAGAAAAAATTATTAGATGAACTCCAGATTAGTTTAGTAGATAAGTTTGATTCTCCAGGTATGAAATGAATTACTGACGTAAAATAAGGTGATTCAAAGAGAGTTTCGATAAGTCAGTTAAATGCTCAAGACAAAAGACTTGTCTACAGAATTCGCCAATTAATAAATGTATTCCAAGAGTAGTAACACATGGTTAGACCTACATTCAACGTAAGGATCAAGTAGGTTAAGGTACCGTATCATAATAAATTTTCAACTCAACGCATTGTTCATGTAAGATGTTTTACATAAATTAAGCTCCATTCAGGATTTCTTGACTAAGACATCTTCATAATGCACTACAAGATGGGAAAATACGTTCATAAGCACTTATCACACTAACACACCACAAAATAACGGGTTGTGTATCGTCATTCAATGACAAGAAAAGACAAGCGTACCGTATTTACTTTGTACTTTTAAAATAATCGGAATGATTTCATAACTAGAACTAGAATAATTTGTGTTTTAAAAGGGTTTAGCACATCAAATTCTGTCAAAAGATACCGTGATAAACTATGATTTACTTACCTGTAAGTTGAACGTGAGTTGGACTCCACATTGTCCAATTTGAAATAAGTTGAGAGTTTTAAAAGTGATAGATTCAAAATTAAATACCAATTCCAAATGCGCAGCTTAGACGAGACATGACATGTAACAACACAATACAAAAATAGTAATTCCAATTCAAATTGGCTAAACGTACCCACCCAAATTACTTTGTTATGAGAAATAAATAGGTCCACAATCGTAGGCCACAACTCACAACCTAGAAACGTAGAAACAATTTTGACAACAGCTGATGCAGTGCCATCTCATAATCTCAGAGATTCAGTTGGCTGGGCGAGCTCTGCCAGATACCATTAGCGCGAGTATTCAAACCACTCAAGCACTTCAATAGCAAAATTAACATACTACTGTATAATGATAATTTCACGATAGTAATGGGAATAACGTGTGAAGAAACCATTTGGTTGGTGAAAACACTCTATTAAAATGTAACAAACAAACCTTTTTTATATTGTATTATGAATTAATATACATTCTAGATTACCAAAATTTACATTTCAATAATACTGTAATTATTATATCCACATCTCCCAATCCATTATTTTTTATTCACTTATATATTGACTATACAATACATTGTGATAATATATTTCACAAACATGAAAATAAAGAATAAAGATAATAAAAATGCTTCATTATTGGGGAGCAGTGCCAAAACTTACGGTATTTGTAAGTTTGGAACAAAATAAAACTACAAAGTGTGGTTTTAATGTAGGTACTACAAACTATTATTCCTCACTAGAAGCCACCCGTGCTTTGCAACGGAGCTCCACAAAACAAAGCTAAAATTGATTTCTTCTCTACTATGTGTATCAAAGATATTATTCTTTTTTTCTGGATTAGGCCTTAAAATATTGTATAGGAGTATAGCCAAATGCTATATGCTGAAACTGAATATATATAAGGCAGGCAAAAATAGTTTAAATTTATTGAGAAATTCATTTCATCCAATAAAGTAATAAATTGGAGCAATTCAGAAATTAATGGGAAAAATATTAGGAAGAACATGGAGAGAAGTATAATTGTAGCATAGGCTCCATGTTATTCTTGACGGGTAAACACATTAACACAACTGTATTTACTTAATGTAAGTAGTATTTATGCTACTTTACAGTAAACACATTCATCTTTTGTCAAGTAAGTTGACTGTAAGCTCCATATTCCCGTTAAGCATTTTTAAGAAGGCCTGGTAATCTTATTACCTACTTTTGCAAATGCCACAAATGACAAAAAATGTTCTTAATTAAGATATGTTTAAATAATTTTTTTTCAAGCTCATTATGTTTTTAGATAATTTTTTCTCTAGGTTTTCTGCTCTGCAAGAAGGCTAGGACACTGAAAATGATACATGCATGTGTAAACTAATGCTGGTATGAAAGTCACAGTGCATGCATGCTTAAACTTCCACGCCAGCATAAGTTTACATATGCATGTATAACTTTTCTGGTGCGCAAGCACTCTTTGGCGACAGAGAATCATTGCACGTATGAACGCACCTTTAAATCAATACAAAGGGTAAACGAATATTCAATGAAGAGTAAACCGAATTCCGATAGAAAGATTTTTAATGAAAACATCTACTAGGCTACACAGAATTTATCTATTCACTAATCATGCCAGACACCATCATTATTATCATGATACATTTCATTCGAATATTCTTGTAACATTAATAGGCCTACAAATCACCAATGCAATCAAATCGACCAAACATATATTTACGAACTTGACTGGCTCTATTGAGGAAGTTTATCATAAAAATTGATAAAACACTGAGAAAAATAATAAAAAATTCAGAGTTCCTCAGGGAAGGGTCACTTAAAGGGAATCAAAACACAAATACACCAAGGAATATAAAATGAGCAAAATATTCGCAAAACAATCAAATGTCAATAAAATGTTGAATAAAGAGACTTGAAGTTGTCAAAACCACATATTTGATAAAACAACGAGATCTCGTCAACTTCAGTCTTTTTATTCAGTATGGATAAGTACCACAATGTTCAACCTTCACTACTACAAAGAAAGGAAAAAATGTTGATAACCAACAAAAACAAAAAATAATAAAATCGCTCTGACAAACTGGATGTTCTTAAAAAATGTTTAAGCAGTGGTGTGTGACAGATACACTTTGTTTTTCGGCCCATATATGCCTCGTCAACCACTTTTTACAGATGACATGTTAGAATAAGAAAGCTTTTTCTAATGATGTTATTTTCCAATTCGTATTATCCATGCATTTTCAGGACAATAATTTTCATGACTTGATAATTTACTAAAGTTGAAAACATATTATGAAATCCAACTTTGAAAAACTTATTTTACATATTTCAGGTGTTATTTTCCTAAATACTGTACTTGAAATGATTAAAATTTTAGTGATAATATACTTCAAGTACTTGAACGATTAATAGGTGGCATGCACACTTCTGTACAGGGATTCTTTAAATCGATGGGTTGAACATTTACGAATTTGAGAGAAATTTGGAATTCTATTTAATTGTTGATAGTTCAAAACGCAATTTCTGTCTCCACAAAGAATTGATATTTTAAAAAACAAAATCAAACTTTTCGGGTACAAAAAGGCTTAAGCTGGACATACACTATCAGGTCACCTGACAGGTACGCCTGATCAGTTCTGCCCGTTCACCCAGACCTGGCACCTGACAAAGCCGAACGTAATCGAGGGAATAAAGTTGACAGTTCTTAACCAAGTCACTTTGGCTCGGATCTGTCCACTAGGATCTGAGTCCTTCTAGTGGTTTAAAAGAATATTTGTTGAAAAATCATATTCTTGCAATAATTGTGCATCAAAATTAGGATTGTTAAGAAATTTGCTATTATTGATATCGGTATATTTTTTTCATATTGAGGTAGACTTGAAATTGTTTGCTATATTGGTCCAGCTGTCGCCTTCCTGTGGGTACCGTAACTGAATAGCTTATCTCACCAAGGAGAGACGGTATATTATATGTCATAATATTATATCATTAATGTTCCATTTGGGACCACAAATTACAATGGTCGTAACAGTCTTGAAATTTCAAAGCAGTCACAAAAGTCATCCTCTAAAAAGTTCTAATCTAAGTATTCTATGAAAGTATAGAAATATAGTAGGATAATGTTTAAAAAACAGGTCCCTCTCAATGTTACGCTGTCATATAAGTTGGGTATATAGCATATATCATATGAACTTTTATAGGCTGAATATTTAGTACGGTATAAATAACTTTTGTGTCTATACATATGTAGAATAGATACGTTATATAATAATGGTAATATACCCTTTACATAAATATGCCTCTTTTGTTAGGAATGGATTAGGAGAGACAAGTAGATTTAGCTGTATCCAATACTGTCGCCATCAAATCATATGGAATGGATGTTCTTCCTCAAATATTTCTATTCTTTATCATCAGCACCTGAAAATTGCCACAATAAAAATAAGATAAATATATTATGGAAGATTCAGATTCAGATTCACTTATCACTTATTTAATAAGTTTCATTGTAAGCTATATGTTCTTGATTTATATTGTATTGAACTTGGAAATAAAGTCATTTAATTTCTGAATACAACAAATAAGACTGGTTCATAAGATTTTCTAATTTACGGTACAGGTACTTATCATTCAGTTAAATTGTCATTCAGGGAATCATGAAGATCGTTAGATAAGAGTAAAATTGAAACAACTTTTCCTCAAGTAGTATAATACGGTAGGGTAGCCTACTCACAAGATGATGAGCAGATCGTACCGTAGCCAAAAACTGTTCAAATTATGGTACATGCAGTGCCTTGCATGACCTCTGATAGGTACATGGGTGTCCCAGCAGCCAATCCTCCGTCAGTCTTCTCTTGCTCATTGTCTCGGTCATACTCACAGTCCAGGTAATGACTCTGAAACAGTCGACAATTTTGTTTGTGAATGAAGAAAACGTATATTGAATAGTACTTGATACGTTTGGAGAACACGTAAAAACTTTTAATTATGTTGTCTCGCATCCTGATTTTTGGTTGGAAAGTCGGGTAGGTACCAGTAAATTTAAATTCAAATATGAACATTAAGTTACCAGAATACTTCTCTAATCATCAAATTTGATTCTCATCTCGATTATAATTTTCTCATTGTATGAAGAATAGGTTTGGGCATTAGCCTGTTGTACTCTCTCTTGTAAATAGATAAATGGTTGATTGAAGTCCTTGAATACACGTTAAAGTTTAAAATGTTGCAATATGTTTACTGATTTGGATGACAATCATAAAGATGAAGAATCGAAATTGGTGAAATTGGATGCTTGTTTTGCCCTCTTATTCATCTGCCAGCGTACCGCTAAAATTT
This sequence comes from Laodelphax striatellus, assembly GCA_017141395.1. Taxonomy (NCBI): domain Eukaryota; kingdom Metazoa; phylum Arthropoda; class Insecta; order Hemiptera; family Delphacidae; genus Laodelphax; species Laodelphax striatellus. The sequence goes on from CM029544.1 coordinate 26,220,231, forward strand.
GACTCAGAATCCGTCAAATTCAGCTCCTCAAGGCTAGTATCACACTAATAAGATAGGACATTCTATATTGAACACCGCGCATTGGATCAGACCCAATGGTATTTCTCCAAGTGGAGCTGTTTCTTTGTATTCAACTTCATAAAATATGTGCTTCCAAAATCAACATTTACCTCAATTAATATGAATACTTTCGAAATTGAATTTAAACAAAATAAACAGAAAAATGAAAGCTTTGAATCTAGAACTATACGTGACACCATATAGTAATATAGGAGAATCTATAATATAGTTTTATGTATGACTATTTAATTCATACGCTTACCTGGCAATCCATACATCTACAGTGGTCACTCATTTTACAAGTGATTCCCCACTGAGCAGCTACAGCTTTGTAAAGCTCCTTACTTGACTTGTGCAAGATCTGTACTGGTGCTGGTTGTTGCGGACTCTCCACCTCCACTTTCCTTTCTTCTTGATTATCATTCTCATTTTCTCCCGACTGAAACATTAAACCGTTAGTCCGTTAATCGCCCGCCCGCCCTTTCAATAGCCTATTCATGGGCTATTTTGTCCTTCTAATCGTCAAGTCATCTAATCAATTTATTCATTTTGTGTGGCCTACACTTTCATAAAGCAATATGGAAATGGATTGCTCTAAATATCTTATTTGATAATTTGGATTAGGCTATATTGATTTCCATTAGATACTCATCCAAATAATAATTCCTCAATAAGGATCCCTAACAAAACATGTTAATTTGAACTGAATCGATGTTATATAGCCATAGGTTTAATTTAACATCTTTTTCCAACTCTATAGGCCCCTATCTCTATAATATTATTCAGGATGTATAATGCCTTCAATTTGATAAGACCCTTGAACTGAAAAGACCTGAACCTCGTAGACCAGCTTAATTTAATTAAATTTTAATTTTTGATTATAAGTTGAAAAATAACAGACTGTCATTAAAAACCAATCAATTTGACGCATTTTGTTTTTTAAAATTATGTTATTCAACCAAAAATGAAGCAGCTTAGGCCCAGCGCCCACGGAGCAGCTGCTATCTGACTGCAGTCACAAACCCAGCGATGCCCCATTCTCTGTCTCATCGCCAGTTGCGAGTTCACAGTTACGCTTTCCAGTTACTCTGAGTTCTAAGAGATGTCGCTAGGATCGGCCCCTTCATTCCTGGTCACAAATTTTAACGTACGATGGGAAATCTATTCTAATCTGTTATCTATGATGAAACGCACCTCAGATAAAACAGTCTCGTAAGAGGGTGGGGGCGATGGTGATGGCGATGATGACTGCTGAACTAAGCTGCGATCTCTGTCGTTCATTTCACATTGTTCTCTCGCTCTATTCCTGTTTGATGTCATTTTTAGACCTGCAAAACCGATTTCCATTCAACTGAATCGTTCAGAAAATGTCATCTTAAAAAAAGTGAATCCCAACAAAAACATGGGAAATGTTTACAGAGTTGATATAGGATATTTTACTAAGTCACCATAACAATAATAGCATTCAGTTGGCAATTGCACAATCTAAGTAAAAATTTATTAATTGTATTTACAGTGTTACCCTGGTGTGATTACTACAATACCGGTATTGAACGTGTGTACAATTGAAAAAATTTTAGTGGAAAATAATGAGCCATAAATATAGCATCTACCGTGATAAACTGCAATTATTCAAAAGATTTCATAATTTTTGAAAATTGCTGTTGCCTGTAGGTATTCGTATTTGGTTCTTATTCAAATCATTATTGTGTCATTAGCATTAGATGGCATCATTTTACGGCGGTTGAATTCAATTTGATTGTAGAATTTTGCCGTATGAGACCATGATAAATTTTTGTGCTTTTTCTACAACTTTCTTCTCCTCTGGGTGGAGTCCCTGACAGAATACTTCAGTAGATGATAATTATAAATCAGTACCTACTAATTTATTATTGGAGCGGTTAAGAACAAATTCTTGTATGAACACCACCGTACACAGTCACTATAAATATGAATAATTTTGAATTTCTAACCTCATGGGCGGATCATTCTTTATTTTTTTTTTTTTGAAATGACAGGGGAAACTTGATTGGGTTATTAAATGGTGGTGGCGGTACCGTATTGATTTTAAGGACTAGTCAATGTTTGCAGGGAAATGCAAGCTTTGTTTGCTGTTCTCCAGAAATGAGTGGATAGTTGTTGTTACTCACGGTTTTTGTAAACCTGATGTTGTTCAATTGAAGCTATTCAAAATCGATCTGTATCTTAGTGGGCAAAAACAAGCATCTTTGTTGTCTCTTGAGACTCTGACATGCACTCACATGTTACCAAATAGTGGCCCGATGATTGGTTGCAAATGGGAGGGAAGAGCGGCAGCGCAGTAGATGCACACGCTTGTAGACAGGAATGCTCTGTTGCTCCCACTAATTCAACCCTTACTTTCTGTGTCCTTAAAAACATCTCCTTCATTGCTTTCTTTGATTATATTGTTCAAATATTAATTATTCGGTTTGTAAAACGTCAAGCAGAATTAGCAAGAATTTTCTCTCTATAGATATTTTTGAGAGCGATTATTGTTATCAAGTACTTCTATCATAATCTGATTAATTTTTAAATCGTTTTTTCAATATGGCACTTTATGTTGTAGAATTGTTTTGAGAAGAAACCCCACACAATACTACCAGAGATAAACATATTGTTAATGGTTAGTCTATGGTATTACTAACTTTAATGAGAATTCCTATTTAGAAATATATTATGTGTTCAGTGTTCTCAAATGGAGTAGAGTGAATGACGAGGCTCTGTAGAATAAACTACTAACTCTATGCATGGATCAGAACCACCCACATTCAACCTCTCTTCATACAGCATTAGAAATTAAGTTACTATCTATATTCTATCAGGGGACGAGTATAGTTGTTAATTGAGATACAGTGCGCCGATTGACATGATACAAACTCTGATCAAATCTTAATCCTAATTAATCTGTGAATTGAGAATCTCGAGTGTTCAAGTTATCTCTTGAACCATTCCCTGCCTACCACCAGCTATTCAGCCATCAATATTTTAGCTCATTAAATTGTATATTCAAACTGTATTAGAATTCAGATCTCGACTATATAACTACCATTGAGAGAGTTCATTTGAATTTAGTTCTATAGCAAGATATATACAAGCAAAATTTGATTAGACATTTCTTTCAAAAAACCTTTTTTAAAGATTTCATTGAATTACTTGAATTCAATGCAATTTTCATCTTGGAAGGAGAATGATGTACTGTACCTTCAAAGCTCAAGCTGCATCTTTATATCTTCAAGTCAGCTAGAATAAAAATATGTGACCAGTTCCTTGATAGATGAAGAAGGTTCAACAAAGAAAGTAAACACAAAGTATTGCAAAATCATCTTTTTTTATAGAAAATTAACAAATTCTTCTGATAGATATACAAAATTATATTGGCTTTCAACAAGAATATTTCATGCGTACCATATAATATCAGAATTATAATGAATTTTTTCAAGATACATTCTATGGAATATTTTGATACTATCAATCTCACTAAATTTGAAAACATCAGAACAAATTAAAAGGAAATCTACTTGACTGGGTAACAAAAAATCTATATACTTGAGAAAAAAGTACCGGTAAATGAAAGATGTAAATCAAATCTAGAAAAGATGAACTTCAAAAACATATTCAATTACCAACAAAATTACTGTATTTTGTGAAAGTTCCACATTTTAATACTGCTATCAGGTAATTTGTATGAAGATGTGAAAAATTAAGAGGATGAAACATTTTAGATATATTGCACAGAGAATTCAAAAGTACATAACATGATTACAAATGAAAGAACTGCTAAGTAATATATTGCAGTAGAAAATTTGAATTTTACATATTTTCATACTAAGACTGTACATAGGGGGTTAAAGGTTTGAAACTATTATGTGAGATATGGACGCTTGAATATGGAGTTTCGGGACAATTGATCCTCCCTACAGATCAATTGACCCTCCCTACAGATCAATTGACCCGAAAACTAAACAACAAACTTTGAGGTTCGGTAAGCGTATTAAATGATACAACGAATGGTAAAAAGTACAGAGAAAGAGAAGAAAAAGGATAAAGAGAAAAACACAGGAAAGACAAGAATTTGTCACCACCACCCACAGGAAATATATCAAATAAATGTTTAAACTTCTAGTTTTAGATTCTACAGAATAATACAATTTTTACACTAATATCAATAATGTTCAACATTTGGATTAAATTATAGATTAAATTTTGAATGAACTTGAGTGATTGAATAATTTGGATGTAAACATTTTTGAACAACTTAACCCCAATTTACAGTCTCAATTACGAATATTGCAGATCGTCCCATAACTAGATTTGAGAACATTAAAGGAAAGGGGAATATTGCAGTAAATGGTTAGAGTCGAAATGTTGCTATAAAAATGATAAGAACAGAAAAAATGAGGTATTGAATTGTAATCAATTTTCATCACTTAGCAATAAGGTGATTTTATCACCAATGAAGTAATAGTGGTACCATTAAGGTAATTTTCATCAGAAAGCAATATGGGTTTAAGAGCTTATAGAATTATAAGTACTACAGAATATTTTATTTATAATATTGAAAACGATCGTTTAAATCACTGCGAGAAATCGAAGATTTCAAAACAAAAATGTCTTGAAATGGTTTTGTATGAATAAGTTGGGGATGATTTACATCTTTCTTTTTGGATTTGCAAGCTCTTAGTGCTTCTTCTTAGAGGAAACCATGGAAGGAATGGAATTGCAGCAACGATTTCACAATAATTAACAAGATATAAAGAATTAGCAGGATGCTGCACTGCTGAAATAATTTTCAACTCCAATATTTGGTAAGTGTGATGAAGAGTATTGTTGCATAAGATAAGTAGGAATTGATAAAAAACGTATTAAACAGAATAATAATATAAATGAATTATAACTTGGAAAATACTGAGAATTGTCTTCAATCTATGAATAATGTTTATGAATCCACGAACAATGTTTTGAATGTGTGAACAATTTTAAAAGATTAGTATAAATTGGAAAACACAAACGCATTTAAATAAAAAATAATACTAGAAAAACACAAAACTTCGAACATAATTGGAGCAAAGTTGTCTCCAATTAATGAAAAACAAAACTTATGATTACTAAGGGTTAAGAGCAATAATATAAAAAATGGATCAGAAATGGATTGAGAGCAGTCTTCAATGAATCAACTTCATAAATGATTCGCTTGCAAACTTTTCAGAACACACAACTTTGCTGATAATAATATAGTTGATAAACAAACTAACTGAGTTGTTCTTGAGGATATGGGAATCCGAACATAAAGCATAACTACTAACTCCTAATATATAACTCTAAAATTAAAAGCCTATAAACAATGTGAGAAAACCAAAATTCAATCCAACATCAAAGTTATTCATGATCTAGGGAATTGGAATTGATTAGGTCGATTGACCAACAATTAGAGGATAATCCTCATTGATATTGTTATTGAGGTGAATGAGATTGCTTGCAAGCGAATTTTTATAACATAACACACATCTTCAGTATGATTTAATAATACAATAAGAAAATGAATTGAACTTTTTGAGAAATGGATTTAAAATACTGATTAACAACTAAGTACAGAAAAACATTAAGCAAAACTAGTACTTTTCTTCCATCAACTTTTCCACAATAAATGTCCTGTTTATTCAATTAACAATATTTTTTTCAATTTTCATCAACAATTAACACAAATTATTTTTCTTCTTCTCGGTTCATAAGACACATAAGAAATCTATCAAAACGCAAGTTGATAATTGTGCAGGGAAAACATCACAATATACTATTCGATAACACCGATTAAAGAAATTGTACAATCAACATCGATTTAAAGGATATTGGCTGTCCATCTTTAAACTACAACTCTTTTCAACAACGAATATAAAGAGAAGGAGCGCCTAGATTACTAATGTCCATACAATCATGCTTGACAGTATAAATTTTTATAGATTACTCTCATTATTTTTTATATAAATCTCAAATAAATCACAATCTTATGCATATACATACAAATAATATAGCAACCTTACACTTGAAAAATAGATATGTAAGACACATTACATCAATTAAACTAACATGATGTCATAATTTATTATGAAGATATTTAGAAAATATCTTTCATAGTTATCAACTCCAAAGGTGAAAAGAAATTTTGAGTTAGAATCATAATTATTCCTTAGTAATTGCAACGACAAAATATTATTGTAATCTTTGTAATGTTTAAAATAAAGAAAAACTACTTCCTCTCGAATTAATAGAATAGAACTATTTCAAGTGAATAAGAACATAACGCCGCAGGTGTTCCAAATCTTTCGTACTTCAAGATTTTTCATTTTGATCTGAACTTATGATTGCATTGGAATCATCAGTATTATTCTAGAGTAGAGAGAACAATGGTAATAAAATACATTCATCATATATCTTAATGAGTTGAGGAAAATTGTTCAACTCATAGACTGATCAAAAGATAATGCATTCTTGAGCATTTTTCAAAACAAAATCTAAACGGTTAATCCAAGTTAGAAAATCAACTTGGATTGCTAATAAGTTCAGGTATCGTTCGCTTAGTCTTGAAAGCTAATAAAGAATAATAATTGTACTTACTTAACAACATACTTAATACTATTTCCGCATTGTTAGTGAGCTAACAATAATTGTAAAGAATTTTCATAGAAAACACGTAAACGAATTCACATTTAGATCCACAACTGTACAGGAATTTTTTAATTCCACATACATGTGCGAATTATTCCAATTAATGCATCATTTTGTGAAGTTTGAGAATTTTTCCCAACCTCTGCTTGGCTGTAGCCATACCTTTTTTAGGTTTTTTACCTGCAAAAAACGAGCAATACGTTACTAAGGTAGAGAAATATATTGATGAATAAGACAACACTCTACGGCTAAAACCAGATTTATTTCAAACAACTAGATCATCGAATAATATGTGATAAATCCAGAAACTATACCAGTTTAATGACACCAGATCTTAGTGATAATAATTGCATGAGACCAGGACGCAGTCGAGCTGACTGGCACCAAGGCTTGAGTAGTAAGTAGTACAAGCATACTGGCCTAGCCAAAAAGGTCGAGTCCACACGATTTCAGTAGGTGGCGCCAGGTAAAAGTTTTGGTGGTGGGGAAACTTGACTAGAGTGAAATTTACTCATCTTCATAATTGAAAGCAACAGATAATTTCAAGATTGAGAAAGGAAGGCCTCTCTAGTTCTAATTCCGCTTAATAAAAGATATTCCATTTCATAATTTATAACATAGCAGTCCTGTGATCATAGGAAAATTTTCTATTACCTTGATAAGACATCAAGTCCTAGAAACACTAATCACAACACTATCTAATTTGGAAGAAATTTACAAAATATGTATTTATGTAACTATGTCTTAGGAATAAACAAATTGAATAAAATGAAAAATGGAATGAATTCATGTTAGTTTTTTAACGTCACAAATTGAAGAAAAGTATTTTGTTAGGCCTATCATTGAAATAAAAGTTGTATTCTAGTTCAAAATAATCTTAATGCAATAGACTTCCACGCATCTTTTCAATACAAACATTTGCGAAAAATAAAAGGCTTACGTAAAGTTAGGCAAAGGTAGTCAGGTTTAGAAGCAAACGGTTACGAATCGCAGAAAAATGGAGGACTCTAGTGCAGTTACCTTTGGCAGGTTCACAAGCATTTTCAACAAGTTATTTACCTCTCGGTGTGAGACATTTCATCAAAGAGATGAACATCGCTTTAAACTGCGATAACTCAAAAAAGAATAAAATGTCCTAAGAATTGCAAAGTTTTCACAAAACATTCAAATCAAAACATTTAATCATAAAAAATACAATACAAAGTTGGAATCTATAACATGAAATACAAATAACAAAGACATTTTATGCATTGAATCATTTCTAAATACAGATCACATTATGGAAAGTATGAGAAGTACATTATGGAAAGTGTTAAGTATGAGAAGTGTATAACATTTTGTTTATTTCTCTTTTCTTTATACATTGTAAATAAAGTTATTATTATTATGAAACATTAATACTGTACATTATGGAAAGTGTTAACAGCACTTAATGTGAAAGTGAAAATAAAGTCATTTATTCATCTATCTATCTATGTCACATTATGAAAGTATGAGAAGTACATTATGGAAAGTGTTAAGTATGAGAAGTGTATAACATTTTGTTTGTTATCATTTCTCATTTTTCATTTTGTGTATGAGAAGTGTATAACATTTTGTTTATTTTTCTTTTTGTTATCATTTCTCTTTTCATTTTGTTAACATTGATTTTTTTCTCTTTGGAATTGTATTATAAATTTATAGTTTAGTTTTTTAAAAATGGCAATAAATATTTCATTAATTTTTCAAAGTTGATTTTCTTTTGGAATTGTACTGTATTATAAATTTATTGTTTGAAGTTGGGATCGGTGGCGGCGGATTCAGTCAAAGTTAGATGGCAGGGGAGAGATAGGCCAGTTACCTTTAGTTGCCACTGAGTGAGGTGGATCGGTGGCGGCGGAGGCAGTCGAGGTAGATGGCTGGGGAGCGGAGGCGGCTGCGGCCGTAGCTGCGGTGGCGGCGGCGGGCTGCCGCGTGCGTTTGGCGGGCTTCTTTTTGCGGGGCGGATTGCGGGAGCGTGGCGTGGCGTGACGTGCCGCTGCGGCCGCTTCGAGGCCTTTTTCGACGGACTGTTTGCGGGTGCCTTCGCGCGACGGTCGGTCGCGTTTCGGTGCAATGGCCCCCACCTTGGCTCGCGGGTTCCACGCCTCGTCGCCCTTTCCCGTCCTCGGCAACTCGTCCTCGTCCGACAAATCCAGCGACGGGTAGACTGTGCATCATTATCAATACAAACTCCATGTAGATAAACCACAATTATAATCTGTACCATTTATTTATTTAGCGTATGGCTTTTAATAGTGGGGAGACCCGAGTAGGGTTGTTCCACTTCACCAACATAACCAATTATCCCTTGATAGGGAACATGGTGAAAGTTTGTTTTCACTCAGAAAACAGACATCAGCATTTAAAAAAAGTATCTTTTGATTTTATAAAGTCCGAAAAATATATAACACTAAAACACTAAACACTAAATCTGTACCATTATAAAAATTAGATGGTGTCTATCTGTCTGTAGGTTCATCACGCCTACAATACTTGACTGATGAAGCTGAAATTTTGCACAAAGATTGTCTGTTTTCCAAGGAGTGTAATAGGCCTATTTACATATTTCAAGGATAGTTTTAAAGATAATTTTAAGGATTTGAAATTCAGCTCTAAGCATTGATAAGGTAATGTTGAGATCAAAATCATATAATTTTTTTCAAACTAATTAGAGGCTTTGTGATATTAATAGAGGCTTATTATTAGAGGCTTTATTCCACATTGATTGAACAAATATTTTTGCCTTGTTTCTGGTTTGTTTTTATCTGTAGGAATTTGGGCCAGCCTTCAGATCCCTCAGACAGTGGATGGTATTTAATCTAATTTGTAGTTCAAGGATATAAACACAACTGGAAAGGTAAAAAAATATATTAAATTTAATTTAGAAATATTTTAAAGGAATTAGCTGAAGAATTATACTCGATAAGTACTGAAATCATCAATTTGAAGCACTTGAATTGAATTTCAAAGATATAAAACAATTGGAAAGGTGCATATGAGATGGAATTAATACTTGTAGAAATAGTTCAGACGAATCTACTGAATAATTAAAGCCGAAAGGCACTGAAATCATCATCTTAATGCAATTGATTTCAATTGATAGATAGATAGATAGAATCAGTTTATTCAATAAAAATCAAAATAATAACATTATTTGCTTTTGCAAAATAAACAATTTTTACAAATTTCTTAAAAGATGATGAGATTGTAGTTTACAATAAAGTAATACATGAGACAATAAACCATGACATAACCATAAAGGTTGTCCGCACAAGATTATCTATCATATCAATATTATTCTGTATAAATACAAATGACATTTGCAAAATGGTTTGTAAAAAACAATTATCATTCTCAAGGCAATAATAATAATAAAGAACTCAAGCAATGTTAAAGAAAAAATAAAACAAATAGAAATTGTACAAAACTAAATAATGCTGAATAAAACTACTGTATAATGTTAACCAATTTTACTTTCAAGTAAATTCAATAATTAAACTCTCTAATCATTTAGCTTTAATATGTAACTGCGTCTTCCACATATTATTTCTAATGCAATTGAATTGAATTTTAAGTATAAAAACCAACTGGGAAGGTAAATTTTCCTCGTCGATATTTTAGATTAGTATGCTGAAGAATACTCACTGAAATCATCATCTTGATGCACTTTGCGTATGGTTTCATCGAGGTCGTCTTGCTGTGTTACGGTGGCCGACCTAGCCTTGCGTTTCAACCGGAGCCGGTCAGCCTCCATGGCTTCAACCAAGAATGATGGACCCTGGCTAGCAATCGCCATCATTCCGGCGATCGCCTCTGTGGTTGATGGCGAAGTTCTTCCCATCCTAAAAACAATTCAACATTTCATCTGTCACATCACAATAATAATAATCTTTATATAAAATAGTTGAACATGTATTTTGGTAAACAGAACTCCTCCGTGGTTTCTCAATCGATTTTGTTCGTTCACGTCTCAATTGAAACATCTCATTGAGTAGATGTTTGATAAGATCTTATATTTTGAAAAAGTCATCGTGGAGATAAGGAATCAATGATAAAAGCTTCAATTTTCGCCATTAACATATGGATACTCGAGTAGCAAATTTTCACATTCAACTTATGATTTAAAGAATGATCAGCTGTTTTGAAACGAAAAATTTATTCATTGCACCGGTGAGGGCATTTGTGCAGAGAGAAAAAGAGAAAGATTGAGAACGAGAACAAAAAGAAGGAGGAGAATAAGAGGAAAATGGAGAGGGGAAGAAGAAGGCGGAAAAGAAGAAGAAGAAGAAGAAGAAGAAGAAGAAGAAGAAGAAGAAGAAGAAGAATAAGAAGAAGAAGAAGAAGAAGAAGAAGAAGAAGAAGAAGAAGAAGAAGAAGAAGAAGAAGAAGAAGAAGAAGAAGAAGAAGAAGAAGAAGAAGAAGAAGAAGAAGAAGAAGAAGAAGAAGAAGAAGAAGAAGAAGAAGAAGAAGAAGAAAAGAAGAAGAAGAAGAAGAAGAAGAAGAAGAAGAAGAAGAAGAAGAAGAAGAAGAAGAAGAAGAAGAAGAAGAAGAAGAAGAAGAAGAAGAAGAAGAAGAAGAAGAAGAAGAAGAAGAGAGGAAGAAGAAGAAGAAGAAGAAGAAGAAGAAGAAGAAGAAGAAGAAGAAGAAGAAGAAGAAGAAGAAGAAGAAGAAGAAGAAGAAGAAGAAGAAGAAGAAGAAGAAGAAGAAGAAGAAGAAGAAGAAGAAGAAGAAGAAGAAGAAGAAGAAGAAGAAGAAGAAGGAGATGAAGAATAAGAAGAAGAAGAAGAATGAGAAAAAGAAAGGGAAGAAGAAGAACAAGAAGAAGATGATTAAAAACAAGTAGATGAAGCAAGAGGAGGAGGATTGGAAACTATTTCATGTAGTTCAATAGTCGCAGTTTTGTACGAACTAGGATGTCCTAGTTATTTATAAAACATTGAAAAATTAATTTCAAGATCACATATTTATAATAGAACCAAACAGTTGGCAGTAAATAATATTGTTGAATATGAATATGAATAATATTGATATATAAAAAATATTCATATAGTACTTACTCCTCGGCTGAAGGATAACAGGACGCCTTTAGAAGTTCCTCGATACCATTTTTCGGTGAGTCAGAGAGAACATCTACGTCAGGGTTCTCATGGCTATTCACGCTGGCCAACACCGAACCTGCGGCCAACAACCCAATCACTCGAGAGGTATTCAAATAAAAATAAATCTAGTTTTGTGCACAGCTAGCTTGAGCAGGACTCATGGATGTTATTAAAAATGTTTAGTTTACATGAATGCTTATTTCAAATGAAGTTACAGTTATGAATATTTATTTATTCAATACAAATATGTGGAATCAAACAGGTAAAACCCCAAATATTGCCTCCTTAACACAAGTTACAAAATTTTAAATTAATATTGGTAAAAAAATATAAAGTGAAAATAAAACATAATTACAGACTTTATAATCAAACCTACTTATAACTTACAATAAACTTATGCAAGTTAACAAATACATAAATAAAATACCACTGTATTGAATTAAAATTGAGAAAAAAATATAAATTAGTTTTGAAGAAAAAAGAAGAGAAAAGCAAGAGTAAAACTAGAGAAATCAACAATTGGAGCATTTATTGGATAACATTGAGTGCTTTTCTCTTAAAGGTGTTGAAACCATCCGCAAAAACATCAATTTCACTTCCAAGACTATTCATCAATCTAGGGATTCGATTGAGAGGAGAGAAGTATATATTAACTGCCTTGGACCTGGGGATGGAAAATAAAGGGTGGTATCTGCGCCTCAAGACTGGAACGGAAAAGTATACTTTTAAAATGACATACGGTGATTTTATTCTATTGAGCAGGATGTTGTAAAAGAAAATAATAAACAAGAAAAGAGAAGAATAGTATAAGTCAGTCAAATAATTTTTGTACATTGATCAGCTGTCTTCATGCATGACCAGGTTTAGGTGAGAGTTCAGATTAAGAAGTGGCAACACCGCTCGAAAGGCTGTGAGAACTCATCCACATGATAAGTTGAGAGCGGCGGTTAATTCAATTGGTTTTCGTGCAATCGGCCGTTGAATTATTAGAAGACTGCAATAACATGTCATTTAGTTTAAATTGGTAGTAAAGAAACAAGAAGAGTCATCACAAAACTGCTTCTCTTCCAAATCTCAAACACTGAAATACTTTAATTATCAAAGACAATAAATTACTAGACTTACCCAACTGAAACTGAAATTTCTTGCTTCTGAATGAAGTTGGTATTCGGGTACTTGTGCTATTTCCTCGGAAAATGCTGCTTCTTGCTGGGTTCTCATCTATAGTTAGACAGTCTTCATCCTCATTTTCGTCACTATCATCGTGAAAATCGTAAACAGAATTGTTCGTTCCGGAACGCTTTTCATTCATCCTGGAATATAGATTTCAACAAATACAGATTCGATGTTGGGCGAAATAGGAAGGAGAGTCGTAGCAAAGAAAATAAAACATTAACGGTCTACTTAATCGCTCTCTCTCTTGAGTAGAATCTAAGGCTTTAATCAGGAATCACTATTAGGATGCGTTGACCTAACTATAATAGTCCCCAGTCCCTATAATAGTGCTCTCTCATAAATTTCCCAACTCAATTTATTTGAAAGATTAAATTTAACTTCAACTTCAATTTATTTGAAAGATTCAACTTATTTCAAAGATTCAATTTTTGATAAATTTTGAAATTTCGTCTGAATTTGCATCAAGCTTTGTTTTATTTGACTGACATCGTTGATGCTGTTTCACTTAGCGACGAGGTTAAAAGTCTGAACAAGAACGATTTTCTTATGGTTATAGGAGGAAAAATGAAAAAATTTCTTCGAAATAAAAAGAGTCTTATCTAAATCCAACAGAACAAATGTGATCGTGGGTACAATTCCTCATCGATATGATGTTTTCAGTTCATCCTATATCAACAGGTCCATTAAATACGTAAATGTTTGGTTGAACATTGGATGGAATAAGTGGAGATAGGAATGTATTGTTTTCATAGTTTTACTTCAAGTAGCTATTATTGTAGATAATTTACTATAATAACTGCTCACCCACTATCCAACGATCGCAGTGGTCGTTTTTCGATTTTCATTTTCAAGTCGCCCTGGTTGTCAACGACGAAATCGTTGGGTTCAGGTTTGACCGACCAATTTTTGTTTGGCTCGATGCTGAGGCGAGGCGGCTCCAGTGAGGTCGAATACGGGTAGGTGGCTGGCTTTGGTAACGTTAGTTTGAGGGGAGGTCTCAGGTGTGGCGTGTTCATCACCTGCACGTCCTGCATTTGGTTCTCCTCTTGGCTCAATTCGAACTTCTTGTTCAGAACTTTGATGCTCAGTTTCAGCGGCTCTTTCACTTCGCTCTTCACCTGTCAATCAATCATAATTTATTTCTTAAAATTAGCGAATTTCATACTCTCAAGCAAAACAAATGTATTATAGGTCATAAGGAATAGCTTGATGGCTACTCGTTTTGCCAAACTATCATTAAATAATCGAATACTGACTGCTTAATTTGTTCAAATTTTGGAATAGAGTCGTTTTGAGCTACAAATCTTTGTATAATTAACTGTAAATATTTTTGAATTTGTATTTGTAATAGATATAGGTATTTTGGAAAATAAATCATTATTTATTTATTTAATTATCTCCATATTGTAATATAATAAGTTTTGAATTGAGAAAATTGAGAACTTATAACGAGGTAAAAATAAGAACAAATTATAGTTGCGAAGGTAAAAAAGTGCTATAATTACCTGGAGATGGAGTGTGTTAGTCTCCTTCACTTCCGGTTTCGCCTGGAAAAACAATGTTGAAATAATTGAACAAAAAATTAATCAATTAAAAAGAGAATGTTAAACGAAGAGGAATGATGATGAATGGAAAATTAATTTTTCTCAGGAGAAACATTTCGAGATAGACCAAGGCATAACTTATAAAAGCCTTACTTACAAAAGCTTGTTGAAACCTTCCTTTTCTAGTGTTATTTTATAGAGGAATAGAGAATAAATCAATTAACCAAGCAAAGTAGGTTCAAACTGAAGTTCTCTATTAAGGAGGAAGGTGAAAATTCATATTTTCAAAAATTGCCTGATAACAAAATCCTCCTAAAAACAAAATGAACATTGTGTTAGCGTACGAGAAATATTCAAGAGTCGCTTCTTTGTCCCAAGGTTGATTATTCACAAAATTAAAATCTACTAATACGTTTGTTGTAAATATGTAAATTAAATGTTTTATTTCAACAATTCATAAAATTCCGAAATTACAGGTTGCTAGAAAAAGTTTAAAGTTGAAGTAAACTTAATATCTTCCTTCAATGACAAAAGTTAAAAAAATATCTGTTATTACCTGAAGAGTAAGTCTGATAGGCTCTTTTACTTCAGGTTGCGCCTGAAAGAACAATATGAAATAATTGAAAAACATAAAATAAAAAATAGATGAATAAATTAAATAAGAGAATGAAAGAGAGGGATGATGAAAGAAAAAAGATAAATAATTCGAGCCGAATCATGCTCTAGAAACTGAGTCTATTGCACCCTCTCCATTCTTTTGTTATTCTAAGGGTGCGTGTTTACAGTGCAAGCTATTTCCATACTAAATGTTGTGTAGTCAAATCAAAATTGATTTAATAATGTTCAAACTAAACAGTTAAAATTGACAAATATAAAAGTTTATGAGAACAGCGACTTATTAAATTGTCAATAATAAGTGTTTAACGATAGTTTCAATATTATTAAGTCGATTTTGATTTGCATCCATACATTGACGAGAACAACGCCCTATTAAGTTGTTAATGATAACTTTATAAAATTAATTTTGATTTGCAAATACGACAGAAAATATTATAAGACAACACAATATAAGAACTATTTCGAATAGAACAATTTATTAAGCATAAATTGCAACAAGAGACGCTGTCTTTACCTCTCCTCATGCTTCTTATTTTGCCTCTTTTACCGCTTGCTATGTGAACGCGAGCTAAAGTAAAGAGAATAGAATAGGTTTTAATGAGGTGCTCTAAGGGTAAGTTGAAAATGTCTACAAAAATGGAATAGGAAAGAGAAACTTTCATTTCAACGAATTGTACTTTAGTGGGATAGAAGTAAGATTAACTGAAGAAAGTGTATTTATATATACTAGAGTTTTTAAAGCCTTCGAAACAATGATTATTCATTCGATTAACGAATCTATTAAATGTTACAAATACTATTTTCTAGAAATAATAATGAAGGAAATTGAATCACCTCTTCTTCCATAACATTGAGTCGTTGCTGCGAATAGTCGACAAAGTCTTTGTTCAGAGGTTTTCTTCTCTTACGTTTTGATTCGCGCTCTGGCTTCGGAGGGTTCAATGTATTTAGGAATCTTTCTGCATTACGTATCTCCTTGCTCAATTCCTTCAAAAGGACAGGCGCTTCAACCAACATCGGTATGTGTTCTCTCTTGTTCTTGTTGGCCTGTAAAAAATACAAAATCATTTTTTGTAATTGAGCTGTTGTTTCTCAGTCGTTGACTATACTTGGGAAGTCACCACCCGACTTGATTGACCCCCCTATGAAAACCCCCTCTAGATTCCGCGATTGTGAGTCGAGAAACGTGATTTTCTCAAGATTTCATCTAGTAACATTTCTATAGTAACGGGTGATGTTCTGTTGAATTACTTTTCACATAAATACTGTATAAAACATGTAAAAAAACATATTAAAAAAAAAAGATTAACAGAACATCACCCGTTACCATAGAAATGTTAAATGAGAGTTATTCGCCATCCACCAAATTAAATGAATATACCTAATCTCAATGAAAAGGCACATCTTAGTTGGCTGAAGCACAGCTACAGGTAAGGATTTATGAGGGCATCAACAGTAACAAAAATATTTCAGATAATGGCTGTGAAAGGACACAATAAGCTGTTTCAAATAACATAATCGTAGGTTTAACAACAAGATCGGAGCGGTCTAACATGCATCGTTAATGTGGTTCAATGTGTGCTACCGGTCAAGTTTATCAAATTTGATCTTAGTTTTGGCACAGAAGTTGAAAAATCATCATTTGGAGGTGAGACTTTCATCTTGAAATAGGTAATTTGGCGTGAATTGCGGCAACCAGGTGTCAGACATTTTACTTACGTTCTTATCTTGATGCCACTGCTTCAAAGCAACCAAAAGCGCCTTGACACCAACCAACAGATATTGGGGAACTTGAGTGGCGTTCTTATTGATCATCTTCAGCTCTTTGCAGATTTCTCTGGCAGCAAACCAGTTAACTGTTTCAAATCCGGGAAATCTGAATTTTTCCGGAGTTTCCATTTTCTTTTCCATTTCGTAGATTCTGAAAATGAAACCGCCAAGTATATCTAAATTATCAATGCACAGCTATAAATTATAATTCAATATTTGAATTTTCACCTGATAAAATAACTGTAAATGGATGTTTCCACTTATATTGATAATGTTGACAACGTAGCTTGTAGTGAATCATTATAAAAACGTTAAAGACTTAGTGGATCATTAAAACTTTTTTTTTAAATAAAAAAATTAAATTATTATTTAAAAGTTTTTTTAGCTTTTCATTGTTCTTATTTCGATAGAAACATACTGATTAAGTTATGAATGAAGAAAGAAGGTTTATTGCCAAATAAATAAGAAATATTGCCAACTTTACAAACATTAAAACAAAATACAGTTTCATAAATAGAAATTATTCACAGTGGAAAATTATAAAAGCTTCCACTTGATAATAATGATAATTGATATTGGCGTTGCCAGCAAAGCAAGGTCTGTGCGCTGACAACGAGTATTCAGTAAGTAGCCTATTTTGAGAAAGTATGTAGAAAAGTATTGATCGTATTTATATATTTTCCACATTTATTGAATGTTTTACAGTAAATTATCGGAAAATACATTATATGCATCGTGTTACTGGATAATGGAGTAAAAAATAATTTCTAATGAAACTAATGGGAAAAAATAAAAAGATATATGTGATACTAAAAGATATTAATCCAGATGATACATGAAATGTATCAATTTTAATGAATTTGATGTTAACTTTTTACAAAACATTCATCAAATAAGTATGATGACTTTACAAATAGTTGTTAAATGTAGTATGATTTGACCACGACATTATCAAACCACCTCACCTCCCCTTCACCACCCTATCATGACATCAAGGTGCTCCACTTGAGATTCTAGATACCTAGAAACATCCCTCCTCCACTGCTGAGCTCCAATGTTCATAACAATACATCGTGTTACAAACCTCACGACTCAAAAGGCGAGATTAACTAACAGCAGTACGATACCAATCAACCGAATTTCGGCCCAGAAAGAATTTGA
Source organism: Laodelphax striatellus (assembly GCA_017141395.1). Taxonomy (NCBI): domain Eukaryota; kingdom Metazoa; phylum Arthropoda; class Insecta; order Hemiptera; family Delphacidae; genus Laodelphax; species Laodelphax striatellus. The sequence goes on from CM029544.1 coordinate 26,238,364, forward strand.
AAGGCTTCAACTCATTAACAATATTCTAGAATGATATCAAATTGTAATAACTTACTGCAATTGCATGGGTATGCTCAAACTATGTACAAAGTTTCCACCAAAGACGAGCGTGTCCTGGGGCGTTAGAACTGCATGGATCCAACCCGTAGGAATGAAAAGTGTGTTACCGGCTCTTATTGTACACTCATAACACGAATCAACCTACAACAAGAATTGAAGGCATTTCATTATATTTTTGTATACAAGGTGGAATCAATAATAAAAAATAAATTGAATTGAAAAAATAATGAATGAAATTTATTTATTAACACTGAAAATTGCACTACTCTTAGCCAAATGTGAGTATATTGTGAAGTGAAAGTCACTTGATAGATTATTACACCATTATTCAACAGTAAGTTCGACCTAATATAGAAACCTTAACACACTTTTATTACCACTATTCTTTAATTACAATATCAATATATAATAATACATGATTCATAATCGTAGTGAACATTCAAAGTTTGGCTAGTCTAATCTGGTTATATTATATACAATTATCTATTCAACAATTTACAGGAATCCAAACATATTTTTTCATATATTGTATTGTTAATCAATTGTTAAGTGTCCTCATCACTGCTTTCGTAAAAATATGTAAGCCGTGTGTCCGCTATGAACTCAATACTGTACCTAAGGGTGCGTTCATGTCGGAGCTGTGATAAGCGGTACCAGCTGTGATACTAGCAGCGCGTAGATAATATTGACGTGCTTTCTAATCAGCCTGTTTATGTCGGAGCTGCGATGTTAATTGCATTTGGGCAATGGACCATCGATAAAAGCGTTGCTAGTATCACAGCTGGTATCGTTTATCACAGCTCCGACATGAACGCACCCTAGGGCACCCAAAGAGCGCAGCACAACAGCTTCAACTGGAGCTTGGGAACTCCTATATTATAACATTTAAAAAAAATTAATTATTCAATTTCTTAGTTCATCTTTTGTTGGATTGGCTTACTTATATGTTTGAATCAATTATATAATGGAGTTCAATATTTTGACTGGCTTTGATTAAACTCACCTGGTCTGCAAAGAAAGTCTCATACTGTGTACTTGATGTCATCCATCTTTGGTATAGAGCCACGTTTGAAGGTGTTGGTTTGATTAAATAGAAGATTTTTTCACCCTGCAATTCATAGAAAACTTTTTACCAAGTATCATGAGATCGTCAAGTACAGAAACATATTAGGAGTGAAACGTTTCGAATTTTCTGAGTAGAATTTCTACGTTATAGAAATCAAGATAGAAGGCTATTTGCAAGTTTAGAGAGAAATGTCTCCCTCTTCAAGTCTCAAACAGAATTAGAAAAGTATGACGAAACAAGTATTTATTCACCTGTATAACGTGATACCACACAGAAGTTCCACCGAAATCTATATGAAAATCGGTGTAGGAGTCTCGAGCGCCTATCAGGCAATACTTTTGAACTGTCGGTTTGTCCATACAATACTCTTTATCTTCCAAGTCATAATCCTTAGGCCAGATAGTTGTAGCCCAATCCAGGGATCTGGCAATAGCAGGTGGTTCGACGAATTGTGACAATCTGAAAAATACCCAATAAATTATTATTCATTCTTTGAAAAGCTGGTGGTTTGGAGCTAACCTAGCCACAGGGAACACTGTAAGGCTGCGTTAATGACAAACACTACCTAGAACAGCTCTAGGTCTTCCATCATAAGTCAACGCACAAATCATATAAGCAACCTCACCAAAGACGCACAATAGACAAAAATCAAATTACAATAGACATTCTCAGATTGATAAAAACTGTTTCTGAAATAATAATATTACCTTGTTTCTGTTATTTCAAGGCTGAGAAGATTCAGTACACGGTGTCGCCTTTCACCAAGAAAATAATTCACGAACTCTCCGAATTTCATCTTCAAGTCAGACTGCCTGTACACATCTATCACATCTATTGGATAATTTGATCCTGTAAAAAATTGAAACGATTTTAAAAACCTCATTAGATGTTGAATGAAAATTAGGAGTTCATGTTTCCTATTTCCTATCTTTCCAAGTAATCAAGTCAATGAATTCACGTTGAGACTGTTCACAAGAAATTAACGGGATGAGATGGAAATTTAATACTTTTAAACCGGAAAACACTGCAACAGCCTAGCCTGGTAAGCTAGCCTGAAGCTAACTGTTCTGCCACTAAATAATTTGAACTGAATGTTTGCAGATAAAACAAAAACGTTCACTAGAGTGACTAGACTACTGGACTATCAATAGTGGCTTACAGAAGTCGGGAAATGGACAAGCCCTTGAGCTTTGCATATGCGTATTATTTCTGTCAGAAATTTGTTCAGTTTCTATGAATTTATTCGATGTATTGTTGTTGACTGGAAATAAAACTTTATTTATTTATAAGCTGCGAAGAAACTCGAAGATTTGCAAAGTCTGAGTATCTGGCTTTCTTAATGATTTGTGTAATAATTTTGGCTATCGGAAGCCAAAGTTCCTAATTATTATATGGATGGGAACTCAAACTTACCGATAGCTGCCTCCAAGTCTCGAAGAGTAATTGTGGAGGGAGGTACCGTCAAGCCAAGTCCTTCAGGTTTCTCTACTAAAATTGGCTGCTCAAATCCATTTTCCAAAAGATATTGCATAGTCAGATCCTCTCCCTTCATTTTTAATACTACAGCATCAGAACTGGAAAGTAGGTGACATATTAATGCATTTCAATTCATTTATTCCATCACAACATATGCTAAATCCCATGCAAATGAAGCATCATGTAGGTCACACAAAAGGATCCATATGAAATAACAACACATAATTACCAGCCTCACAATTTCAAAGCTTTTTTCAAATGAAAATCCACACAAAATAGTCGTGACCCACATGAAAATAGTTGATGAATCTGGTTCTAACTTGATTAAATAATGGAAGAACTTGCGGTTTTACCTGTAGAACGGCCTGTTCTTCAGTTCTTTTATGAATTCTGGAGTACCAGTTTCAATTGGCTTGCCTTCAGCATTCATATCAAAGAAATCGTGTCGATGCCAATTATACTCTCTTTTCACTAAAAAAAAGTACAAACGAAAAATAAATATTAATGATTAGAATTTATCAATAATAAAAAGATATTTGAAAATATCTCATAAATTACAATTCAATTTTTTACAATCATTCAATTATCCTAGTCAAAGTAAGTGCACTTAACATCAGCATAATGAAAAAATGAGAGTAAGGTCACTTTTACTAGTTTTGAAACGAGTTCTTTATAATCAAAACTATCTGTGTGGAAAAAACTTCACCAAATATTTATAAATCAATGAATGAATGTACTGAATTTCAAACATGAGTCAGCTGTAACTATTTTTAATGGACTCTTAAAGAGGGCGTTCCACACACTGACCCCTTGAGCGAAGCTCAGTTCCCAGTTATCCTATCATCAGACTAAATAGTCAAATCAATTTATTTAAAAAAAAAACATATATAATTGATGATACATGCACAATACACACAAGAATAATCTAAGGACCCTCTTTTTAATACACATCTGTGTGAAGGGGGGAGTTCCCAGGCATAGCAATAATAAATAGGGGCACATAGCGGATTTTGATCCTAGCTGAAGTGGATTATTATCTGTCATAAGTTAGGGATTGCTGAAGGCACTTATTAGGTGCAGATTAGGTTACGACAGACATTCAAGAGCGCATTTAAACCGCATAGAAAATCCGAGTACAATGAGTCACTCGATATAGCCTATATTCCGATATAAATTGGATAAGAGTTGGCACGAGTTACCGATAATTTCTTTCAATGGATTCAACAAGATACTACTGTACATGCCTTGTGCAAATTGAACAAACCGCAGCCTAATTATTCTGCCCACTTGCATTTAAAATCACTTGTGATGCTATAGGCTATTCGCTGTCAGCATCTACGGTGTTGCGCTCTGGCGGATAATCGTATGAATCTTTCCGAGAAGATTAACATGGGAAAGGATAGGCTTATGTTATGTACGTAAAAGTTAGTTTATAATTGAAATATAATTCCCTGTTGCTATTTTTCCTACTTATCGATTGTGGAATTATATTTAGAATGATAAAATGAACATATCGCATGTTCTTAATCATTATTATAATCTTCAATTCAAGTTTTAAAATCAACTTTGAAGGTTATGTTTCAAGCAGACGAAGTAGTTTATCCACAGCTCAGTTCATTCCCATTGGTTATTATTTCGAAATGGATTATGGGCGCGAGACTTCAAATCAATCATATGCTTTTGAACTGGATTTTTCACTCGATTAATTCAAAACTGAGATCCGATTTCTTTGTTGAATCGATTTACGTTTGGAAATATGGAAGGAATAGAAGCCGCAATTACTATTGTGAACGGTATTTATACAATTAGGAATACGACAATACTTTAAATGCATTGTAAATGCTTATTCCCTATCCTTTCTCATGTTAAATTTCCAGTTTTCGTGCATAAAAATTCCGCATGAGCGCAGGGGTCCATTTTATTATCCCCACCACCTACGTGCAGACAGCGAATAGTCTCAATTTTTATTGACTAACCCAGTCTAACCTGAGCACCAAACACAACCTAACCTGACGTGACCTGCTGGGCCAAAAATTAGGTTATGTTAGTGAATAGGAACAAGTTGAAGAGTAGCCTATTTAGTATTAGAGTTTGAGGCACATGAAGGATTTTGACACAGCTTCGATTTATATCAATACTTACTGATAGATTGCCCATGTACTGGCTCACATTTTGGGCAATGGTATTTCTCGTAGTCATGCGACATGTATTCGAACACATTGACACAACTGGAAAAGAAGTAATATACTTTTATATTATAAGTGATGTTTCATTGCATACATAGAACCAACTCAAAAAAAAGTTTCAAGCTGCAAACTAGTATGAAATTAGAGCTGCTATTGACATGAATGACATTAGTCTTCAGTATTTTACTAAAATCTTAGTTTAGCTTTAAATGTGATACAGCCTATGACGTTTAAATGATTTAGAAAATGACTCTGTTAATTACCGTAACTTCGAATTCAAAATGTGTGTATTCATAATTAATTATCAATGACTCATTAATCATTATGTATTAAATATATAATATTCACCACGGGCCTTGAGCCCTCTCTAATCTCATAAGTTACAATAAAAATAAATAAATAGTAATAAAGAAGATAAATAGTCTTTTGTTATCCACGGGGAAGTTCATTATCAAAACTGATAAAAAATTACATAGGCCGACAAGGGTCGAAGCTTCTAAATCTAAATGAAAGCTGCCGCCATGTCATTCAAATCCTTCGTTTAGGTGATTCGCGGGTTTTTTCAAATTACAATAAAAAATGGAATTAAAGCGAAGGAAACCAAATAAATCATGAACATAATCTTCATTAAGGCAGGTTGATACTAAATAGAAATATACGGTACTGTACAATGTTTAGTAGCATCCGGCCAAGGTTCGCTTTTGGTGAGCTACGGCAATGAAGCTATTAAAAAGAAGTTCAAAATTGTTACTAAAATGACAAATAGAAGTATGGGATATTTTTCTTTGACAATAAAGTAAAATGAACTTGAAATTTGAAAGGAAATTGCACTGGATACAAAATTATTTTCTAAAAGCTACCTTCCATGAAACCAATCCTTGCAAGCATCGCATTGTATCATGAAACGCGGGTCTTCGTCATCCACTACACCACAAAAACAATAAGCCTTTTTCTCCTTGGATTCCATTATAGCAAATGCTGATTATTATACTTTTAATATCACCAATAATTTTGATTTCACATTTCAAACAAAAATAGAAACTGAGCTTAACCAACAACTATAACAACCAACCAATCGAGCAAACGTACAGATAACGTAAACATGAGAATAGAATAAATGTACACCAGGGCTACCATCCTACCAAACACACATGCTTGTTGAGTAAAGATAAGTTACGAAAGAATTTTATCTCAATACTGAAAATAAATAAATTATCATTCTCAGGAACGGTGTTATGGTTTTGTATTACATTTTTATTTTATTAAACACAAACTCGTCTCGTTGGGACATCGAGTTTGAGACTCTTCTCGTCATCGATGTTTTCTGATCGATGTGCTTCCTTATTCAATATTTTTTCTGATCTCCATCTCCAAATACATTTTTTCATTGTCCTCTTTCGGAAGAATTCATTTTACGACAGATTCTATCAAGTTTTAATCCACATAGTGGAAAAGAGAAAAAATTGATAATCCAGAGTTGAAAAGTAAAAAGTTAAAAAGAGTAACGAGCCTCGAACTGTTGGTTGAGTATCGTTTGTGTAGTAGTGGAAGTAGTCTAGGTTATCTACTTCTCTACCAGTAGCAGTACAGTAGTAGAGTTGGTGTAGGCCGTGCAGGTGTGTGTGTGAGAACATCGTATTTGATTACTGCGAAACAGCTGCAGAGGACTGGGAGAAGAGAAGACAATTCAATCTTGTTTTCAGTTCATCTAAGTCATTAAATTCTTGTGCTGAGAAGTGAATCCTCTGGTTCACCACCTAAATTTCTAAGATGTCTTCACCAAGTGCTGGAAAACGTCGAATGGACACCGATGTTATCAAATTGTATCCTTTGTTGATTTTATTCCCCACTACTCAGCTGAACTGACAAAGGAGATCATCAGCTGTTCTTTGTTTTGACTTGCTTTGACTGCCCTCTGCTATCCTATCTTGCTGTAAATCTTTATAATCATGATGTAGTTCATACAGTTATACTGTATTATAATAGTCTATTATACAATAATATACTATATTATTATATATATTATTTTGCTTTTATCACCCCTCGAATACCAGAGTTGAACAATATAATATTGCTTGTGTTGAACTTGATTGAGATTGGTCTCTCAATTTCGATACTATTTTAATTCAAGTTTGATTCCCAAATTGTTGAGTATGAATGGAAAGAAACAGAATTAGGTTCTTTTTAACAAGAGGCTGTCGTCCCAATTTGAAAATGACAGGTTGTCATACCTTGATAAAAAGACAATAAAAAGAAGTGCAACTACCCTCCAGTGGTCACCTATCAATAAAACTCAGTTATATCATATCTCAGTCAACCCTAGAAAGGTATTGTGTCACAGTATGACGCTAAGGGCCTGGTCACATACGATTGGGGTTTGCTTTACTTCACTTCACTAGCAAAGAGCTACGATTGCTCTTTCCTTTAAGTGAAGTGAAGTAAATCAAAGACCGGATAATATTCCTCAGGGCCAACGGTGTTCCTGTGCAGAAGAAAGAGAGACGTGCGCGCACAGGTGGTACTCGTGCAGCCAGTAGCTCAATCGGATCACCAACAACAGCAGGCAATGCACTCACTATACTACTAACCGACTCAATAAAGAAGGTGTTAAAAACATCAGGACTTGCAAAATCCAGCTGTTTCCTTGGCAAGGGTCTATGTGAATTTACAACATCCCATGCAGCCTTACATCGATTTGGTGGTTTTTCGATTTTTAATGATGTTGCTACCTTCCTAGCCTGCTCAAGATGTTTCTTGTAGATGGATTTGGTACGTCGGTATCTGTCAAATTCGCCATCATTGCCAAGCTCACATCTATCCTTTAGAGCAAGCATAATCCCCTTTAGTCTGGCAAGGTGTAACACTCATGATGACTTTTCATTCGCCCTGGACTTCTCCGCGGCCTCCAAGAGCGATATGGCTTGACAATCTCTGGAAAAAAGTTGTTAAATTTCTCCTGAAAATAATCGAAAATCAAGCCAGAGTCACTTGTATGCTGAAGTACTACATCCCAAGGAGTGCTGGCCAAGGCATCCCCTAAAGAGGGTCAGAGTGGTCTCATGAACAGGTCGAGATCTGAAAACATAACTGGCATGCCAAGGAGGTGATACATCACTCACCACAGATGAACCACACATTTGGAAAGTTGTCACCAGAGCAGAGTGGTCATCACCATGAAGCTCAATCACCTGAGTACTGCAAACACCGGGATGAAAGCTTACAGCAACGTTGTCCAAACAGGCAACTCCTCTGGTGGGCTCAGTACAAGCAGAGAGTCCATAACATCTTAGAAGCTCCATGATATACCTCGCCCTTGTGCCAATGAAATTCACATTAAAATCTCTAGCTATGCTATCACAATTTTATAGTTGGAGTGTCTATTCAATAAAACAAGTAAACATTCAAACAGGTCACAAAAGTTTTCAAAGTTACCACTAGAAGAGTGGTACAGAGAAACAACTATAATATAGTAAGTGAGCACCATCACAGCCACAACTTCCAAGTCAAGTTCATTACACACAGCAGACACATCAATTACTGTGAAGTCAGTAATGGAATTGCATTTTGTTGAAAACACGATTTCCATACCTCAATTCAATACTCTTCAATTTCATTGATACAGTGTTATTTTAGTTGTACTTTTTTATTTCACAGATAACAAAGAATAAAAAGGTAAATTTTATCGTTTCATAGAGAAATACATATTTTATTCTTCTTATGAAAGTAGACAATGAGTACTTCGTCATAGTAAGTAAATTGTCTGTGACAACAAGACTGTGATGATATGATCATACTGGGGATTGAGTACAAACAGTAGGTACTTCTAAATTATATAGTTTTATAAATATGGATCTTTCTGTAATTGTTTCGATACAATTTTCCTATTATGATTCTCCAGAATTGAAAGTAAGCACGAAGTTACCATACTTGGAGGATTGAATGAGTTTTGCGTCAAGTTTTATGGACCTAACGGAAGTAAGTAGCCTTATATCTTCTTCATACAAATTCGTTCTATTCATTTAGCAAATTATTGACTCCATTCAGAAGACAACCATACACTCGAGTTCATATTCAATATTGTCAGTTCACGTCACTTACTACACCATGCAGTTATAGTTATAGTTGAATAAATTGTGTACTATTTACAATATTCTTAATTTAATTAAATTGACATGATTTAGTAATCTACTTTACAGTATTAAAACTTATTTAGAAAATTACATGAAAAATTTTTACATAATTTTTTATGTTCATTGTTTTCTATTACATTTGAGAATCTTTTCATAATAACTCTAGCTCCTAGTCTGAGACAAAAAAGTTACTTCTTTCTAGTGTGGATTCCAGCATATTTGCTTTTGTTATTTAGGGTATGTTTATACATTCCCAATTATTGTCTTAGTGTATCAAGTTCTGTATGTGTGCTGATGCAATTCGAACTGCAATCATTCTAGCTCCCTATGAAGGTGGTATTTGGAAAGTCCGAGTTCATCTGCCCGAGCATTACCCGTTCAAGTCTCCATCGATTGGCTTCATGAACAAGGTGTACCACCCCAACATCGATGAGGTTTCTGGAACAGTTTGTCTGGATGTCATCAATCAAGCTTGGACTGCACTCTATGGTAACATTCCTTATAAGATCTGTAGCTTACATAATATATTTCTCATTGATGTTGTGAAGCTCCGTAATTAAATAGCCTAGCACAATTCCAAATGAAAAAAAAAACTGGAATTGACGAGCCTATTCAAAATTTTAAAAGACGCTTTGAAGGAGCTAAAGTTACAAAAGTGCCTCCTTCAAATGAAAGTTTCTTGTTATATTAGTGACAATCAAATCAGAATGCGATGTCAAAGAATGTAAGGCTTTTGAACTTTTTAATCTGCTCTGTATATCCCTGAAGCTATTCTGTATGTAAATTCAGTCTCAAGATTTTAATATAGTTTGAGATTGGTTTATACAGTATTAAATATAGACTCCTCGTGAAATAATGGCTATGGACTTATCTCACGATAGTTAACTATTATATTAAAGACAAGTACTTTACAGTAATTTAATCACTCACCTTCAATCACCTCCAAAAATGATAATCTACCTAAATGCTGGAATCATGTCAGTTGTGAGTAGGATAGTTTCTACTGAGAATGCGTTGAAATAGAGTGAAAACATGAATAAAATATGTTGAAAAGTCTGTAAATCGTTACTTTATTTTGAAAATGAAATATTGAAATGTATTCCTTCCAAAAACGATACAATATAATTTCCCAGTTTAGAAAAATAAAATAAAAGTGAGTTTAAACCTTGTATCTTATAATCTTCAATGTTTTTCATTTTATTTTTAGATCTTTCCAACATATTCGAATCATTCTTGCCACAATTGCTGACTTATCCGAATCCCATCGATCCCTTGAACGGTGATGCGGCAGCAATGTATTTGCACAAACCTGATGAGTACAAAAAGAAAGTACACGGTGAGTGCTGTATTATCTTAAATCAAAGTCATGATTCAGCTTTCTTATACTTTTCAGCTCTTTTCATTACTTTTAAACTATTTTTGTTCCTTTGAGCACCTATTCAAGATACTATTATATTCCATCTGGTTGATTTCTAAGAAAAGTAATGATGGCTGCAAAATTGCTTATAATGTTTTTGATCGATTCTATGTTAAATTCAAGGAACATTAAAATAGAAAATGTAGTCTGTGAAAGGAGAATGATCTTTCAAATCCATTAAAATTACAAGCTCCCTTTAGGCAATAAAAACCTTGACTACCTTAAATCTTGTTCATAGAAGGATTTGTTATGAAAATAAACGTTATCATCAACATTTTTAATACTGTATTTGTTAGAAAAAAATATCAGTAGATATATGAGTTGAGTGAATCCTAATAATTGCAGGTTTAGAGATGATGTCTTCCTACTACTGAAAGCAAAATCGTCTGTTCCATGTCAGCGTTTGAGTGAGAATATGACATAACCTCTTAACCTGGAATGATTAGGATTGATTCAACTCTTATCTACTGATAAAATTTGTAGAACAAATATTTATGTTGTGGAATCTTTCCATAATAGGAAACACTTTTTGAAATTGTTTTCAAAGTGGAGTTTGACAATTTCAAAAAGTGTTTTCTCTTATCCACTGATTTTTTAAACCAAATGTACTCATAAGATGGGCTTCCACGAACTAGGCTCATTAGAATTAAGGGTTATTATTGCCTATAGGGAGGCTGTAATACTCTTCAAGGGCGTCGGTATCAGACTGAGCTTTCCCACCAATCGTCACTCGCTCTAGAAATATTTCTATTTGAAGTTACATACTGTGTTTGTGTTCAAATTAATCTTTGTTATTTGAATGCACTCGTATTTGTTGATTAATTTGGGAACAATGACGTGTGTGATTTCAGAATATGTGCGCAAATATGCAACAGAAGAAGCACTGAGAGAGCAAGAGCAGCAGGGTGTGTCTTCGGATAGCGACGAATCTTCAATGTCCGACTTCAGCGAAGATGAAGCACAGGACATGGAGTTATAACATCCCTCTCTTGCATTTAATTATTCCTCATCATGTTCTGTGAAAAGACAGTTGTTAACATTTGTTTTCTGTCCATCTAATTTTTTTTAAGCTGTTCTTAATTCGTAGTGGAAGCTTACGATCTTTGTATTTTGATTTTTGTTAGAGTTTGTAGTAGATTTATATGCATCACCCGTTCATTTAAAAACAGAGATGTAATATTGTTTTTTAAGAGATGTATTAAAAATGTACATAAATTTGAATGAAAGCGATGTTTAGTATGAATGAAAAGATGAGCCAAGATGACCTGTTTGAGGAGCAATAAATCAATAGGGACTTATGAGCCATAGTGAGTGTGAGCGTGTATGAATGTGTGAGAGAATTCTAAGATAGGAAGAGAGTAAATGATTTAAATTGTGGATGAAAAAAAGTTTCGTTCGAAATATTTCACTGAAGCACGATTCCAATTTCATATAACGGTAGAAAATAACACCAATATTTTTATCTTCATTGAGACTAGTTCTGTCAGGTTTCGTTATAATTTTCAAAATCCATTACATAATCACAATACCCCCAAAAATGTGATTTCTATAATAAATGTGAAATAATTCAAACACAAACTTTCCTCTTATATCATGTTGTTCTCGATTTAATTATTTTTCTTCATTAATTAGATACTAGTTTCAAGTAGCAATCTTCAGTATCCTGAATAGTTCTTAACTTAATCGTTAGAACTAACACTTGAAATTGAATTTAAACTGTCTTGTTCACAAGTATTTGATGAGTTCGCCTGCTCAATGGTACAAATTACCAAATAGCCTACCTATAAATCTATTAATAATTTTATTACTTGTTATAACTCAATGTATATTTTTGATATATCGATAGATTTGAGTGAAGTTCTTGTGAGAAATTATTTGTTATTTCTGGCTGTGCAAAACATAATTTTCAACAATTCTGTGGTAGTGCGGTTTCTGAACAACTTATTCTAAAAATTGCTTAGTTTACTCTTACAGCCGTTTGTAGGCAATAATTCCCAAATAAGTTTTTAATCAAAAGTTTCTTGCATTTCTGGTTTAGTCTACTCAGTGAGTATTTCTCTTCTAAAATAAGACACTATCGTGTGCTTAAAAAATAACCGTAGCTCTTTTTGATAAACATATTATTATGTTTAAAATTATTAGTTTAGGTATTTTTCACTGTGATGTACTAACACTGAACATCCTCAATTTTGAAATTAATTGTCCCAAATCGATTTGCGCACTACTATTTTCTTATTGTAATTGACAATTCATTCTGTTAAACTTTTCTCAATTCCTATCTATTTCTTCATAGAAGCTCAGACTTCTGACTGTTTTTTATGTAGCTGTCTCGTTTACAAATTTCCTTGGCTCTGTCCAATTACAATAGTGGTGTAGCTCAACACAATTATTACTGCTGTGTATCATGCCACAAACAAAAAATACTGATATAAGAACATATCTAGTTTCAGGATTTGTTGCTCATCATAACAATAGTGATGTACTATCGAAACCTTGTTAATATAAGAATTAAAAATCTATATAAAATTAGCTTACCTTGCAACAAAATAGTTTATTCGTTCAAAATTAGTGCATTTCGAAAAATTTATTTTCACCTTTGGCAAACAAGATAACAGTCAATATTCTTAATTCAAAACTTGTGAGTTTTCATCGATTCTAGTTATTTAAATTATTCCAATTAATTTTTAAAAATAAAACTGTCATTTCAGGCGGCTGTTAGCTTCTACTGAGTTGATGAATGTTTGCTGGGTGCCATAAAATAGAGTGAAAAATGCAGTCGGTTCAAATGCAGTTATTGTATGGCTTTGATCCGTAGGTAGTTCCATCTCGCCGTATGACTCAATTTTCCCTTGATCAACCAAGTAGGTTAAAAGAGGTATAGAAGGGTAAAATGAGTTATAAAAGATCAACAATAAAGGTGTAAAAGTAATGAGGTGTTTTGGAATTTTAGTAGATTTTAATCGCTTCCCAATTAGATGTTGTTCATGTATGTGTCTATGCTAAGTACCTGTAATAATATTTCTACATTATTTTTAATTCTGACGAGTCTCTGATAATTTCGATTCAATATTCCATCTTCCACCTTTTTGATAAGAGATTTGCATATTTACCAAACTCCTCCCATTTAGTACTTCAATGTTCTACTTTGTAGCTAACCTGTTGGGTTAGCATTCATAAAGGCTAAAAGCATAAAGTGCATTGTGCTATTAGACAAAGGCTATTCATTCGCTTGTAACATTAATTTTGTCAAACTACTAAATATCCACAACATTAGAATACATACGCATTATATTGTATTAGTGAAGTATAAGTTTTAGTATTTGGACATTAATTAGTTTGAAAAATACATCAAATAGTTTTATCTACGACTACGTTATAATGTAATTATTACAGTTTCACAATAAAATCAGACCAGCTGACTTTTGGAAATGCTTTTTCAAACCCGTTGCATAATGGGCTTATTATGCACCGACTTCTACTTTTCGATTCAGTTTCTAATCCTAGACCAATCAGAATACAGCATTGTTTTCAGTTCCGTATCGAAAAACTTAAATCAGCAGATTCGATCAAAATTGCTGTACGGATGCAAGCGTAACTGTAACACTTTAGTTTAAATCAAGGTTAGTTTTGGTCAATGATGTATATATTTTTTTGCTTTTGTTGGTCGTAGATAAAATGGTCTATGCAATGGTTGTATTAAGCCTTTAAACGACTTGTGAGAAAATACACTGTAGCTCACTCGTGGTTTGAAGTCTCTCGTAATACTGTACAACCATTGCATAAACTACTATTGAAATTATTTCTTGTCAAGCAGTCAGTTATTTAATATCCATAATATTAGAATGTATAATAATAATATCTTGTTTTAGTGAATTATAAGTTTTAGTTTTTGGACATGAACAATATTTCGTTATTGTATTGAATTCAGTCTTCTGTTGATTATTTCACTATACAGTAATCAAATTAAATGTTCAGTTCGTTTAAGAAATATTGTATTTTTTATTTCTAATAATACTTACTATCAACTTAACAAGTTCGATCTCATATCTAAATAAAGCCTTAGTATACATTAATAAGAAAATCTTTGAAATAGTTGGAGAGAATTGACAGGCTTACAGCCCAAAACCTCTCCCACCTAAATTTCAACAATCAGTGCAAATTAAGTTTATGATTTGATGGCGGAAAATTACTAAATTTTAAACTCTATTATAAGATCGATTGCCTTGTATGAGGGCTGTTAATTTTTCAATTATCTCTCACATTATGCATATTTTTTAATTGTTGTATTTCATATAATGTTTTGCTGAGTTACTTTAATAGTGAATTGAACGCTATTTTTTTCGCTAACAGATTTTCAGTGCGGTACTTAATTTTCAATAATTGGCAGTTACCATGAATCGGAATATCAATGTTCTAATCATCAGTGGATATGGGGCCCCAATACAAAAATTAGTTGAAACCATAATCAGTATGTTTTCATTCTTATAATGATTAGTTAATTTTTTTTCATTCTCATAATAGAGTTATGTTATTTTCAGAGAAGAAATATTTTTGTTGATTTCCCTCAGGCAAATCGAATTTCTTTTTCGTTATCAAATACAATCTTTAATTTATTAGACTTTAAAGTCTCCGCTTTTGGTAATTGATTTCAGCTCATCAAACAATTCATTTTTTTATTTCATTGTTGAGTAAAACACGTTTGATTTCATATTAATCCGTTTTTTAACACTTTAAAAAGATTGTAGGCATCTACAATCTTCAGCAAGAGTTTAAAATGTTTATTTTTCTTTTTCAATTGTGCCCTTTTTAATTTGGGTTGTAAGAATGGGATTAACAAATAGCATCCAACTATTCTATGGTACTGTATATTAGTTTTTGTTATTATAATATTAAGTTGCTAGCATAAAATAAGAAAACTGAAATTTATCGTCTTGAACCAGTATGTTCAATAGTGCATTGAAATTACGATGGATGAATGGATGTCATGTGATAGATTATGTATTTGTGGGTTTCATTTCATTTATAATGTTCCAAAATTATCTCATTCATCTGTAATATTATCCCATGAACAACTGTTATGTCTTATTATAATTACAAATTATTTCATATCTCATTTGAAAACCAATACTTATATATTGTGTCATATCTTTCAATAAAAAATTTAATCCTTGATCTCTTATTTTTGGATTAATCTATCCTACCAGTCCATTCACATTCTCTTTTCAAATTGTTTCCAGGGAAAGTAAATACAAAGAAGGTTTAAAGTAGGTATTTGGATTATTTTAGAATTGATTTTTTATTGAAGTATTCCGATCAAGTTGATATAATTTTTTTTGTCAAAGCACCTGAATTGGAAGTTAATTTTCGTCACAAAAACTCTGAAATATTCTAAGTTTCTGAAGTATTCATTTAACATTTTGAATATTATGAAAATCAGTAATAAAATACCGTAATTCATTGTCAGTCCAGGTGCCTTAGAAAAAAGACCTACCAGTCTATTCATGAATTCAGGTTGAACTTTTTGCCTTTTGGGAAACAGTCTTTAGGTAGGTATTCACCGTATTCTCATTAATTTAGAAATATTTTTTATCTAATACTTCAATTTTCCTATTTCTGCGTGATCACTGCAAAATTGTAAAGTAATAGACTCCCTATCAAAGTTAGAAAAATGAATTTCCATCTAGGATTGATTTGCACTGATAGAAACTAATGATTGGCGATTTCTGTATAATTGAAAATCATATGAGAGAACAGAGATTGCCGCTCCCAGTTCATATTACACCTGTGATAAATATTTGAACTACCTCATTCAGTTTCCTGATTAAAATTGAGAACTTGGATTTTATGATCAACGCAACAATTCATCCAATCATTAATTTATTTATGTATATACCACCTTATACGGTAACCACATATAAACTAAATTAGTCTTTTATATATTTGTGATATAAAAAATAAGAAATACTGACCGGGCTCATAACAGAAGTTAATTGAACACCTATCCAATAACAGATATCCATTCAAAATATTATGACGAATGATTTTGCAGACTCAACATTGTAAAGGTAAATTTATAATGAAAAATTAGTTTGTATCTTGTAATAATATTTGTAAGAAAACAGATACTGTTCACGTAATTCATAACAGTTATCATAATAGCCTAATATTTCATTTGCTGCTCCATTCAAAGTATTTTATATTTAATTCTATTTATAATACTTTTTATTAACTTTTTAAAACAAACAATGAAAAAAAAAACTTATAACAAACGTTTTGGAACCATAATAGCCTGATATTTCAGTTGCTGCTTTATTCAAACGTTATAGTCCTATTAGTTCTGTAGAATTTGTGAATTCATTGCTATGATTTCAACAATAAGCAATTTCATCAAGAAATTTTCAACAATATTCTTCATGAAAAATAATTATTATCTTTCATGAAAATTTATTCACAAAATATAGAGTATCCTACCTGATAAAGTCAGCTGTATTATTCAAATTAATTCTATTGCATAAAATTTGATGAATAATTTGATGTGTATCCTACATGCGGTTTTCAACTTTTCAGTAGCACTCAGAATAGGAAATTCATACTGAAGTGCCATAAATTCATTTATAATGATGTGCCAGTAACCACAGGAGAAAAAGTAGAATAATTGAATTAGTAGAAGCTTTTATTATACTATCTGCAGGTCACCCGTGCTTCGCTACGGGGTCTCAGAAATCCCTTGTTTAGGATGTTTACAATATTTCTGTGGAATATCTAATCACTGCGTGCACGTTGTGAGAGGCAATTTCAAAGATATATAAAATTCAAAACCCGCTATATTAATTTTTCATGTTAAATTTGACATAGAACCCGAAAAATGTACATGATTAGGTCTATTCGATAGATGGAAATTTTGGTCCAAGTTGAATGAGGTTACTGACAGAAAATTTGGGATACATTTTTGATGGATATTGGGGCGTCTCTATGTTTTTATCATCCTAGATCCATACTTTCAATGGTATCAATATCACAAAGCCTCAACAAACATGTGAAAGAATCATATGATTTAGATCTCAACATTACCTTATCTTAACAATGTTTGGAGCTGAATTTCAAATCCTTTAAACATAAACCTAACCTTAAAACTATCTTTGAAATATTTAAATAGCCCTATGATAGTCCTTGGTATACAGACAACCTTTGTGCAAAACTCCAGCTTTATCAGTCAAGTATTCTAGTCGTAATGGACCTACAGGCAGACACCATATAATTTTTATAATAGTATTAAATGTGCCTCAACACGATTTCAATGAGGTCACCTAACTAGACTCTAGACAATACAATCAAGATTATGGCGATTGAAGGTAGCCTGATAGATGGTCATATTCAAAAATTTGTTGAGCTTATAATATAATGAACTTTAATACAGTATTCGATCTTGGAACCTTTGGATTATCAGGCAGGCGCTTATCGCCCTCGGCTACGGACCACTCCAAAATAATTAGAGTATAATGGGGCTACAACTGAAGTGTAGCTCCTCCAAAATAAGATTCTGATGAGTAGGTAATATGCGCCAAATACAAAACCAAATGTAAAAAGTTTATAAGAATAGAAAGCACCAATACTGTGGACGCTGTACGGTATATATCACATATATGCTATAGATAGTACGTTATTTGTGGGTGAGCACTGCACAGATTAACTTTACACATTTTAGTTATAGTTATATTATAAATGTCTAAATAGAGTAGTTTTTTAGGATGACGGCTGATGAGAAAATATTTAGTTTCATAATAATACGGTACCGATATATAAGTACTACTTTGGACAATAATTAAAACGATTGAAGAGGGCCTTTGGTGACCAGTGGCGGATCCAAGGGGGGGCAAAGGGGCACTTGCCCCCTCTCCCTCAAGATCCAAGAGAAAAGAAAAACGGCATAAATCTAATAGAAACTATAGGACAAAATTATATAAGCCGCAAAAATTAGCTGTTTCCAATGTGTTTAAAGCCACTCATGTTATTTGTGCAGAGGACATTCTTTAAATATCGTGTTCTAGATATTAAAGAACACGGGTTTTTAACCCGCTAGAACGCGGATGCTTCTAAACGTTTTAGTGGAATTTATACACTGAAGACAGTGTTGAGTGTTCTCAAGGTTATTAGAGAGACCTTATATCTAATAACCTTGGAGTTTTCCAACTGAACATTATTCCGACTGCCCCCACTAGAATGGTTGTGCTTCACATTTTATTTAATCATTACCTTACTACCATATTGATATTTTTAATATCTAAAAAATCGAGCTCAATAATTATTTAGTAAATTGAATGAGAACTCATTTGAAATTTTATACGTAGGAACTAAAACACTTAATTCATACGAAAAAATACAATGACAGTAAGGAATGCAAATTACCAATACAAATAATAGACTACTAATTTGTACAACATACATTAACAGTGCGCAATCCATGACAACATTATGAGGGGCACTAACCTTCATCAAAATACACCATTTTCTGAAACATCTGGGGGGTGGGCCCTCGTTCACCCGTTTGGTTGGGGGATATTCCATACCCCCAGGTGATCGACCCCCTCCGAAATCACCTCCCGGATCCGCCACTGCTGGTTTAAGTTATCTGTAATATCATATTCAAGATTACCTTGAATTTAATGAACTTAAGTTATTGGTTTTTGGGGCGCCACCTGAATAAGGTGTAGCGCCTACAAAAATTAGAAAGAATAAAGAATAATACGATGGGAGAAAAATGAGTGTGTATTATCTTTATTCTTTCATGAAAGTGAGAAGATGAAGGTGATAAAACGCTGATGAAATGAGTTGCCTAGTCATTCAGAACTTACACATTTTGTTGGCGAGAAGTATGAAATCAGGCTAACATTTGGCAGAAAAGGAAGTATAAAAAGGAAAAAAACTTGGAATAATTGGAAGAAAATTAACTTTGTTATGATTTTGTGAATCAAATTTGCACATTAATCCATTATTTTTTGTAAAAATTGATATAATGAACAAACATTGAAAAAATCGTTCAAGTAGCTCTACCTATTGGCAAATCTGTGAACTCAGTAGCCGGGTTCTGATAATATCAGCATGGAGAGGAAGATTGCATCTCTGAATAAGAATTTGAATATAGCCTATTGGCGAATGAATGGAGGAAATGGAATTGAATCAAATTCAATATACTTTACATAAGGTACATTCATATTGATGGCTCTTTTCCGTTTCCAATAAATGATCGTTTTTCTGAACAGCTCTACTATTTACGAATTATGTGGCGCTGAGTCGAAATCTCAAATGCCAGGCTAACTAACGTCTTTACCGGCAAATTCCGGCACTTGTTTAAGTTTAGACATTCTCGCGAAATCTACCTGTTTTTCGAGAGGAAAACTGCTTGTTTCGAATCTCCCGTAGTTTCATTCTGATTCTGATCATTAAAAACAAATCAAATTTTATTACTTCACTAAAAACAACTTGAAATAAAGGTGTGTTCTCGTAAAAAGTCATGTGAAAGAATAATATTATTAATCTTCATACTCTATTACACAAATTGTTGGTCGGGGGTGGGGATTATTGCCAAAATAAAATTGCTGCCAACTATACTAGTGGCTCCTTGATCCCACTATCAGATTTATAAATCCTATGATGGCTCACTGGCTCAAAAGTTTGGCAACCACTGGTTTGGTTTGAGTAACTTGATCTATTTTTATTCACTTATTCCAGAAAGTAGAAAAATTATTTATGAGAATGATATCACAGACTCAGAGTGTTTGTTTATAGGCCTATCAATACAATATTGTTGAAAAGTTACTGTGGTACTATCTATTGAATTGTAGAATCGGTAAAAAGATAAAAATGCAATATTATTTCTAAGCTTCCTATAAAATTTTTCCAATTCCAAACATTCTACTTTTGCATAATTATGAGAACGTGAGTTCGAAAGTATAGTAACTTATAAAGTCTCTTTTCATATTACACAAAAAAGTAAGCAGAAGTGTAAGTAATCAAAAAGTAATATCTTATATAAAATTCCTGGGAATTGCATCGTAGAATCAGTAAAATTACAGAAAAAGGATATAATTGTCAGCCTTCTTCTACAGTATTTTCATTTTTGAAACACTTAATTAGATTCGAAAATGACCAAGCATTATGTTTATTATGTCTATTACATTGTTGAATCGCGAACTGGCTAGATTATAGTGGAAAACAATGCCCAGTCCCCTATGATTTTGAATATTTTCATTTTTGAAACGGTTGACATGCATTTGAGATGCACGTAGCATAGGAGAGCAGAGCAGTGCCGCCAGTCTTTTGTGGAAGCTGCGGAACAGGGAGCGCTTCCTTCCTTTCCAAGCGATTTCACGATCCACAGCACAGTAAAGCTTTGTTTCTGTTAATATCAGGCTCTGCTCTGTCTCACTTGGACATTTCGAGTTCGATCTTGCAGCGCACAGCATTGTGCTCCAGGAAGGCTGTTCATTTTTAATCGATGCAACGTTTTCTAGACATTTTACCAGGACTATTTAAGCCGCTTCTATACCATGAAATTTCTTTGTCAAATATTGGACTACATACCAACGCAAATGTTCAATGTTTGTCAAAATACCGCATGTCTGGAGCCGGCTTCGTAGGGAATCAATTGAATTGGTTCTATCAAATGTCGCCTTTTTACGGCGGTAAAATATTTAATTGGCTTTCGTGCAGCGGGTTGTAATTCTCAATGTTACTGTATCACTGTATCCTGTAATCTGTAAATAATTTACGCCTGTTGAATAATTTTAATTTTTAATAGTTAAGACTCTCCGACTTCTTAAAGGATTATTTTCAATTATTATACAGCTCCGATAGGAATTAAATAAAAGTGATGAGTTTTTTAGAAGGCGGTCACCGGAGGCCAACAATGATAATAATTGATGATGGGATCGTATGGCCAGCGCAAGTGGCAAATGGGGTTCCCGCGCCACTTCACTTCCTCCAATGAAATTCATTATGATACATGAGTTTCAACTGCCGCTCCCGGCAAAAGGATGTGGCAATATAATATCACCATGTCACTCCTCCCCTCCTGCTACTCCTCTTCACTCTTTCTCTCTCTCTTTCTACTTCTCCTCTCTCATTACACGCATTGCGGACCTTGCCTGGCCCCCCCCGCATATAGTCTGTGAGGGCCCCATTCCATTTCCTTCCAGGATCCCCGAAGGGCCTACAGTCCACCGTATCTCTATAACTATTGAATCTAAAATAACATGACATCTAAATGACATACTATTACTATGTTGTAGTAAACCGTTGATAGTATTATTACTATTGATTTGACAGTAAACCTCGTACAGTACGGTACTAGTAGTATCCTGTTATTTTAAGTGTGCGATTTTTGTTTGTTTATATGTATGTATCCAACAGATCTCGAAAACGGCTCTAACAAATTTTGACGAAATTTAGAAAATTTAGGTTCGTGATACAAAATTCGATTGTAACGGGTTTCCTACTTGAGACCCTCTGAAGGATCTTATAAAGAAGAAATTTCGATGCCAGAAGACACGGATTTCTTGAGTGAGTGAGGAAATGAGGCGAGATAATGTTAGCTTTTGAGTTTAGCTAACTCAATGCATTTCATTCAGTTGATCATATGCGAAGTGATAGAAACAATTTGGATGGTTAGATCTCATTCTTTCGATAATGAGAAACGAAATTTTATTGATGAAATGGTCGTAATTACTCACGATATTAAAGCAGCTGAGGTAAAACAGTAATCAACTGACATTTGTATTACGCTAGAATCTACCACGGGTTAAATCTTCAAATAATATGCATTCATACTCATGCGAATGCATTATTACGATCGTACTGGTGTCCGTCTGTCCGTCCGTCCGCACGATAACTAACGAACGGAAGATCGTACACTTTTGATATTTGGAATATAATATCTTTATAGATGAAGTAAGAAGCATATTGATTTTGAATATTGAGGAATGAATTCAAGCCTATCCTTTACGTGTTAAATTACCTGGAAAGATGCATACGATTATCCGCCAGAGCGCAACACCGTAGATGCTCACAGCGAATAGGCGATTTCTGAAACTGCCCATCACATCACGGAGCATACGCTGAGCCAGCGATGAGGAATATTTTCATCTCTCAGGTTTTGTGAATAAACAAAATTGAAAACCCTGAACAACTCCATCAAAAACCACTCCATTCAAGCAAGGTAACAGTTTGATACGCAATGTACTCATGGGAATCATGGGCCCGTATTTTTTTTTTTTAATGACAGGGAGCAAACAGTGAATATGAATAGTGAATGTTAATATGAATGCACAATGCTATTCGGAAATGTTGCATTCGTTCTTCAATCCTCAGCTCCGTCAATATGGAATGAACAATGAAACCTTACTCCAGCAAGACGACTTCACAAGTCCTATAGCCATGTGTGAGCATGAATGTTCTCAAAAATGTTTTTCCAAATCGGGTGATATCCCGAAATGGAGAAATTTCTCCATGTAATGATGGGCAGTTTCAGGAGTGCCCATCCCCCCCAAGGCTGATGGCGCAATTCCCTCCCAAAAATCATGACTCATTCTCCTAATGAATGAATAGACAGACCCTCGCCCCACAAACTATTAACATACTAATTCAAAATCCATACTTCACATTGGAATTATCAGAAAATGTCAATGATACAGAATTTCAAGTCATTTCCATCAGCTTGCTAGCAAAAAAAATTGAATGCAATAATTGTTTACTCAAATATTAGTGTTGCAGAAGAATTCTAGTTCATCATGTGATAAATTTATGGTTCATATTAAAATTATAAAATAAATTTTTTTAAAAGCATCACATTTCGAATAGAGATACTGTATATTGGAATAGAGATACAGTATTATATGCAAATATATTTTGGAAGAAACTGAACTAAACGCTATGCATTTTTAATTTTTTGATATAGAACTATGAAATAAACTGGATAATACAATCATATTAAGTTATGGAACAATAATTATTATAAAATATATTATAAATATATAGCTTATTTCCGTAATAATTATGTGATTATCTCTTCATGATTTGTGTGATAGGACACGATCAGAAACCTGTAAAGGTTTACAGACCTCGTCGGAAACAAAACGCTTTCGGCCTCCGTTTGAGGTATGAAAAACAGTTCATTACGTCCAAGTGTGGCAAAAAATATTTTATTTATTTATTTATACGGCAATGAAAATCGTTGAACTGAGTCTAAAATTCTTCCATGAATCGTAGCTTAATTTGTAAATCATGTAGCCTCCAAACTCCGTCTACTATCTCATGATTGGCCAGCAATGAATGACTCAGGCAGTTCCGAATTCGACCGGTAGATGGCTGCAGTTACTGGGTGATGTACAGCTTCAAATTTTACAGACACGCCTCTAAGCTCCGCCTCTCTCCCTGATTGGTCGGCAATGCCCAACGCAGCTATAGTTCTGAATTCTGTCGTAAGATGGCAGCAGTTACTGGGACATTCAAGTTACAACTTCATTATTCCGCCGTCTAGATGTCAAAGGTGTTCTACACTCATTCTTATCCGATGGGAAAGAACAGATTCTTTCTATTGAACGTGGACATTTAATATTCATAATAAATAAAATATTGTGGAATATTTATTTCAATAGTAGAGACTCAAATTTTCAATTCAATTTCGATAACAGCGATTAGAAGTAGAAGAAGAAGACAGAATAAAGACATTCTATTGGGGATCTTACAGACAAAATTAATACATTCTGTTTGGTTCTTATAGACAAAAAGACATTATATTGGGGACCTTATATTAAACCACATTTACCTAGAGCGTATTCTCACTAACCCCTTCTCAATCAATTACCATTCTGGATCCATCAAGTCTTGTCGGAATATTGTTGGACCGACTTGAAAGTCGTCTATCAATATTATTGTCAAGAATTGAAGAAGATTTCAAGCTATTTCTTTAATTTTCTTCAATGAAAATACTGAATATGCAGGCTACAAACAGTTAGTGGTGAGTCCAGGATAATTATTACTGTGGAAGATGTAGGGGGAGTCCGGGTTCCTCTCCCGGGAAAAGTTTGAAATATTACTGTCAGAAAAAGTATTTTATGGTATTTTGAAGCAGGAAATCTAGATAAATAGCCTATGTCATACAAAATTCAATCTTTTTTAGGAAAATAGAATAAACTTAATCAAGTAGTTGTATTTTCTCCAATAAAATTATATTTCTAGCTTCAACTAAATCAAAACAAAGGATCAGAAACAAGAATAAAATAATAATGAATACTTAGAAGTATAATATAACCCAATTTGAGACAATATTAGTAATGGAGGATTACTTTTGTTTAAGCTGAGTCTGAAGCCATAGACCAGTTGGAGGATTGTAGAATTTTAAGACTGTCGATGAAATTGGATAATGAGGTGAAAACGAGTATCCTGCAATGTCGATGTATAATTTTCGTTATTATTGCCTCGATACATTCTCAGCCTATATTGTTTCTCTGTTATAGACAGAGGGGTCAGGTCCTCCACTACCAGTTACGAGCTTGAAAATCAATTCTGGGTAGTTTACATGTATATAAAACTTCAGGTTCGTTTTCAATTGTTCGCATTACCCAAGAACATGTGTGGTCAACAAAGAACTTGAGCAGCAAGACTTGACCACCGTTTGCTAACAATATTTACCTCACAAAAAGCTCCCGAAATAGTGAACTACAAAGTTTATTTCCTAAAGGTATAAAGGACCAGGGCCGGCCTTAGGGGGGGGGGGGGCAACAGGGGCGACCGCTCCGGGCCCCGCGCTTTGGGGGGCCCCGCGTTCGTGAAAAAAATAAAATATACGATAGTTTTGAAAACGCAACGCAATCTCAACTATTACTGTATTGTTAAGTCCGTGCTAGACAAAAAATAATATAATGAAAAAGGAATAATAATGCAGTAATTTTTATTGTGCAATTGCGTTTGTCAGTACAGTACTGTGTCGTGAGAGTGATTTAACGAGTGAGAGAACTTGACATGAGTGAGAGCGGGCGCGGCTAGGTAGTTGAAGGCGTAGTAGTCCGGGGGCAAATGTACCAAAAAAGGCCTTCCGTGGGAAAATCTTTTCTTGAGCTCTGGAATCTAAGCGGATATATTCGTTAGGATATATTCGTTAGGACTAGTATAATGAGAAGATCCATGATGGCCAGTCAGCCGTGTACGCAAATTCTCAAAAACAAGATGGCCGCCATAATTTATTAGATCGCCTGTAATTTGATCAATATTGAAGATGTCTGAGTTTTCTTTGCATCAACATGTTCACAATAAAATTCTCTACAAGTTTTGTACCCAACATTTGTCTCTACGAGGCATCTTGAATTAGTTATGGATTTTCAAAAACCGAAGCTAGAAAAAATTGAACCAATTTTTTGGATTTTTTCCCAATAGAATCATTTGTGCAACAGATAGAGGGAAATGTTAAAGCTACAAGTTATAGAACTATTCTTTAGCTTTCAATTGATATGTATATTCAGGATGTACGTCAACTATTGTTGACACCAGCCCATTCGGAATAAAGGCTTGCACGGGATGCAGGCACTTTTTCAACACTCAAAGATCATAAGCAAGAATTATAAAATCAATTTTCTCGTGACTCCTTGATGATACAGACATGGTAATGGTATCAATCTCTTCCTTAGGACTTGCTGAATCAGACTATCGATGGTGGCCAACTTGAAAATACTCGCCACTATGAAAAAACGAAGATGGCGGCCGAAATTTGTAGAGGTTCACAGTATTGCATGTATCTTGGTGATTAATAAAAATTTAGAACTTCTCTTTTCACCGAAATGTTCTGCATGATGTGGGCTACAACCTCTATAAGATAAATGTTACTTAGAACATGAATTATCTTTGATTCATAACATTAAAACCAACTTAACTTCATTTTTCATGCACATAAAATCAGTTTTTTCTCTGAAAATTACTCTGGTTGTAACGAATATGAATGTGTTTGATACACACATGTAGTACTGTTTCCAAGCTTTAAAATTATGTCCCACTTGTGTTTGTTGGTTTATTATTAAAGGCTGCAGCGTCACTGAAAAAGAGAAGCTTGTTCTATTTAGCGTGAAAGCAACTGATTGCACTATAAGCAACAAGTGGAAAACAATTCATGTTTTATTGAGTGATTAGTGTAAATCATTGAACAAATTAGAAACCATTAGCCATAATTCTTCAGCCGTTTTTCAGTCTCATATTTATGGTGGGGGAAATGAATGATGGAGTGCCAAATAATCGTAATTTTCCATGTTATCCAAAGTTTGTTACGGGTAATCGATAATTGATTTTGCGCCCCATAGAATAATTTTCTCTCTTATTCGGAAAGTGGTAGGGACTCAAAATGCTCGAGTTTGTAGATGGGGTATAGATTTAAATACAGTATTTTAAGTGAAGGGCCCCGCACTGAAGGTTCGCCCCTAGCCCCGCACCTGCTAGGGCCGGCCCTGTAAAGGACTACCTAATATTAGTTTGTATATTCAATTCAAATTTACTATCTAATCCATCTACTCTTGTTAACAAGAAGCCTCAATGAACAAAAGCATATTTCTTAGATTAAAAAGTTGAAAGTTTGAGCGTGTAACTATGAGCATGCTCGGGGACATCCAATAGCAGTGTGTGGGTGGATTGGTAGGCCTGAAGTGGCGCGGAGTTCTAGACCACGGTCAGAGTGATCAGTGATCTGTGATCAGTCAGTGGTTTGACACACATCAGAACACTTCGTACAGTACAGTTCGACATCGCTATGGCCACCGGACGATCTTGAGGTATAGTCAATTTTACTATTCTACATTCAAGTCTCACTTTCATTCAAGAACAATTTTGTACAGTTTTTTTAGTAAGTTGTAGTAGCTTAATATAATACAAGTTTTACTATCCAACACAGGGGTTTTATATTCCTTGTTTAAGTCCAAGTTCTCTTTTCACAATATTCAATTCAGCATACTTTTGCTATTGAGTTTCTGTTGCAAATGTAAATATTGTTCCACTATTACATTAGAATTCAAGTTTTACTATCCAACACAGGGGTTTTATATTCCTTGTTTAAGTCCAAGTTCTCTCTTCACAATATTCAATTCAGCATACTTTTGCTATTGAGTTTCTGTTGCAAATGTAAATATTGTTCCACTATTACATTAGAATTCGAGGGTCTTGAAAAAGTTTTAGAACTCAACAATAGAGTTTCTAAAGTTCTTGGAGAAAATCATCAAGTTTTACAATGAAGTTGAATTAGTTGCTAAACAGAGATTAATAGTTTTTTTTAGGCTGGATAAGTTTCACTATTGAACATCTAAGTTTCATATCCAAATTCATTTTTCAAGTCTCTCTTTCATTATAACACAACTTCAAATTCTTTCTCGAAGTTGATGTAACCAATATAGAAAACATTGACATTTAAGGAGAAAATTTCGGAGCGGATGAATTTCAGTATCCAACATTCGAGTTTTGGATTAATTCATATAGTTTTAATTTCATTCATATACAATTCAACAAAGTTTTGCTAGTAAGCTGCTCAGAATGCTACCCTCACCTTTTATCATCATTTATATTTCCATTTCCATAAAAGTCATAAATTTTGTATATTACAAAGTGAAGGAGTTTCACTACTACTGTCTTCAACTACTTCTAATATCTAATATCTTATACTACTTCTTCTGTCTTTTCTACTGTCTTCAATTAGAATTACCGGTACAGTACTCAGTACTCTGTGGCCAATCAGTGTATTAATCAAAGTATTTATGATTTAAAAGGCGTTACAAATTTTTTTAGAAATTGAATTCTGAACAAGGGTTCTAGACTTCTCGGTTCTTATTGAGTAACTAATTAATTTTTTATTCAATGTAGCAGAATTTGTTCATACGTTCCTAAACAGCATGTAGAGGTTAATAGTATTTCGGAAATCTGATGAGTGATTAAACTATTTGAGAGTTGATAAAAAATTTTTGGACGTCGAAAACTCTTGAATATATTAATTTAACATGAAATCTTCAATAAGTTCACACAATTGAACAGAGTTTGTTTATAAGTAGCTATGGCAATCCATGAGAGATGAGTTGATGAGTTGAAAAAGAATTCACTCAACCAAATTCGAATATTCAGTTTGAATTCAACAAAGTTCGCTCAAAGTTTGTTGTTGGAAATGTAGAGATTACTCTTGGGATTGATATGGGTGACATGAATCTTTGCGGGTTGATAAAATTCTAACAAGTTTGCTGG
Organism: Laodelphax striatellus; assembly: GCA_017141395.1. NCBI lineage: Eukaryota > Metazoa > Arthropoda > Insecta > Hemiptera > Delphacidae > Laodelphax > Laodelphax striatellus. Next base: position 26,266,957 of record CM029544.1, read on the forward strand.
CTCTTTCGAAAAGACTTGATAGCTCATGATAGCTCACATTTTTTTTCAAATTTAAAGTTGATTTTTATGAGAAAGCATGAGGTTCCTGTGTCACAACATTCTGTTGTTCACTCCTTGATAAAAATATCCAATCTAATGCTGTAAATTTTATTGAATCCAACAAACTAATTTATTCACTTTGAGTGGTTTTGAGTCATTTCGAGTCGAAAAATGTTGGGAGTTCAATTTTTGGCTAAATTGTGTGTGGGCTACAACTTATAGGTTCACAATCATTTTCTCAACATTGATGAGAATAATTCAACGCTGATTTTTATTAATATTCAACGTTTGCAAAAACGAACAAAAATTTTTTCAACATTCACGAAGTGCTGTTTTTACTATCATACAGCTCATGATATCAGAGGATATGATATTTTCCTCGTTTATATCAGAGGATGGGGGCCTTAGCAGAGAGCTGGATCACAGAATCCAAGTGGGGTGGATGAGCTGGAAAAGGATGTCGGGCGTGCTGTGTGACCGGAAGCTGGATAGCAAAGCAAAGGGAAGAATATATAAGGCAGTAGTGAGACCTGCACTGATCTATGGCAGTGAGACTTGGGCAGTCAAGAAATCGCAGGAGAAGAAGATGGATGTGGCAGAGATGAGAATGCTGAGATGGATGCTTGGGAAGACAAGAAGGGACAGGATCAGAAATGAAAGGATAAGAGAGATGGCTGGGGTGGTGGAGTGTTCAAAGAAGGTCCAGGAAAGAAGGTTGCAGTGGTATGGTCATGTTGTGAGGAGGGAAGAGGACTACGTTGGAAAGCGAGTGAGTAGAATGCAGGTGGAGGGGTGTAGACCAGTGGGGAGACCAAGGAGGAGATGGAGAGACTGTGTTGCAGGGGACATGAGGGAAAAGGAGCTGACAGATGAAGAAGCCGGGGAGAGAATGGTGTGGAGGAGGAAGATACGGAATAGCGACCCCGAATAGGGAAAAGCTAAAGGAAAAGAAGAAGAAGAAGAAGAAGACAGCTCATAAAGTATTATAGTTATTTTCACTATATTTTGAAAAATTTAGGACCGGTTGCGCAAAAGTAAATTAGAGTTTTTCTTCGATTACCCATACGAATTAACATTATCAAATGGAGATTGATTTATCAGATGAAATTACCAATAAGGTCCAATAAATCTGAGAGCTAGAGCTTTTAAAAATTTGGTTTAATACATTTTTTGAGGACCAATGGTTTTTAGTCGCGTTCGCGTCTTTAAAATAAGCAACGAGTGGGTTACTATCCCAATCCCACTGCAAACTTTATTTGGAAAGACTGCTTCAAGCATAATACTGTACAACCCGGAAAGTTGAGGTTCACCTTATTTTCGTTTAATCACATTAACTATTCTTATTTCAACTCCTTTGAAATCGTCACTATTTTATATTTCCATTTGTCTCATTTTGTCAGTTCACGTCTCATTTGAAAGATCTCATTGAGTAGATGTTTGATGAGGTCTTACATTTTGAAAACGTCATCGTGAACATGAGGAATGAGCGATCAAAGTTTAAATTTTCAACATTGATTTAACATAGGTGAGCTGAATTTTTTTACATTTCAACTTATGATTTGATGATCAGCTGTTTTGAAACAAAAATTCCAATTTTTATTGTTCTTTGCACCGGTAAGGACTTTTCTGCCGAGAGAGAAATAGAGGAAGATAGAGGATGAAGAGAATAGGGGAAAAAGAAAAAAGAGAGTAAGAGAAACAGAGGTAGGGAGAGAGAGGGAGAGATTGTATTAGATTTCTTTATTCGTGCAGATAACAAAATATAACTGCTTAGGTTCTATATCACAAAATATGTGAGTATAAGTACTATTATCCTATTAATGAATTGTAAACTAACAATTTTAACAATACAAGTTCTAGATGCAGTGTGATAATGTTAACATAATTGAGATTTATGTACATGAAACGGCGAAGTTTGAATATCTGAATTTCTAAATGTTCATTATTGGAAAAGGATGTCCAAGGACTTCCTTTCCATTAATACTGAAAGTAATAGAAGGTGAAAGAAGAAGAGGGAGAGAGGAAGCGAGAATAGAGGAGGAGACGAAAGAGGATCTGAAACCATTTTACATAGTTCGATCTTTATAGATCATAAATTGAAGTATGGAAAATTTGAAATGAGTTTGAAGCTCCAGAAATATTTTTCAAACGACAAAAACATTTCACCTATTAACTTAATTTAAATGAATAGTTGAGAAATAAGAATGAATTCTCCAGGAAAAAGAATTGAAAAATATTTGACAGATGTTATAAATGAATCCAAAATTAAAATTTGATCGGCGATCCTTATCGATTACATTTTACAGAACCAATCGATAACAAAATGTCCTAATACGGCTTGTCTTCTAGGTCTAGGCTACTCTCAATGTAATCTATATCGTATATAATTATAGATTCAATCAATTAAATCCGAATGAAATCGAATCAGAAAAACCGTTGGAACAGGGTTGAACATTGACATGGCATGGAATAATTCATTTATCTATTAGCCTACTCTAAAACTTAAAGACTTTTGTTACAGTGTGAAATATCAGCCATTTCAAATCTCATAGACTCATAGTTTTCGCCATTTTGTTTTTTCAACTTACAACTTTAGCCAATCAGCTGCTAGGAACTTAGACCAATCATGGAATGGCAATCATGAAGTCCTACTGAATAATTCCATTAGCCTACTAGCTATAATTAATTTATTATAATAATTAAGTAAGATATTAAATGCCACAACATGTAATTGACATGGACCGCAATTTCTACATCTTGGAAAACATTATTCATCCCACTCTGCAATATACGATATTTGAATACATTACAGTAGACTGTAGCCTATATTAAAATACAGTGGGCTCTACACAATGTAAAACGTTGCTCACATGGGTCGAGGTGATGGAGATATATCGAGAAATTCAATTTATCACACCATGTGTCGTTTATTTGAGCGGAACTTTTCGTTCAGTGATTTCATATGGAGTTTTTTCCGAAAAGTATTTTTAGAATGTCTTGCAGAAGAGACGGTTTATGATCTGGGGTATCATTCCAATTACTTTCAATTTGAAATAGCGAATAGAACAGGTGGTTGTATGGTCGTAAGCTGGGTATTTTTGTGAATTTCTACTTCCTCAATAAGCAGCCTGATAGTGTGAAGCGTGAAGCCTGATTTCTCTTCCAGGGAGGGCGGCTGTTCTATATTTGAATGAATCTTGATTTAACGTACACCTGTTCGGGGAAAGTGAAATATTACCGGTGGAAAATTGCGAGCGTGTTTGATGCGTGTGTGGGTTGCACAGGTCATTGCAGTTGATAAATTTCTTCAAGAGTTCTGCTTCCAGAATTTCGGAGCCAATTCAATTTCGCAATCCTCAGCTTGTGACAGAGATAGCATGTCGCTGAAATGTCGGATTTTTTCCTCTGATAAAATATCTAATTTGTTCAGATTGTTCGCAGCAGTTATACTCAATCTTTCACTAAGCAATAATAATATAAACATTTAAATTCATTCCTATTAATAACTCAAGACAAATTTATTTCCAGAAAACTATTGAAAAGAGTCCAATGTGGTCTTGTGTAGAACCTTAAGCTACAAGCCATGTCATTCTGGAAAATAGGTACTCATTTGATTATCAGAGTAGTAAAGTCATATTCTTTTACTTTGGCGGATGGATGAGCTGATTTTACAAATGCAGGAACAGTCGAATGGTCTTTGGCTACGCGCACTAACTCTTGTCTGTCTGCAAAAACATACGATTGTATCTTACTTCGAAAGTAGAAACAACAATTATATTATGAATATATATTTTTTAAATTGGCCATATTATGATATTTGTAATCAATTTTTATACGAATTCTTACTTGAAAACAGTTTGACCTACTTAACCTGCAAATACTGAATCTCGCAGATTATTCGCAGACTATCGTGTCAAAGCTGAGCGTAACATCAGCTGTTTATTGAATAACCATCAGTCCTCATCCGCCAAATTAAAATAATATTATTACTACACATGTAATCAGTTATTCTCAAGCGTTTAACTTACCCTTTGGTGTTCAACTTATTGTTAATGGTCCTTAAATCGTTTAGACCCCTTTTAGATTGAAGTAAATAAGAGTAGCAGTCCTTCCAATTGAAGTGCAAGTATTATGGTACTCTTTCAATGGAATTGACTAGACTAGAGAAGCTCAATCATAGAATTTCCGTGATGGTAAAGACAGATTATGGCTACACCTGTTAATCTAATTATTGAAATATAAATATTTTAAGCTAAGTTGAATTATTGAACTGAAAGTTTAGAACTAGGTTTTCGCTAGTAGTGGTCGAAGATACGTTTGCAAAAGACCTACTGCTTTGGCTCTGCTATTGTGAGTGGGTCAAGTATTAAATTATTTGTCAACAAAGGAAATGACAGGATTAGATTAGAGGGGCTAGCCGTGAAGATCACAGCGTGATGACCTCTTCCATCAGACAGGACTGACTCAATCACTCTGTCACTCTTCTCTTAACAGAATCTTCCCTAATCTATGAGTCATTCGCAATTATTTCTAAGTTCAACATCTTGCAAAGTCTCTTTCCTTTCGTCATTATTATTATTATGATATTTATTGCTGAGTTGTCTCATCCGTGTCTGTTTCAATCCACCATCAGAGATCATGCTCAACTGATTCAAGATCAAAGTTGATTCCCGTTGGTGCAACATAAGACAAAGTTTATTTTTCACCAAAAAAATGTTTTACAATACAAAACAACTTATAACAGAAAATACAATATTTTGCAAAGAAATTTTACACTATTATCTCTTCAATAAATAATAATTATACACCCCAATACAATAATATGTGTTGGGTTCATGGGTACAATAGCTATTATATTACTGTATTATTGTTGATATGGTATTGTCTTTGGTGCAAATAAACATAGGAGTAACAATTCAACTGATCTGCGGTGAGTGGATGAAAAGGGGGCTGAAATAAGATGTAATTGTTGTTGTTCAAGTAATACATATTATCTAAACATATTTGTGGATATCATCTAGTTATACTACAAATCTTTGTTGATAACAATGAGTTTGTAATACAAAATTTTGTATAAATATGAATAGAGCTGAGTGATTCTGATTAGAATTATAGAGTAAGGCTACAAATCTCTATGTATTGTAATACTGTATTTACGAAACATTTATTGTATTGTTTTATTTTTAAACGTTTTTGTTTTTATTCACTTTCATTTACTTTCGTACAAATTGTATTACAATGAATGGAATGGAAGAAAAGAAACAGGTCTCTTGCCTAAATAGCACAGCACTCTGCATCTCTCCAATCTTAAATAAAATTTAACATACGTTAATGTTTGTATGTTTATTTAAGAAATGATATCGAATAGAAAAATTAATAAATACATAAAAATAATAATAATTAATTTCAGAATTTAGAGGGATTCGAGCTTAAGTCAAAAGAATAAATCAAAACAATGCAATAAAATATAAATAACTCTTGAAAATATAGCTGTTGTGTTTATTACATTACATATTATACATTGATAAATTAGTATTATAATGAAAAAATACAAAATGTAATGGCGTAGAACATTATACAATTGCAAAAAATGCCATTTCATTGCAACATGCTAGAAAGGACCAGTAATGTCTTTATTAATTCAGACAAACAACCAGCTTTTGTCAATTACTGTAGCGCGAATTTGTGGGACAAAACAGTAGTACTAATTGCTAAAAATTGTTCAGAATCATAATATTGAGTCAAATGTGGGAGTGAGTCAATCATGATCCGTCAATCCGTTAAGGGTCAAGTTCAAATTGGATTTTTAATTTTTGTAACACTGCCAGAAAAATTCATCAAGATCTCCTCAATTTACGGAAGTTATTTTACACATTTGAAGTGTGGTTCCCACGGTATTCATGACACATTAGGTCATCATTCAGTTCAGTGTGAACATTTTAATTGCCGATTAAGCCTATTTTAACTCCAACAGTTTAACAAGAATGAACTCTTTTCCGGTCCAGTTTTTTCTCTTTTTCCTAATAACCAAGCAAACCCTCAGCAATATAAAAGAGCCGGCTTGAAACTCATAGTGACTTTAAATGGATGCTAGGGATGACAAATAATCAATTATGATCGATACTGTGATTTCACACTTGATGTAGCACAACCTATGTTTGTTTCCACTTTGAACATTCGAAAAGAATATGATATAGTTCTAATTTATATTTGAAAGTTTAATGAATGAGACTGTAGATAGATTTAAAATGAAACTTTTCAACTGGTTAGTGAAAACACCAATGTATTCTATAAAAGAGTTCTTAGATTCTGATACTATTATTGACTTTTAATTCCTTGGATATTAAAAATAAATTAAAAATATATTGTATGTTCTATGACTGTAATTCTGACTGTATCTAAGATGATCTATTTGACGTTGTCTATAACTGTTACTGTTGAATGGCAATAAAATTCGATTTATTTATTAATGTAATATTGTAATTATTTGATGTTGAAGGACGTTCGGGAGGTGAAGGAGAGGAGAGGAGAGGAGAGGGTAGCTGCAGTGAGGGTGTAGGGTGCAGGGCAGAGTGTGATGGCGGAGAGTAGCAGCAACCGGCAATGCGCCACTACCAACGATCAACTTCTCGGACTGGAACTGAGCGACAAATCACCAGCACCAGCTGCAGCAGCGGTAGCTGCAGCTGCAAGCAGCAAAAAACAGCAGCTGGATCAGCTACCCGAACGAGGCAGCTGGACAAATAAACTCGACTTCATTCTGTCGGTGGTGGGATTGGCCATTGGCCTGGGCAATGTGTGGCGATTTCCCTACCTCTGTTATAAGAATGGAGGCGGCGCTTTTCTCATACCCTACTTTCTCACACTCTTGCTGGCCGGCATTCCGATGTTCTTCCTCGAGCTGGCTCTCGGACAGATGCTCACCATCGGAGGTCTCGGTGTTTTCAAGATCGCGCCCATATTCAAAGGTAGGCTACTACCTTCAAATAACACTTAATTATTACTAGACTTTTGCATTTGAACTTAATATAATTTCTTGTAAAACTTCAACTCCTAATTCTTGTTGAATTCAAACAAACTGTACATATTTTTAGCAGACCTATCCTCGTATTAAATATCCTCTATTCACCAATACTACTACGAATATGTTGTTCCTCTAAAATTTATTCCGATTTTTACATCACTGAATAATATATTTTTAATGTAGATTACATTACATTTATTTGCAATATTTGAGAACTCGTCTATAATATTCACATTTTATTGGTGTATTCTACCCGGATAGAGGATGCACTGCAACCTACTCAGTCAAAAAATGCATTGACTTTTCTAACTGTTCAAAACAAGCTTTCATTTCTTTGAAAAACATATTTTCGTGCTCTTCTGACCACTTTGGTCTTTACTGATAGTGCGTTTCTATCTGATGCAGGGTCGGGGTAAGGAGATTGTTGTTCAAGTATCAAATATTAGTATATTCATTTAATATGGCGGATGGCGAATTACTTTGATTTAACATTTCTATGCTAACTGGTGCAATACATTCAGACAATATTGCAAGAAATAAGACTTTTGCATTTGAACTTAACATAATTTCTTGTAAAACTTTAACTCCTAATTCTTGTTGAATTCAAACAAACTGTAAATATTTTTAGCAGACCTATCCTCGTATTAAATATCATCTATTCACCAATGCTGTATATTTGTAGTTCCACAATAATAATCTCATGTATTTCCATTGCATCAAAGCATGGAAACACCACACCATACATTTGATGTAGAGATATCTATTCATTGAGTAGATTTCAATAGAAATTTATACCTACAAAGATGCGAATTTTAGATTCGATGTCTAATATTCATCATTGGCGGTCAAAACTTCCCTCCTGTCATTGAGATGTTTGGAGATAATGAAATCTAATCAAAAACGAAAAAACGACAAAACTGAAAAACACAAGTTCTCAGTTGGTTTCAAACGTTTTCGAAAGAAAATACAAAAATTGAAGCAAAACAGTATTAGTGATTGATATTTTCCAATTCTCTTTTTACTGCAATTGAATATCCCATGTTTGACGTTTGATAGTTGATTGACGAGAGTCAAGTCTTCTTTGAGGCATAAATATGCCGATTTCAAATGTTGTCAGATGATATGTGACGATACTGAGCGAGATGGAAAAAACGGAATGAAATGAAATTCGATTTCCTCTTCAATGTCACTCACTGTTCGTCAAAGCAATATTGTAACCGATCAATTTAATTTTCAGCTATTGAAAATCCAACATTCAATTAGAATTCCACGTCTGTCGAATTTGACAAGGTGTCAATGTAATTTTTGTCACATGTCTATGTAATTCAAAAGATTCAGAAAACTTTTTTGTATTCTCACCAGGATTTTGATGGAATCAATATTTTTTCATAACTTTCATAACAACTCACAGATACAAATATTCTCACACTCAGTTCAATTTACAAAGACTTGATAAGTGAGTCTGTGAAATCGGTTACCTTCTAATCTGAAATAAAGCGACTAGTGGAATACGCAAATGGAGAGTTTCAATCTGAGTTGAATCTTTTTAGAAAATTAAATTGGATTAGATTATAATATTGGATTATTATTCAGGCTCATAAAGTTTTCATTCAACTATCAGATAATAAATTATTTCTTTCAAAGAATGGGATGTTTGTTATTCGAAGATAACAAACGTAAATAAAATTTACGTGAATGTGAGAGGACATGTTGACATGTCTGCACGGGTAGATTATGCCTGATTGAAATGAAAGAAGGAAATGAATTTGCTAAACATCAAGATTTGTAAATCTTAAAAGTGGGTCAGACATCATTCTCTTTCATTGAATTTGAGAAAACTTCACAACTAAATATACGGTAAATTATTGAACATCTGCATGAGCGTCATTTCAGCTTCTAAACTGGGGTGGCAAGGTCTGCCAGGGATGTGGATTTAAAATTTTGAATTTGAATGTTCATAAACAGTGGTCTGACTTATATAGGCTATATAAGTCATAAACTGCTAAAGGGTGTAGAATGTGAAGAATGAATTAATTTTCTTATATTTTGACAACAATTACACTCTTAAATCAAACCCATTTCATGTTATTTTTCAGCTATAAATAGAGGAAATCTAAAATACCCATCAAGTAGTGTATTGAATTTGTTGATTACCGGTTTGAAGGTTTTCAAAGTGATGATGAGTGAGAGTGAATATTCATTTTTGATTGATCGAAGGTTCAAAGCGTATCTAATTCTAAATTCCGCCGGTAGGTGGCAGCAGTTACTGGGTGATGTTATTATTATTGTTCAAAATGGTTTCCAATAGACACGCCTCTTTGCTCCACCTACTCTCTCTTCTGATTGGTCGATAGTTAAAAGCGTATCCAATTCTAAATTCCGCCGGTAGGTGGCAGCAGTTACTGGGTGATGTTATTATTCTTGTTTAAAATGGTTTCCAATAGACACGCCTCTTTGCTCCGCCTACTTTCTCTTCTGATTGGACGATAGTTAAAAGCGTATCTAATTCTAAATTCCGCCGGTAGGTTGCAGCAGTTACTGGGTGATGTTATTATTCTTGTTTAAAATGGTTTCCATTAGACATGCCTCTTTAAACTGTAATTTTTCACTTGTTTGCAAATAACTGAAATTATCACTGCTTAATTACTACTGATAATACGATTTTTGGGGTAGCGAAAAAATGGGTTTGGGAATTCTGGGGTGGCAACTGCCACCCCTTGCCACCCCCGAATGACGCCTATGAACATCTGTGAGTGAGTCAGCTCAATAATAAATAGTGATTATGACAGAATATTAAACTGTTTCAAGTCATATTTTTAACACGGTAATCGCTCTCATTCCACTCTATCGTCTTTTTAATGATCATATTAACAGATTTTTAGCTCAAAAATTCTCACTGAAAATGAAATACAGACCAAATCTACTCTTGCTTTTTCAAGGCATTCAGCCGTAGTAATATTTTTTCTTTTTTCTTTTCTATTTTACAAAAATTCAAAACATTCCAATTTGGGAAACTTTAAGCGTAACAGACTTTATACATCTCCCCAAATTTCAACTAAACAGTTATGAATTAGAATAGAATGGCTGCCTTTTTTGTTTGCTGGGAGGGCGAAGTTAAGCCGCAGCCGGCCCTCTCTTACACTTAATCCTCAAATTCATAGAGAACTCAACCTACTACACTCAAAAGTTGTAAACAATATATTCCTCTCAATATTCCAAGTCATTTCCTCCAATCAAAATCTTTTTTCAATATTTGAACATCATCATTATAGGACTTTCTTGAACTATTCTTGTGTCAATTCATCCAATTTTGATCTCAGATCAACAATTTTAAGGTTGTTATTTATAGACACATAATCAATGTAGCTACCTCTTTGCCTGACGCAAAAACGTCGATCAAAGTTTGATTGCTGATCAAGAAGTATGATTCTTACAACTGATAGGTGGTCAAAGTTTGACCGTAGTTTGTGCAAACGGCTAATCAAACACTCAAATCATCAAACAACTCAAAATCATTGTTGCAAGTTCCCTCAACAGGTCACAGCATTGATCTGTTTGTTGAATAATTGTTATTTCAAATAATTATTAAATATGATAATATTATTATTGTTGTTTAAAATGATTTAATGAAGAAAATTAATTAATAACTTGAGTTATAAGATGATAACTGTTCCGTTAGCCCATGAGCAAAACGAACGTACAAGAATTTCCATGGAACTGTTCGTTTGTACTCACTATCGGACAATTACTACATTATACATTCATTTGTTTAATTTTATACAATTTATCCATTCAGAATACAAAATTATTATTGTTTCAAAGTCAAAAATTATATTATTGATGAAGCTCAAGAATTAATCTCTCATATAGTGGTGTCAGTTCTACCTTTTTTGTATCACTGAACTAAGTTTGAACTGCAACTCATCAATGTTATTCTGTCTGAAAACTTACATAAACTAGAAATTTATTAAATTTATATTATAATTTTACCGATTCATACGCTGAGCTTCATGCCATTTAAAATAACAATTATTTACGCTCCATAATAATTAGTCGCTTATTATTTCAATTCCAATAAATTATTCTGATTCTTTCAATAAATTATTCACTTATATTACATTCATTATATTACACTTATAAATTATTCATTACGTGACATTACATTATGTGAATTTACATTCTCTTTCCATTTACAGTAGCTTCATTTTTAGTACAGAATTTTGAGAAGTTTTGATAGGCTATAGAAACCAAGAATTTCAAGACTCAATAGTTTTGAGTGTAGTGTCAGATAATCAATACCGTATATCTCTGTTCCATGCTATATCTCATTCCTAACTTATAATTTTTCGAATACAATTTTCTTGGATGGGACACTGATAAATTTTACCTTTTTCTGCATTAATTTGTAAACATATTTTTTATGTTCAAGTATGAAATTTGGCTCTCACAATTAATTATTTGACAATTTTATGAAATATTGAATTTTTCAAGTCAATTTTTTTCAAGTTTTCATGATAAATAACATTTTTATGTTACAATTTCTTTTTTTGAGGGTGATGCCCACATGAGCTCTAGGCTTGTGCGTGGGTAATGAGAGGGGTGATGATGAGAGATGACGACTGTTTTTAGGCATCGACGGCTTTTCGTTTCCTCCGAAAGACGGGAGATTTATTGTAATAGAGGCAATTGTTTGAAATACAATTATTAACTTAGTTACAACCTTTCATGAAGCACATACAGAATTGAGATTAATTTTTGACAGGAATTGGATATGCGGCTGCTGTCATGTCATGCTGGATGAATGTCTATTACATTGTCATCTTGGCGTGGGCCATATTCTACTTTTTCATGTCATTCAGATACGGTAAGTCCACAATCAATCTTTTGCTAATTATTTTAACTTCAATGAAACCATAATTTATGCCTTATTATATAAATATTAATATGTTGGATAATAGCGAATTTTCATTCAATGTTTACATTGTTCTTACAATCTACCCTCAGTCCCTCAGTAATTTACATTATTTGTGAAGTAATACCTTGTTTGAATTAGAATATCGCTTTCAATATAAAATGTGCTCATTTTGATTCCATAGTTTATGCTATGATTTATTATTTACTAATAAATAGAGGGGTTTAGCTCAACTCAACACCTAAAAAATTTGATCGGATATGTGTGAAACTCTGGAACATGTATGAAACAGAAACGGAGAGTTACTTTTCAGTTGCTCTCAGACAAGCTTCATTGATGCCTCTCAATGTTATCCGCAATTGTGCACGATCATCAATGAAGAATTTAAAAAATTTAACAATTCCAAATAACTTTATAAATGTGTAATTTTCTTATTTGAAAACAAAAGAATTACTTTTTAGATGTTCCATGGCGAACGTGTAAAAACTACTGGAATACCCAGTACTGCGTGAATCCGTATGACAGAAATGCTTTGACTTGCTGGAAAAAGTACTACAACTCAACCAGTTTCCAAACATTTTGCTCAATCAACTCTATGAATGTTTCGGTGAAAGAACTCACAGATCCAGTCAAAGAGTTTTGGGAGTAAGTTATCTTCGTTAATTACTATTCATTATGTATTCAATTTATAAACAAGTTTTTTATAAACAATTCATGTTATATTAGCCTATGTTTTCCAGAACGAAAAATTCATTCTTAAAATATTGGAACATTTCGAATATTTACAGTAGTCTCTCGAAACGTATAAGAGCGAATAAATGTTTGCTAGTTATTCTACCATCATTTTTTAGAAGAATGCAGTCAGCTTGAATTGTTGGTCTGATCAATAAGCCTTATTACACTTTCAAGTTGGAGGAAGTGAATCCTACATGCAGCAATGTAATGTTCGCATGTATTCAAGATGAGAGCAATAAACATATAGAAAGAAATTTCCAGATACATGTATTTATGAATTTTTTCATACATTTATCATTCACTTTAGACATGTTCCATCTATTAGTGACTAAGTTGTTCTTTTTGAAAATAATTCAAATTCTAGTCTACGGGAGAACTGTTTATTGAGAGAACGGGTTATTCTCAGAGACTATTGATTGAGTATCAAAAATGTGATCAATTTCAGATTGGTTGAAGGATAAAAATGTAATGCTGAACATGCGTTTTTAGGAGGAGAGTTCTGCAAATCTCAGACGGAATACAGAATGTTGGAGGGGTAAGATGGGAGCTTGCAGGAACACTACTTATTGTCTGGGTTATGTGCTACTTTTGCATCTGGAAAGGAGTGAAATGGACTGGAAAGGTAATACAAAATGCCAACATGAAATTATAAACTTTATCATATAACAAACTATAAGCTAACAAACAGGAAATATATTGGATCAATGTAGATTTCTCCTTTAATTTCCAGTAGTCCACCATTTTGGATCAGGCTATTAGATGTAGCATCATACCTTGTTAATAAATCAAATATTCATGCATTGAAAAGTTCTAAGGAGAATTATCATTTTTTTGCCCAATTATCAGCACTCTTAACTTTTCTCTTTTAACATGTGTCTCCTTCATCCTTTCATCACCGACACAATTTTTAGGCACTCTGTTTTTGATTTGTTTAGGGGTTGCCTCTTCATTGGTGCCTTGCGATTCCGGGATAGATGATCCTCTACAATCTATTGAGCCTTTTTACCTTTCTTTATCTTTTTCTATCTCTTTTGGCGGTATCTGCTTCCTCTGTACAAATTGCTATAATAAAAAGATCCAGACTCTTCTTTGCATTATAGCCCATGTGAAAAATATTCTTTTCTCTGTATTTTCTGTTTTCTGTATACTTTAATTATGAAAGCCTGTCTAATACCGATCTTATTTGACACGAATAAAAATAAATTATAATTAAGAATAGTTTGAAAACAATCTTGAATCTGTGAAGATTATGAACCTTCAAATCCGAGCAGTGTCTGCATGGAGCCTATATTAAAGTTCTGGTTTTAGCAATAAATGAACGGATAAGCTACCGGATGATTAATGTTTGGGGGTTTAAAAGGTGACTGAAACTTTAAATTGGACGAGCATTAAAGTAGTTCTAGTGAATTTGGACACATGAAGCAGAGGAAGTGCCTAGTTACTGTTGCAAGCAATAGCCTACATAGCTATAGCCATAGAGGCCTATCATAGTCACCGTGGCTCGATCAGTAAAACGCCTGGAGGGGACAAAACGGCTCACTTATTTAGCGAAGGGGAATTGCCATCAGACTAATTGCATTTTTTATGCACATGATCCAGACTTTTGTTTTTGAATGTACAGTATCAATATTTATTTCAATTCCTCTGCTTCTCAATTTGTAATAAATCAGCTATCACGCCTATCACCCGTGATAATATATAAATCAATTAATTATAAACTATAAATCAATTATTCACTCACCTATTAGAAATCACAAGAGTATTTATATTATTATGTGTATCAAGTTGCTATTTCAGTCAGTTGAATCCTCGTCGTTGTATAGCAAATAGTGTACAGTAATAAGATCAGATCGCTCATAAATTCAACTCTTTTAACTTATATATGTTTTACTAGTTCAGCTTATTCACATATTTATTCAAATTGAGCGCATAATCTGCAATTATTACTGTATTTATTTTCAAGCATATTTTCGAAATAAGCATAAACCATCTCAGAGATTCAGATTCAAATAGGACATCCCAGGTCGCATAAAACTGCGACTATTGAAATACATGAAATAGTTTCCAATCCTCCTCCTCCTTCATCTACTTCTTTTCAATCTTCTTCTTACTTCTACTACTTCATCTTCTCCTTCTCCTTCTTCTTCTTCTTTCTTCTTCTTCTTCTTCTTCTTCTTCTTCTTCTTCTTCTTCTCTTCTTCTTCTTCTTCTTCTTTTTCTTCTTCTCCTTCTTTACCTTTCTCCTCTTTCTTCTCCTTTTCCTCCTCCTCATCCTCCTCCCCCTCCTTCCTTTTCTTCTTCTCCTTTTTCTTCTTCTTCTCATATTCTCCTCTTTTTTCTTCTTCTCCTATAGAAGATACTTGCTGAAATTTTCAGACTATTTTGTTTTTGTTACAAAGCATTACCAGGATAAAATTTTTGGCAAATTTTCTGTTTTTCAGGTGGTCTATTTCACAGCACTATTCCCCTACTTCCTTCTTACAGTGCTACTGATAAGAGGTATCACACTGCCTGGTGCTGCAGAAGGAATACGATTCTATATTAGTCCTAATCTGTCCAAGCTAGGTGATTCAGCGGTAAATATGATTTATTCTTTATTTTTCTTTCACAATTTTTTCACAAATTTATTTAAAGCAAATTGTCGGGAGAAATGGGAATGGAGCCCATGACCGCAGCAGGGATCACTCACCAGAGTTGCAGGCTCTAAACAACTGAACTACGTCAGCACGCCTTATTAAACATTCATTCAGTTACAAATTACTATGACTGACTATCCAACAATTGGTTTTCATTCACAATTTTCTTTTGATGATAATCTTGATGAAGTTGCTAGTTTTTTAAATAGAACAGGTCTTTAAAGTAGTAGCTGTAATGTCAAATGTATAATGTATTCTTATGTAGTAGGTCTAGATGCAGATTTTTATAGATCGACGTTATTGATCTTTTAAACAAACTCAAGCCTTATTAACTGAGCTTTATTGATGTCCAATTATAAATAATTATTGAAGCTTATGAGCGTCATTTCAGCTTCTAAACTGGGGTGGCAAGGTCTGTCAGGGATGTGGATTTCAAATTTTGAATTTGAATGTTCATAAACAGCGGTCTGACTTATATAGGCTATATAAGTCATAAACTGCTAAAGGATGTAGAATGTGAAGAATGAATTAATTTTCTTATATTTTGACAACAATAATTACGCTCTTAAATCAAACCCTTTCTCATGTTATTTTTTCAGCTATAAATAGAGGAGATCTAAAATACCCATCAAATAGTAGGCCTATATTGAATTTGTTGAGTACCGGTTTGAAGGTTTTCAAAGTGATGTTGAGTGAGAGCTATGAATATTCATTTTTGATTGGTCGACGGTTCAAAGCGTATCTGATTTTAAATTCCGCCGGTAGGTGGCAGCAGTTACTGGGTGATGTTATTGTTGTTTAAAATGGTTTCCAATAGACACGCCTCTTTGCTCCGCCTACTTTTTCTTCTGATTGGTCGATAGTTGAAAGCGTATCTAATTCTACGTTCCGCCGGTAGGTGGCAGCAGTTACTGGGTGATGTTATTATTCTTGTTTAAAAGGGTTTCCAATAGACACGCCTCTTTGAACTTTAATTTTTCACTTGTTTGCAAATAACTGAAACTATTACTGCTTGATTACTTCTGATAATACGATTTTTGGGGTAGAAAAAAATGGGTTTGGGAATTCTGGGGTGGCAACTACCATCCCTTGCCACCCCCAAATGACGCCTATGTTGAAGCTCCACGTACATAACACATTCATGCTTGCAAGATGAAATTCATGACATTGACATGTTTATTAAAAAAATTAGAACATGAAACCATTTTCCTTCATAAAACTTTAAGTGAGGCGAATCCATTCAAGACTCTCTAAGGAACCCCTTCCTGAATAATTGTGAGTGATGTGTTGAAACCAAATAGAACTGAAGCCTCGAATAGATAATTTACCTTACAAATCTAGATGACTCATTAATCTAAGTCGCATTGATGTGGAAAGCTGTATAGATTAGTCGTAGTTTTTCACACAAGCTTTTCTAATTACGTCTTGAAGATTTTCTCAACGAATGAAATGGATGAATAATTTATAGCGTTATAAGGGCTGGAAGAAGGAGATAAAAATGACGAAAAACACTTTTTGCCATTTCCAGGTATGGATTGATGCCGTCACTCAAATATTTTTCTCCTACGGACTTGGTCTTGGTACACTGGTAGCTTTGGGAAGCTACAACAAATTCACCAACAATGTTTACAAGTAATAATAATCATTCATGAATATCTTCTTCATCTTCTTACATTTTTACCGTTCATATCATCTTAATTTATTTTGATTTTTATTGCCATTGTTTGGACTATGCTGTACGGAATTTTTATCTTTATCATGAGCGGCCAATTTCCGTAAAGTAAAATGATGTGAGTAAATAAGGATACTAGTAAGTTGTACACTATAGACATATACGTGAAATATAACATTATATCTATCAAAACATTAATAGAAATCTTTTTTCACGACGGATCATTTCAAATAATACTATAAACTAGTGAATTATAAATATTGATACTGTTTAGTGTTCACACATTAAAACGTGAGTATGATCTAAATTTCTTCTCACGAAATACTTAGAATTACTTTTATTCATGTTATGAATATTTAATATTCATACGGATTTTGTTCTTTCCAGAGATGCCTTGATAGTATGTTGTGTGAATTCAGGAACCAGTATGTTTGCTGGTTTTGTAATATTCTCTGTTGTCGGATTCATGGCTCACGAACAACAAAAGCCTGTTCATGAGGTTGCAGCTTCAGGTTTGTTGAAAACATTGACCGAACTATTATTTTATTCTATTTTCATCTATTGTTTTACTATTACGGTGTTATGACTGCTAATTACTAGAATACAGTACTATGTTTTTGTACTGTGCAAATACAGTAGTAGCCTATATTTTGTACAGCCCAATAAGAGCAGTCCAAAAGTAATTTATCGCTTACGTACAAGATAATCCAGTAAACTATAACGCATTACGTTGAATTTAAATATTTAAATTTGGATGATTGAGTTTGAAAGTACTGTACTACTGTACAGTGGAAAATATTACTAGTTCTCTCGGAATTGGCTGTTAAGTCAAAATGAATATTGCCGTACGTGATACAAACGTTCACAAGCATAATACATAATATGTACAAAATTCTTAGTGAGATTAAATAGCGCTTCAATTAATATTTATTTATTTTTCTCCTACGGACTTGATAGTGAGCCTCAAAGTATTTCGATCAGGCGACATTTTTGACAGCGTCGCCAGAAATACTAAATTTCACATGCAGAATTTAGATACTAAATTATTACTAAATCTTCAAATACGATTAAACAATATCTAAATAATAAGGTTGAATTACTTGTCTGAAACAATTTTTTAATTTCATATGCAGGTCCAGGTCTGGCTTTCCTTGCCTATCCTTCAGCCGTACTGCAGTTACCGGGAGCTCCTCTATGGTCTTGTCTTTTCTTTATAATGCTCTTATTCATAGGTCTGGACAGTCAGGTATGATAGAAATATGAATATTACATTTCAATTATAATATTATTAATACAAAGCTGAAAATCACGTAAAAAAGTATGTATACTTTAGTATACGAAGCAACTCTTAAGTCTGTTCTTTGTGGTTAAACGTAGTACGGTAATTTATAAATGTTTTGTGCGGGGCAGATGCGGCAACCAGCATTACATCCAAGGTCAGGAAACCAAGTACACACTGGTTTCTGTATTATATTATGTAATTTCCTGTGTTAAAAACATTGAAGAATCTGTGATAGGAAGTTTCCACTTTCCTCAAACAAACTATCAATATAGCTATTCTCTTCAATAATAAAACATTATTGTTATTCTATTGCAATTATCATACAATTATTCATTCTCTTTTATAATTTGATTGAAGAACTTTTAGGAACTGGAATAGGAATTTTGAATGATATAACAACTATTTTAATTTCCTTAAAGATGAAAAAGTTTTTTGTAATCCATTGCAATAATTCATTGTGTACATTTTGTCTGGGTAGTAAACATGTGATACCTTACTTGAAGAAATGAATTATTATACCAAGCGCATGAAATTTTGATGATACCTTTCAACTACTTTTGATGATTTTCAATAAATTTCAACTACTTATGGAATGAATATTTCTGATAATGATTCAAGCTGGTTTTTTATTTTTCATCATGAGCGTCATTTCAGCTTCTAAACTGGGGTGGCAAGGTCTGCCAGGGATGTGGATTTAAAATTTTGAATTTGAATGTTCATAAACAGTGGTCTGACTTAGGTATGACTATAGGCTATATAAGTTATAAACTGCTAAAGGGTATAGAATGTGAAGAATGAATTAATTTTCTTATATTTTGACAACAATTACGCTCTTAAATCAAACCCTTTTTCATGTTATTTTTTCAGCTATAAATAGAGGAAATATAAAATACCCATCAAATAGTGTATTGAATTTTGTTGATTACCGGTTTGAAGGTTTTCAAAGTGATGTTGAGTGAGAGGTATGAATATTCATTTTTGATTGGTCGACGGTTCAAAGCGTATCTGATTCTAAATTCCGCCGGTAGGTGGCAGCAGTTACTGGGTGATGTTATTATTATTGTTCAAAATGGTTTCCAATAGACACGCCTCTTTGCTCCACCTACTCTCTCTTCTGATTGGTCGATAGTTAAAAGCGTATCCAATTCTAAATTCCGCCGGTAGGTGGCAGCAGTTACTGGGTGATGTTATTATTCTTGTTTAAAATGGTTTCCAATAGACACGCCTCTTTGCTCCGCCTACTTTCTCTTCTGATTGGTCGATAGTTAAAAGCGTATCTAATTCTAAATTCCGCCGGTAGGTTGCAGCAGTTACTGGGTGATGTTATTATTCTTGTTTAAAATGGTTTCCATTAGACACGCCTCTTTAAACTGTAATTTTTCACTTGTTTGCAAATAACTGAAATTATCACTGCTTAATTACTACTGATAATACGATTTTTGGGGTAGCGAAAAAATGGGTTTGGGAATTCTGGGGTGGCAACTGCCACCCCTTGCCACCCCCGAATGACGCCTATGTTTTTCATAACATGTGTTTTTCAATCCTCGCACTATTGCTGTTCAATACTGATTGGTTCTGAATCATTACATTAACTGTAATTATTTCACAGTTTTGTACCATGGAGGGTTTCATAACTGCAATGGTGGATGAATACCCACATTTGCTGCGAAGGCGTAAAGAGGTATTCATTGGAATAGTATGCATCTTGTCATATATAGCGGGTTTCACATGCATATCGAAGGTAATTGGAACTATTTGAAAATTAATATGATATGGTCAACTTAATCAATTCTAACCCAAGCTGTGAAGTACGAAAACGTGTTTCCTTACGAAGCCTTATCTGTTAGATACTGTTGATAAATAGATTCAATAGTTCTAGAGGATTCTGAAAATAATACACAGTTACAATAATAAAGAGAATCCAAATATAATATTATTCATATTTCTGAATCATCATTGACTTTATTGAACACAATATACAATTTTTCAAGTGGGTAAAACCTTGAAGTATTGTGAATTGTTGAATAAATGTCCTAGGGTGTAGTGAGGGAGAACCCACCAAGAAATAGATTAAGCATAAGAAATTGATTAAATATGCTAAAGAAAAAGTGAATACCATAATAGTAAAAGTAGCAAACTATTATAAAAAATAATAAGAAACAGTTATAGAAATATAATAGTGGAAAATAGTGTGATGTGCTGCTCTATTATTATTATCGTGAGCAATGGGATCCATGGCGAAGCGTGGTATACTTATTTGGTCATCGCCGGGTATATTTCCTATAGGAAATATATTCTATAGGAAATATACCCGGCGATGACCAAATAAGTATACCACGCTTCGCCACTAAATGGGATTGGTAATGAGATTTGGATAATTGTAAATTCTTTACAATCCATCCCTTGATTAGTCGGAATGCTTGTTCCTGATCGGCTCAAATCAGTTAAATATGCAAAGTGGCGGGTACAATATTACATGAAAATGAGGATTTTTTACCGACTTCTAGATAAAACACTAATCTAAGTGTTGCATCACGAAATCCACCAGACTATAATACTGATCATACCAATAGCGATGGCCGATGGAATTCATTGGTTCATGTAAAAATACTTATCAAATGAGAAAATATCAATGATAAATGATCAATTGTTAATTATGAATGGCAATAAATGAAATTGGATTGAATTGATATAGACTGAAGATTGCAGGAATTGATACAATATTTGTACTCGTTACTCCAACAACAGATTAACAATTTCTTCTTTCAAGTTTCTGTCCATAAATGTGTATTTATCATTATCATTTTGAGCGTAATTAATCATATTTTTCCTATACGTTCACAGGGCGGAATGTATGTGTTCCAAATATTAGATTCTTACGCTGTGAGTGGCTTCTGCTTGTTATTCCTGATATTTTTCGAATGTATTGCAATATCCTGGGCATTTGGAGTCAACAGATTCTATGACGGAATTAAAGAGATGATTGGATATTATCCATGGGCAGGATGGAAAGTGTGCTGGGTCTTCACTACACCTGTCATCTGTATAGTAAGTCTTTTTTCAAGTACTTACCCCTTTGATATTATAAAAAATATTGCAGTTCTTTCAAAACTTGTTTTCTCCAATCTCTAATCAGTACTAATTTGAAGATGTTGTAAAAGTAAGCGTTTAAGGGCCGGTTTCTCCAACGACGATTAAACCAAGTTTTATTTTTTCATATGTTTTAAAACATATGATTAATCCAAAAATTGGTTTAATCGTCGTTGGAGAAACCAGCCCTTAATATATGACGAGTAACTTGAACGAAGCGAACTTTTTGATATGATGGATATTCTTTGATTGGACAAATAAAAATGCAGATTCAAGAAGCAAGTTATGATCATCTTCTATAGGATGTTCTAATAGTACAGGTTAAAAACCATTACTGTTCAATGTACAGTGAATAGCTATGCAATATTATACTATAAACTGTTAAAAAAGTTAAACTGTGAAGTTGAAGCTTCAGTACAGCTAATTTTTATGAAAAATGGAAATACGTAATTCGTGTGGTTACTGGTTGCATTATTGATTATTTTGATCGGTTTACAGTTTTTCAGAAATGGAATATTATTCTTGTCTATTTATATTTGTAATGATACATGGAATATGTTGTTTAGGCTCATAAATCAAAAACAATTTGTTTGATTGTTTAACCTGAATTTCATTTCATTTGTTTTATTTTTTAGGGGGTATTTTTCTTCAACATAGTGCAATGGACACCTGTGAAATACCTCGATTATGAGTATCCATGGTGGAGTCATGTGTTTGGTTGGTTTACCGCTCTGTCATCTATGCTTTGCATTCCGGGATACATGATTTGGATTTGGATGAAGACTCCAGGAGATTTCAACACGGTTTGTTTTATAGTCTCTATGATAATAGAATTAACTTCAAGAGCCGATTTCACAAAAGCCAATTATACTTAACAGCCGTTAGCTCCACAGCCGAAATGAGCTCCATTTCATGGATTTCATAGGAGCTCACATTTTATCTAGCTTATAGAGATTTGGTTGCATTTAGACCTATTAGATGACGACATTTTACAACGGTTTAATGAAATTGGCTTTTGTGCAAGAGGATAAACGGATTTACCATTAATCGATGAATATAAATTAGGGCCGGTTCATGAGCTCGGGATTTAGCCAAGTCCTAGACTAAAACGGGTGGGCACCGTAGCATCGACAAACGTTAGTCTCGTAACTATTAACTAAGGGCTCTCTATGCTGCTAACCCACTAATCTGTCGAGACAAACGTTTGTCGATGCTACGGTAGCCACCCGTTTTAGTCTAGGACTTGGCTAAATCCCGAGCTCATGAACCGGCCCTAAAAGTGTCATTGCATATGGCTTTTGTGCAAGAGGATAAATGGATTTACCATTATTATTAATGAATATCAAATAGTGTCATTGCACATGGAAAGTGTGTTATATTGTAGTATTATGTATCTTGTGTATTCAAAGTTGATTGTGTGATAGTGAACGAAGCATATTGAAATTGATTTTGTTTAACGGCAATAAATATTCTTATTCACTTATTCTATTCAAATTGAGATGCAAATTAAAATGTTATTAATTCTTCAATGAGTTGACGAAATGATATTGAAATAATGATTTGAATCGTTGATTGCAGAAAATGTCGTTGCTGGTGCGAATAGAGGATGACGTGCCGTCGCTGCGTAGACGCATGCAGGGGGGCGGCAACAACGCAGCTGCCGCAGCTGAGCTGTGAGGGGGGGGGGGAGCTGGCCGGGGGTAGGGAGGGGTGACGACTCGGGCCCATCACACCATCCATCACCTGAGCCATCTCTTACATGTACTTTTTAAAACATAGAATTAGCTTTGCAGGCAAATTAACTGTATTTAGTAGCCTATGACAATAATTTAATTCATTTTTGGTTTACCAAATATTGATCATAAGAACTAGGTTGTTCAAGTTTTGTATGTATGTAGAGTTGTACATGTGTGTTATTCTTAAGATTAAAAACTGTTGAGTGTATTATAAGCGAATGTAAGCTACTGTAATATGTTGGCAGGTGGAGCACAAAACTGACTTAAATAAACAATGAAATTTGAAAGGTTGTTTCTTTACAAGTCTACTTATCCATAGCCAAATACTTACTTACTTTCCGTGTCCCGAGCAAGCACACTAAATAATATACACTTAACACTACATAATTATCAATACTACATGAATTCACTATGACTAGACAGTGTTCTTCCAAAAATTAGCTGCGAATTTGGCATTGTCATTTGCCATGATAACATCCTCCATAGAACATAGCCAAATGAAATTTCACCAAGGATTCTGTTTCATAAAGATTTAGAAGTTCTCTAATACAGAAGAATTAATACTAAAAAATAAAATTCTTTAAAATTAGGCCATGCTATTCATGTCGGGTGTGTTCTCATTTCCTTCTTAATACATGACTTCTAAAATTTTATGAAACAGGCCCCGCATTTAGGATTATTTTATGTAACTGTTCAGGACTGATGAGCTTTCAGTTTTTCCACCTGGAGGTGTACATGTACTAAAAAAAACAAACTTTAAAATTAAGCCATGTTATTCATGTTGGGTGTGTTCTCATTTCCTTCTTAATACATGACTTCAAAAATTTTATGAAACAGACCCCGCATTTAGGATTATTTTATGTAACTGTTCAGGACTGATGAGCTTTCAGCTTTCAGTTTTTCCACCTGGAGGTGTACATGTACATGTGAATGGAAGTAAAACCAGGCTGGTCAGTTTGTTCTTAAAATGAAAGATGACCACATCTTTTTCATTACATATTATTATTATTATCTTTATATAGAATAGGATAGCATTTTTTTTTGTGACAAGAACTCCTCCGTTGTTTCTAAACCGATTTTGTTCATTCACGTCTCATTTGAAAGATCTCATTGAGTAGATATTTGATAAGGTCTTACATTTTGAAAAACGTCATCGTGGGCATGAGGAATGAACGATCAAAGTTTAAATTTTTGCCATTACTTTAACATAGGGATAGGTGAGATGAAAATTTTCACATTTCAACTTATGATTTGATCATCAACTGTTTTGAAACATAAATTTTACTTTTTATTGTTCATTGCACCCGCATGGGCATTTGTGCAGAGAGAGAAGAAGAGAAAGATAGAGGGTGAGAAAAAGAGAATACAAAGAAACTGAGGGAGGGAAAAAGAATAAGAGAGGGGAGTGAAGGAGGGGGAGGAGGAAAAAGGAAGGAAGGGGAAGAGAGTAAGAGAAAGAAAAAAGAGACAGGAAGAAAAAGACAGAGAAGAAGGGAGAGAGAGTGAGAGAGAAAGAGGAGAGGAAAGAAAAGGGGAGAAGAGATGGGTGGACAGGAAAGGAGAGCAGAAGAGGAGAGACGAAAGAAGAGAAGAGAGGAGAGAGGAGGAGGAGGAGGAGGAGGAGGAGGAGGAGGAGGAGGAGGAGGAGGAGGAGGAGGAGGAGGAGGAGGATAAGAGTTGATAAGAAGAGCAGAGAGGAGAGGAGGAAAAGGATTGAAAACTATTTTACGTAGTTCAATAGTCGCAGTTTTGGGAGAAGTCTCCCGCTTTCATTCCAGTCGATAGTTACTTTTTGTTCAATACCAAGGTCAATACTACTAGCAAGTCGATAACGATTTGGAACAAGCACACTCACAACACAATCCAACCACCATAGATTCCAAACATAGATTCCTTCACTTTCCGACAATGTGTACCAAAGACATTCTGTACCACATTCCTGAGTTGGACCAATATGTTGGCTGCATGCAACATTCTGTCCCAGAAAATGGACCAAAATGTCGTTGGTACAAAATGTCATGATCCCTTCGGGATGATACAAACGTGTACCAGCGACATTCTGGTCCACTGTTCCAAGTATTCCAAACGACATTTTGGTCCATTTTCACTGACGACATTCTGTACCACATTCCTGTGATGGACCAATATGTCGGCTGCGTACAACGGCATTTTGGTCCAATTTATATCCCTTCACCTTTCGACAATGTGTACTAACATAGCCCCCTTTAAACTACAGTTCTCTGACAAATGGTACTAACGGCTGTTCATTATAATATCATCTTATAACATTCCTGTCCCAGAAAATGACCCAAAATGTCGTTGGTATTACAAATGTCACAATCCTGCCATTTAAAATATGTAACGTGTGCACATTCACTGCTGGATAACATTCAGCAGTTATAGCTATTAGCCAAACAAAGAAAGTCCAAAGTCCAAAGCAGCAAAGCTCCAAAGATGGCTGCCGGTCCGATTGCGGAGCGAAATCAAGGTTTGTAGATTTTTTATTCATACATTTTAATTTATTTTCTCCCATGAACTTTAAGTATAAAATATTGAATATGAATCAGTTCTTTTTCTAGAGATTATGAATCCCAAGCTGGTATAATTAAGCCCAATTAACATTATTATATGGTTCATAAATTTCCCTCTGTAATCAACATGAGTGGAGTATTTTTAATGTTTTTACTATATTCACGTTGAAATTTGAATACGTTCGAATGTAAGTTGCTCATTTGATATATTAAAAGCCTTGAATCATTTAAGCACTTTCATGTTTAACCTCTAGTTGAGGTTATGTTGAGCTGTGGCTATCGTTGAACAACGTTATCGATGGCCACGCTTAAACTCATTTTTGGACGCTAATACATCGTATTTCTTCCTTTGAGCAATAGTATGCTAGTGGTATGTTCCTCAAGCTGATTCAAACGTGAATTTTGAAAAATTTTACTGAGGTCGTGGGTACATTGGATGCGGGTTGGAAGTCTAACCTGTCTAACGCCGGCCCAGATGCTCAAACTTATGGCTGGGTTTTACGATTCTAGTAGACGTTCTACTTACTGGAGGAAGGTTACTAGAAGCCTATCCACTTACCTATAAACCAGTAACCTGCCTCCTGTAACCAGAACGTCTACTAGAATCGTGAAAACCAGCCATTAGTCGTGAGTGTGGACGCTACAGTGATATTCATTCAACTTGACGGATAGCATTAGATAGATGGTAGCAGCATTCATTTAATTTGGCGAATGGCATTAGGTAGATAGATAGATAGATATTATTTCTTTGCCATCGGACTACAGCAACGTCAAGAAATAATTATTATGTATCTATTTATGTAATGCCATCCGCCAAATTTAGTGAATGCTACTATAGATAGATATTATTTCTTGACGTTGCTGATGACTGTAGAGTCCGATGTCAAAAAATACTATTTCTATCTGTCTATATCTACCTAATGGCATCCGCCAAGTTAAATGAATATCACTATAATTTGGACGGATTTTGGAAGTCGTTGAACAAAATGTCATTCATAATCGGCATAAGACTTCTTTTGTGACCATAGTAGACACTTGATGGTGTGTGCAATTTGTAAGCTCTTTCAACATTATTTTTTTCAGATGCTACCATATATGTGGGTGGGCTTGACGACAAAGTCTCGGAGATGCTCATGTGGGAATTGTTCGTTCAAGCCGGACCTGTTGGTAAGAATTTGAAAATAATTATTAATCATTTTTTCTGGGGATGATATACGTACATGTGTGACACATGTAATGCGAATGGTCAGAATTTTTTTGGATTATGATTATTAAATATTCTGATTATTCTTTCAAAATAGGTAATACTATTTATTTAAAAGCAATAAGATGCTCTTGAAAATATTGTAAAAGTTGTCGATTCATTGAGCTGAGTAGAGATAACTTGATATTTGCAGCTCTGGAATGACTCATCAACGTCAACATTAGTTCTACCAATTCATAGAAGGTTTTTAATGATTCAAAATGAAATAGTAAGTCTTCCTTTCAGAAAACAGACTTCCATGGAAATGTTATGCACGTCCGTGGGTAATGTATGTAATATATATAGATAACATAGCAACATAACTCTTTAATATATTACAGGGGGTTTAAATCTCATGAAACGGCCAGTATTATCTTTGAATACTTCTTGTTTTTTTCTCATTTACAGTTAATGTTCACATGCCGAAAGATAGAGTGACACAGATGCATCAAGGGTATGGTTTTGTGGAATTCCTTGGGGAAGATGATGCTGACTATGCCATCAAGATAATGAATATGATCAAACTTTATGGAAAACCAATCAGAGTAAACAAGGTTAGTGTCGCTCTTCAACCAATTTCATTAAATCTTACAATTTATTCGAGTTACTGTACACGTCTCTTAATGATTTTATTTCGAAAATATGGTAAGTGTTTAGTATCCGATACTGCCACTATTCATGGACAATTCATTATGCTTTTGAATACTTGTACTTGTATTTATTTTTTTGGCAAATAAATTGAATTGAATTGAATTGAATTATCACATTATTGATAGCCTATTGATTATTATTTCATTTCTACATTCATAGTATAAAGCATTTAATGTATTGCGCATTTGTAATTACAGGCTTCAGCTCATCAGAAAAACCTGGATGTCGGAGCAAATATATTTATTGGCAATCTGGATCCGGAAGTCGATGAAAAGCTGCTTTACGACACATTTTCGGCTTTTGGCGTTATTCTACAAACACCAAAGGTAGCTAACGATATCCCATACCTATCATAGAAATTGTCTGTTTTTCTTGCAGGCTTCTACAATACTTTCAAACAGTATTTTCTTATTCTACAATATCTTTTATAAAGACTGTAAAGGAGATAGATTTGGGGCAACCCGTTGTTTCTAATGATAAATAAATGAATGGCTAAGATACACATTAAGCTTAAAACTTTAAAGATGATTATTTCTTGATCCATTACGAACTGCGATGTAAACACTATTGATTGTCACTTTACTACCGACATGCAGTCATGTTCTTTATGTAAGAAAACGAAATATTTTACAGTTTACTTACTGACTAGTGCGATTTCGGGTTCTACCGTATAAACCCGAAAGCGATTTCGTATAAACCCGAAAGCGCTCCAGTCAGTAAGTAAAGTATTTCGTTTTCTTACATAAAAAACATGACTGCATGTCGGTAGTTAAGTGACAATCAATAGCTTGAAACTTTCTTCAAGGTTGACTTTCTCATGAGATGTATGTAATGTAAAGTATAAATGGTAAGTGTTTTTAATGATTTACAAAGTAATTGTTAAGTAATACATTTTTTTGTAATTTAATCTAAGTACCTGTATGTAAATTTTTATTTTTATTTCTAATTTAAATTTAGGTGAGCGAAGAAATGTTTTGTTTATAATTGATTTTTTTCTTTTCTTTCCATTTGTATTGTGAATTGTTATTCAAATAATGTTTTGTAAAATGGCAAATAATGTAGAACACTCTCTTTGAATGATAAGCATGCTCATAACGTGTGCAATCTATTTGCAGATAATCCGTGATCCAGAAACGGGCAATTCGAAGGGTTTCTCGTTCATCAACTACGCCAGTTTTGATGCTTCTGATGCGGCGATCGAGGCCATGAATGGCCAGTACTTGTGCAACAGGGCTGTCTCGGTTTCATACGCCTACAAGAAGGATGCCAAGGGAGGAAGGCATGGCTCAGCCGCCGAGAGACTGCTTGCTGCACAGAATCCTCTTTCACAAGCTGACAGGTCGGCACACTTTCAATTATTCGGGGCTTTTCGTATAACCATAGAGAAAGCATTACACACATGCCCATGTTCAAGAGTGAAGGCCGGTTTTTGAACATAGATGGTGGCGATATCTCTGAGGACTCCATGGTAGTTGTGTCTTGTGTGAGCGACCGTGTGTTTGAGTGGCGAGACCTCTAGCGCCCCTAGTTTGACCGTACAGAAACTACGTGACTAGAGTCTTGACCGTTCAGCGAAATCGAGATATCTACTTGTGTAATGCTTTCTCGAAGGTATAACCTTACTGTAGTCTGTGCATGCAACATATAGTATTAACATTGTGCTCATGAATATTCCCCCCGTATCAAATAGAATTGCCATATTAGTAGCACTTATTTATTAAGTAATGTGTGGATGATACTTAATGGAAGGTCCAACAGGTTAACACTCAAAACTGTTCCCTTTTCAATTAAAAAACACTTCAAATCTATGTTATGTAGCATATTTCACAACCAATTGGTTATGTACCAATTTCAACTCCAAAATCAAACACTTGACAAATTTCGAATATTGTAAAAGATAATATGAAAAAGTTCCGTACTAAAAATATCCAAATTATCAATAATCTAAATTCTTCTAAAATTGTGTAGCTAATTTAAGGTTATTTTGATGAAGTTAACTTCCAAATGAAGGTTTGAACTGGTGAAAAATCTGTTAATGCTAGGCAATAGTCCTTTTATATTGACAAGAATGATTAATGCTAGATTAGAGAATTCATGAATTAATAATAATTGTTGTGTCATTTATTAGGCCACATCAGTTGTTCGCCGATGCTCCGCCGCCGCCGCCGCCTCCAGTGGGCGTTGGCCTTCCGCCGCCGCCTCTGCCGCCCCCACCGCACGGCGCCTTCAACCCGCCTCCGCCGCCTCCTCCGCCTCCGCCTGTTCCTCCTCCTGTTCCGCCTCCGAGCATGTCCATGCCGCCTCCGCCTCTGCCAATGCCGCCGCCCCCAGCAGGTACTTATTGTTATGCTTTTTTTACGCTAATATTTATTTTAATGGTAGGTCGGCTAATCGGGTAGCCACCCAACGGCTAGAGACAAGCTATTCTTACGAACTATTTATTGTGAGTTTGAAATTTGCTATACATGACCAATAATGTTTCATATATAGGCTAATAAATTAATTAATATTAATACATTTCGTTTGGTATTAAGGACCCGATAGGGCCTTAATGCGATCGTACTCGTGTCCTTCCGTCCGTACTCGCGATATCTAACGAACGGAAGATCGTTCACTTTTGAAATTTGGAATGTAATATCTTCATAGATAAAGTAAGAAGCCTAATGATTTTGAACATTGAGGGTTGAATTTAAGAAAAGTTACAAGCAAAAAATAGGCACTGTAATTTCAAATACATGTTCAAGAGAAGTATGACATTGAAGTATGTTAATTTGAGCCGTTTCCTATCAAGACTGTCATAGCTCAGTGGCAAGGTCTTGGCTATAACGCACGAGTTCCCGCTTCAATTCTCATGTGGGGTCGATTTTTATTGCAAACAAATTTTAAATTTTAATCAATTATCCATACATTTTTTATTAAAATAAATTCTTTATCAATGATTTGAAATTATTCATAATGTTATTATTATTATTTGTCGTAGAGCTCCCTAATTGGAAGACGCTGAGTGAAAATGATTCATTCATGGGACTTTGAGGTGTTCTTTTTGTTTGCCCACCAACTTTTCATTCTCTGTGCAAAAGCAGCCTTTCTTTCATCGCTCCATTTAGTGTCCATGTTATTATTATTATTTTCTAGAATAGCCTATTCTAATTTGATGAAATTATTCCAAACGTTGAAACGTTTCACTCAATTGTAGAAAATAGCTGCTATGTTTACTACTCGAGTTATTCTTAAAAAGCACTGTCCTGTTTTTTTCTGTACACTATGATATCGGGTTCTTTATTGTTTTAGGAATGATGGGTCAAGGAGTGATGCCGCCGAACCCGCCTCTGCCACCCATGCCCCCCAATTCCAACACCGGCATGGCTCCACCGCCGCCACGACCCACCGGCCACATGCCTCCAATGCCAATGCAGATGTCGATGCCTGGCCCGCCAGGACCCATGCCTCAAATGCCTCCTCCGCCTATGATGAGCCAACAAGTAAGACCTGATACAATTTTAGAGTGCATGAAAGATGAAGAAATCCCATTTAGTATGCATTCTCATATGAGAAAGAGCTCTTTAAACATAGTTACGCGTATTATTCTTTGGTCTGAAATTTGCTCTGATTATATGTAGGCCTATCTGAGCTAAATTGAAATGGAAATTTATTTATTGCCAAAAAAACTTTTTACAAATAGTAAAATTTGATACACGTTCATACAGTACAGTACAAAGTTTAACGGTACATTATTAGTGCTTAATGCTTATTAATGCTTACTATTATGCTTACTATTATTATTTTTTACTATTTACTATTATTATTATTATTATTATTTGTAACTTATTATTTGTCTTATTCTTGTTGTATAATCTTATTTTGTTGTACAAGGTAGATATTTCAAAACAAGATAAAACTACAGGAGTAGGTTATGTATCGGTTGCACATGTGCAGATTGAATGATTGAATGAAATGTTTCAGGGCCCACCACCGCCGCGAATGATGCCGCCTCCGCCATGGCAGCAAGGAGGTCCTCCGCCCCCGCCGCCGCCTCCAGGCCAGCAGTACATGCCGCCTCCACCGCCCCCACATATGATGCCTACTGGTCCTTATCCACCACCACCTATGCAGCCTCCAGGTCAGTCTACCTTTTCAGGCTCTGCACAGCTTCCATTCCACTTGGATCCAACTTATCAACAATATATTGTTGGCAAGATATAGGATATACGAGTAAATACGAGATATACGAGTAAACTGTAAATATTGCAATTTACTTTAATAATCTATTTATACCACTTCAAAACGGAGGTGGTGTCTGTATATTCGATAATGATGCGTCAATTATTAAAAAAAAACGATATACTTGAATGATGCACTAGAATATCATGATGCAATACAACTATAAAATTTATTTACACAAAAATACATATACATGTTTCAGGAACATTTTACCATTTTCAGTGTACGTAAATTATTTTTACCAGCACTGAAGATGTTTGACAATATTGTAGTGCTTCATTATACATTTCAAATAAAGATATTGAAATCTTGCACAAAGAAGTGTCATAGATATTGTAAACCCGTTTTGCACGCCAGTAAAGAATCCTGCATTCGGCTACAGAATAAATAAATTCAACTACTTTAGCATATTCAAGGACTGAAGAAGTTTGTCTTGTATATTTGAAACGCACATTAGAGGAAAATTCAATCCAGCTCTGTTTTGTGGAGCTTCATTAGAAAGCATGGGTGGCCTGCTAGTTTTCATTTAATTCGAATTTTGTTTAAACTACATAATTTTATTAATTATTATGTACGAGACAGATTGTAAAAAATTGCTGCTTTATGCAATGTTAATGTGTTAATGATATCATTTCTCAGTTTTAGTTATATTATTATTATTATTATTATACTGTGTAGCTATAGAACAACACGAATCCGCACTCAGATTTTCTCTTTGTGGATGATTTTTTTCAAATTGTGTTCATTTATAATGTTTATATACATATGTACTGAAAGGATAGATGAATTTGAATCTTATGTGACTAAAATGAGCTACACACTAATAAAGACAATAAATATTCACGGAATTATGTTCTTAAGTGGGAAATACCTACTTCGAAAAATGTAGGCAAATTAACCTGAGGTTTGAATGGAACTGATTGAAATCAGTATATTGGTCAAGAGTTACGGCAATTCATCACTATATTTCTTGAATAGATAGATGCGTTGTTTACCAGTACAATGTAGGATTTTCCTTGAGAATATTCTGTTTATTTCAATACTGTTTTGTTGTAAAATTGGTTGAATAATTGATATTTTTGAATATATTGCAGGCATGAGACCACCGCATGGTTGGAGAGGTCCCCCTCCCGGCATGCGAGGAGGACCCCCTCCCCCCCCTCCACCACCGCCACCCTACGGAGCACCCAGACCACCCCAACAGCACAACTATGACGAAAACTATTAGAAGAATTTCGCAGTCATTACACGTTTCTGTAGATTTATTAAGAGAACTTTATTTTATAAGTTATTCATTTGAAGAAATGTCGAGGGTTAATTCGATGTTTGAACAATCAGTTTTTATTGTAGAAATGTGTTGCGATGACGGCGGCTATTGAATGAATCATTATTTAAGTTTATTATTGAGAACTTGATGGTAATGATCTGTGTGACGCAGGGAATGAACAGTTTATTCATTATTCTCAAATCAATACAATACTCTATGTTCAATTGAGACTCAAATTTTCATGATATTAATATAAGTTTACCATTCTATTCATGATACTCAAATCAATGTTCATTATATTCAATTGAGACTCAAATTTTCATGATATTAATATAAGTTTACCATTCTATTCATGATACTCAAATCAATGTTCATCACATTCAATTGACTTAAATTCTTATTATATATAAATATAAGTTCCTACTCCAACAATATGAATAAAATAACAAGCGATCACTCTATTATCTCACTTGACAGTTTATTCAGATCTGATGATAAACTTCAATTGTTTAGTCATTTAGAAAACAATTTTTCAATAATTTGTGATTTAGTCAAGATTAATACTCAAGTATGATGCATGTTCAATGTTTTACTGTGGAGTACCTCAAGTTTATAATCTTTTATTAGTTTATAAGAGTTCGAATTTATATTATTTCATTCCGAATGCAGAGAAAGATAAAATCTTAATTATTATCAATTTATAATGATATTAGTATTGATTGTGCTTCATCGACTTATTTAGTTTTGAGTGTGTAACTGATGATATTATATTCAAATACCATTATAGCATCATTATCATAGCATTATATTACCAAAAAAATCGTTAAATGTATTCGTTGACCACCTCGTGATTATATTATTTCGTAAATACTGAAGATCGACTTTTATAATTACTCGTACTTTTATAGTTACTTTGAAAATATTGTCTTCATTGCGTTTTAGTGTATGGAATCTGAGGGGAAGACTTATTGTATCCTAGATTGTCAACTTGACTATAATTTTGTTCTCAGTTGTGTTATGATGATTTTTTTCTTCATTTTTTAAAAGTCGACTATCATTATCTCGATTCCTATTCTATGTATAGATGATTCTAAAAATGTATTTTGTAATATGTACCTTACCTTGATGATGACTTTTTTTAGATTCAGTTTTCTATTTGGATGAATTCTTACTCACCTCTCGTGATTAGTGTAAGATAAGATGTACTTGAAAAAATCGTTTGAAAATAAATAAGGATTGTATTTTCTCTATAATGGTATTTTATCTTTTTAGCATAATTATCCTGCTTGAGCGTGATTTGCCCTTCACCAACTGTTAAATCATTCCTAGTAAACTCTAGTTTACCGTACACAAAAGTCAATTAAAATTGACATCAGTTGCATAGGTTTCGTCAAATGACATTTCACGGCGATCTAATTTAATTGGATTTCGAGCATTCAGCCATCGGTCCAACCGCCTTTTTGATCTGTTCCTCAAACGTCCATCAACGATTGATGGTCGAAAGTCAGTAATTGACTGGAGAAGATGATTTAAGTACAATTATTTATATTGCTATCAATTTTAAAGCTCATCATCAATAAAGCTGATGGAAAAGTTTATGTTTTCATAGGAATAGATCAAGTAGTATACTAACGACCAGCTGCATAAAAAGCCTCAAACCTATGAGACCCATTTACCTATGAGGCAGGATATATAACAAACAATCTACCACAAAAAATAAAGCAGATCGACAGCATGACTACTTTCAAGGAGCACTTGAGATATTTACTGCAGAAACCGTATTAAAGTCTGTATGACTATTACGAAGATGGAGCTTACGACCACAGCGCTGTTAGTGGAATACCATCAAGTATCATGTAATGTTACTTTTCTAATTTCTTTGACGTTTAACTCTCTATAGAGGATAGCCCAGGATTTCGCTCTCATGAAAACATAACAATAAATATTGAGGGTTTAGGTTCATACTGAATAGCCACAAAAAGTATAACATGTAAAAGACAAGACAAAGGTCATTAGTATTAAAATTTTACGCTAGCTATACAATATATTATAACATTTAATTTTCAACAACAATTATCACAATAATTCATAAATAGCCTACCATTCAAAATAAAATCAATGAGAATGTGTTATTATTTAATAATTAATTTGATTATTCAAAGCCATCTATGTGGAAAAATAATGTTGAGGTATCAATGACGTAATTAAATTAAATCCACTTTTCGTGGGACCTAACTGACTGGTTCCCTGTTCCCTGCAAGGCTTGCATTTTTTCACGCATCTAGGACACCAACTCTTCATACCAATCAGATTTTATGTTGCACTGATCTTATGCTTTTTATCATCAATTAGTTCAATCCAAGTTCCCTGTAGTTCCATCGGAACCCTGGCAACAGACTGATTAGAGATCAGTATTGGCATCTGTTTTTTTAAAAATACACTTCATTTCCTTGTTTCAATTCGAATATCGGGAGGAAAAGGCACTGTGAGAACTGCATCCAGAGATCTGTCCAATTTCATTAAATTCGAGTTGATTTGGCGCATGGAGACGGTGGCTTCTTGCATTTGAACCTGTGAGCCCAGCAGTTGCTGGTTCGAGTCATTCAGCTTTCGAGCGGCATTAATCAGAGGTTTATGAAGAAAGTTGAATAGATCATGTTGCAGTGACGCGTTGCAAGTACCTGTTCGACATTAAACATTTGATCACATAATCTGTCAAGTAAACAAGCATAATAAAATACAGAAAGAGTAAATGCAAACGTTACAAATTGAAATTTGAGACTAGGAGCCTGCTTCATAAGAATTCAAAAGTCCTGTAGTAGAGGAAAAAAGCAGATACATACTCTAGGACGAATAATAATAATTCCGTGTAACCTGGCTGGCTCAGGTCTGGTGTCAGAGTTTTCAGGTCACTCCTGATCAGTTCAGGGTCTCTGACGTGACTTAACGACTGTTTTTTAGGCAGCCGGGACCGACGGCTTGGCGTGTCCTCCGAAACACGAGGAGTGGCTCGAGCTAAAATCTCACGGTCTGACCTGGGTTTGAGCCCGGGACCTATAGGTTACAAAGCCAGCACTTAACCCACTCGGCTATGGGCCTATGGCCAAACGCCTTTCTATGGTAACGGATGATGTTCTGTTGATTCTTTCTTCACATAAATACTGTATATAATATGTGAAACATATTTACAAAAGAAATCAAAAGAACATCACCCGTTACTTTAGAAATAATGTTAAATGAAAGTTATACACAGCCATGATACAAGAAATAAATCTAAAATTGATATACCTTATACTAGACTAAGAAAGGTTTCAAATAGTCCAAATCACATATCGTAAAAAATGAAGTACTCACAGAGTTTTTTATGGAGTAAGGATTTGTATTTAATTTTCTCAGGAGTCGCTTTCTTTGGGGACGACTCTTCAATCCGACTTAAATAAACTTCGGCTGCCGAACTAAATGAATCTGAAACAAATGAATAAAAATTACAAAAAACAATAAAAATTACAAGCGGGAATTAAAAAAATAAAATATAATACACCAAAGTACATCATCTGTGAAAAAACCTAATTTACTTATTTATTGAAATTATACTTATGAGAGCACAAGGATGAGGAGGATAATAGAGATGAGGGAATATAAGATGAGGTTAAGGAGGATAATCTGAGGAGATTATTCGGCATTCCATTCTCAACTTCACCTGAAAAATATATTCATACTGCTCTGCACTGCAGCATTGAATTCATCATCCTCAATATAATATTGCAGAAGTTCGAAGATATAAGAGATCAGAGTAGGCCTACCTAACTCTGAATGTGAAACTTTAGAATTGAAATAAAAACGTTTTTATGAACGTAAGTATGCCAGTTCTAATAGAAGTTCTAATTCATGAGAAATAATAAACTTACTGAGATAAATTTGAATGTAAATGGGTAATTTACTTTTTATTTGAATTATACCAAAGAAAAGGCAAAACTATCAAGTTTGTCCACGATTATTTTTGGATACAAACACGAATATCATAATTATTATACTCTAAAAAATGGGAGAAAATAGGCTACGACTTAAATTTTTGTTTACCTTCTTCTGTCTCAGTATCATCAGATGATTCTGAAGCTTCACCAGCTACTATCACTCCAGTACTCGCACTTTTACTTTTCATCTGAAAACATAACAAATAAATAAAGGCTTTTATTGATGTAAGATGCATTATTAAAGAAAAATTAAAATACGGTACACAACTTTATTGCCAGCTTTTACCCCATCGATTTAATCCGTTCAGAGGATAGGGGTGAAGTAATTCCCTTTCCGGTGCTACGGAACCCACATGAAACTATAGGTCAATAATTAGCTTTTCTTCACATTACCCAACACAAGCCTCGAGCTTATGTGGGCATTAGGCCTACCGGTAATATAAAAAAAGTTTGTTTTAGACAGTGTCGTATGAGGGTGCATCCCATACTCTTTTCCTATTGATCTAAAATCATATTCTTAATTACATTTAAATCGTTAAGAATCAAGTAAACAAAATTCTCCAATATCATTTTAGAGATTCAAGTCTTGAGGTATAATTAAATTTAATTACCATTGTTAAAATAACGTCATCCTCGTCAGATTCAGATGCCTCTCCAGGAACAAGGTTTGGCGACGTAAATTCTTTTTTCGGGGGCATCTCAAAAAAAGTGTACACAACAGAAAGGTTTCTACGCTGAAAATACTGATGGGCGACTTGATGAATAGATATGAATCCAAACTTTCAACTACAATAACCTGAGGGGTTAATGATGACATGAAAGTAATAAACACTATCAACAATAATAATTCCTAACCTATAAATTCATGTTAATTCCCCTTCCATTGTCAAAAAAATATTGAGGTTATGTGACGTACTGCGATACTATCGATTTTAATAGGTATCGATATTTTTGTTCTGCTTCAATAACTTCCATATATCGATGTATAGCAGGTATTTTGCTATACCAACTTTTTTTAGAGTTTTTTTATGGTGTTTTGGACTAGAAAGTTTTGATTTGCGAATGTTATCAATTATCAATCAGATAGATTTTCCTACTCAAAATATATTTAAGCTTCAAGTAAATCTCAATCAAGGATCAGGAAAGAAGAATACGTAATAATTGGGTTCATGGAAAGATAAATGAGAAAATTTGGGGCACGTATCCAGGATTTTCTCGGTAGATCTGAGCCCATAGATCAGTTTAAAAAGGAGCTGTGGATGACTGTTGTATAATGCATTGAAATAATTATGAAAACGAGTACCCTGTCATGTATTTTTGGTACATTATTTTTGTTTTTCATTGCCTCGATAATCAATCAATCAATCAATTTTATTCACAACAATAATACAATACAATTTTCCTCAATACATTTTTTAATAAGTTCTTATTAGTCAATCAATGAATTTCACTTTATATATTCCTTTATTAAATTCTAATTCACGCTCGACATAATAAATTTGTATTAAACTTTATTCGCTATTCGCTAAAACATTTCATGATCAACTTATTTTGTGTAATTCAATGAAATATTTCCCGATTCCCCCCCAAAATTCGAGACGATGGCGCATCTTGCGCCAAAAATGTTAACTTACATACAAACTACAAACTGTTGCATTCTGTCTTGTTTATCAGGTCGTAGTAGTTGGGTGAAGGAAGGAAGTTGCTTGCCTTTATACATTACTTTTCTATTCAAATCCCAACCCTAGTCTAATGATTTTCACGTACTACCGTATCCAACCAATAAATATGGCTTACGCAGTATTCTATGGTTTTATTGCGCCCCCCCCCCGCACGGCGTGGGCTGCGGGGGTGTTATTTACACCAGTGAAAATCATCTAAATCGGTTCAGCCGTTCTCGAGTTATAAGCGAGCGTACAGACACAACTCTCTTTTATTAATATAGATAATAATAATAACAATTGGTTGATCAAAATAATCGATCATGCTCGAAATATTTTGGGATCTTTTATCTTCTTTTTTATGCTAAACTAAATTTAGCTATTCAGTTATTATCTTTCCCTTGTAGGAGATCAAAACACAATGTTGCTCTTGATTCTTGCCAATGTTGAAATCTGTTGAACTCCCATAATGTCACGGTCATCATCTCCATTTACCTTATAAAAATATACACAACCAATTATTTAACAAGTGCTTAAGGGGATACGTAGCCTATTATAATTCACAAGATCATTCCATTCTTGAAAATATAAGTCATGTGCCTATATATTCACAGACAGTTTAGCACTTCTTATCATGATTGTGACAACTGTTGCTTTCTCATCATGCTGTTTTTAGCATTCCATGCTAGAACTTCAGTTGGAATCTATATCATTCTATCAAAAAACAAGTTTTCTTCAAGGGAGAAGAATTAAATTAACAGTAAGATGCATTAATGCGAGTATTTCTTTATATGAGTTGATTACTCAGTAGGTGTAAGCATCAGATTTTGATTATTTCAGGATGGAATTACCAAGGCATGTAGGGTGGATTTGAAAATGTTGACTTATTCGAACGGGAGTGAGAGAAAAGTGTTACGGTGAGATTTTAATTTAGTGGTGACCGGGGTCAAAGTGGAGTGCCGTGGATGTGAAATCGAGGACGACCGGTCTGTTGGCTGTTGGTGGTGGGAGGCACGGCAGGCAGCCGCACCACTATTCAGTCGTGCTGCAACTGGCATCGCAACAACATTGCTGTTGGGGTCACCTAGCACTCAACCCCCATCCTCCCCCCCTCCCCGCAATGGACGAATTTAATTAGTGTCAGTGATTAGATTGTTAAAGACTAGTTGTGAACATGAGGAAAGACATTAAGAAATCGTCGTATTACGTGTGGTTTTTGGGCGCGCAAGAAGCCAAGGGCTTGAGGGGCGCCGAATACATAACGCCCGTAGTTCGCAGCTTGGTGGAACGGGAACGCGACGTGGAACCCTTCAAAGTCACTTTACAGATCAGTCATAAGGGGTTGAAAATAGTGCAGAATGTGCCAAATACTGGTGGGTTTAGTGCAACACCGAAAACATCTGCAGGCAAGAAGGGGGAGCTTGTCAAACACTTTATTCCACACCATGCGGTCACTTGCGTGCTGCAGGATGATGACATAGTCGCGTGTATTCTGCTGCTGTACAACCCGGTCACCAAGTGT
Source organism: Laodelphax striatellus (assembly GCA_017141395.1). Taxonomy (NCBI): domain Eukaryota; kingdom Metazoa; phylum Arthropoda; class Insecta; order Hemiptera; family Delphacidae; genus Laodelphax; species Laodelphax striatellus. The sequence goes on from CM029544.1 coordinate 26,307,153, forward strand.
CCCGTGCACGTGCATGCATACCGCTGCGACTCGGTGGAGACGGCGTCTGTGTTGAGCACTCAGCTGCAAACACTCACTGACCGACCCGACAACCAGAAGAAGCTGGCCGAACTCGAGGCCAAAGGCCTGCTGCAGCCACAGCCGCAGCCGCAGCAGCAGCCGCCGCAGTCGAACAGCCGCAGCGGCAGGGAGTCGGAGTCGTCGGGAGGCTCGTCGGTCGGCCGTGTCGCCACTCTCTACGACAGTCTGGCGGCCGAACTGCGCGACAAACTCGGCAACAGTCGTCCGACCGCCCCCGGAGGTGGAGGGGGGCCCCCTATTCTGCTGCCTCCACGCGACTATGACACCGTGCACCGACAAAAGGGCAACTTGTCCGACATTGACAAGCGGCGCTGTCTCAATTTGAACATAGTCGGCATGAATGCCAAGTCGCCGCCCCCCAACACGCGGCCCGGCACTTCCAGCAAGCAGCAACCGCCCCCGCTCACCGCCTCCAAAGCGGCTGCCAAAGTTGGCTCAAGTGGCTCACGAGGCTCCAGTGGCATCGGCTCCGACCACGCTCCTAGTCCCGACCACGAAGCCGACCTCGCACGATTCCTCGACAACCATTCCACTTCAGGTAAACTCATTCACTATATAATTATTTATTATAATTATTTATCAATAGGTAACCAATATGCTGATGACTAATAATAAGGTAGTAAATATTATAAAATGATACTGTTCTGAGTATTCAATAATTCGCAGTACTCCTACAGTATTATAATTATTTATCAATAGGTAACCAATATGCTGATGACTAATAATAAGGTAGTAAATATTATAAAATGATACTGTTCTGAGTATTCAATCCCAATTCAGGAGCGTTTAGTTTAGAATGATATAAATGAGTAATAATTCAGTTCAGGCTTATCCTAAACAAATAACACCAATAACAGCATTCTTCTATAACATCACTAACTCAGACAGCATTTGTTTTGTAAACAATGGATTTAAAGTACCTAACTATAAAACTGATTAAAACTGCTTTACGGAGCAGGATTAAACGGAACGAGACCCGCTAGGCCGCTAGTGGACCGCTTTAGGCCGGCCCTAAAGCATTTTAAATCAAAGTATGATTTGGATTAGAATAACAAACACCAGCATCAAAAGATAGGTCTGCGTCAAAGAAACAGTGGTTAACCATTAATAAATCAATGTCTTTTCGAATGGAATCAATGAAAATAAATAATGATTAGATAGTTCATTGATATTGGAGTAAATAAGTTGAGAGGATTTCAAGGAGAGGCACAAGATGAAGTAACTATCCCCTTCCATGTTATGGGGATGGTACCAAAATAATAAGTTGTTCCATAATGCTATTGGCTGGATTCTCGTAAGAAATGAAGTTGAAAAAATTGAAATATATACCGGAATTCATAAACTGTCAACGGGTGGCTCGGGGAGGGGAACTTAGCAGGTTGGTCACACGAGGAGAATAAATATAGAAGACACAGTTTTCTGATAATATTGATAGAAGGGATTGATCTTCATTGAGAGAAGAAGTCCTTTTTTCTCTGTGACTGGGCTCACACTTGAATATTACATTCATTTTTCCTATGATTTCGTAGAAAGGTAGATAATGTAGAACCTATAATCATGTTGTTTCATGAGACCGGAGTTGGAGGCGTCCATTAATATTTAAATAAATAATGTTTGATGTACCTCATTCAAAGGTAAATATCATTATAAGAGAAAGAAGAGATAAGAGTCTCTTATGAAAGGTTCACACTCATCCCCTGTCATTATCCCTCAAACTGGAGTCTAGTCTAGATCAGCTATTATACTTTAAAAAACACAATCAGCATCACAAAAATTAAGATGATTTCATAAACAAATTTTCGTTCATAATATATTGTTTCTTCGTGTAACAATAAATCAGTAAAAATATGGCATGTTACTTATAGGCACGACATTTTGAAATTTTATTTTTTTAATGAACTGTGAATCCAACAGTTTTACTCGTCCATGTATTATCGAAGTACACTAGGATTCGAATATATTTTTGAACAAAGCAACTATAAAAATGAATATTAATACAGTACTTGCATATCAATCAATATTTTGCACTATTGTATAATCATTATCTATTGATCAATTCCATCGTGTGTAGGCTGAAACTATTAATATAGAACAGTGAGAGAGTGGCCTACTATTGACATGAGAACAATAACAACTGAGCAACATTACAAGGACACACATACTGAGAGAGTGAGAGAGAGAGTGAGTGAGAGAGAGCGTGTTGAAAGTACATGCAACTTTTTGATCCGCTTTGACTATAGTTAAATGAGCTCCAACCATATCAAATTAAAACGTGATCTCACACGCAAAAACTCCATGAAATCTATCATGCAAACTGTGTGTGATCTGTAAATCTGTAATAGTCACATTTAGGCTACGTACATACACAAAGCAACTTTTGATAGGAACGCAACTCAAACTTTGTTTCTAGTCTAAGGTGACTGACTGGTCTATGTTGTTCATGTAATCTATAATATTGAAGTTGCCAGTTGAGCCAGTTTGGTCATCAGTATCAAATACAAATAAAATCAAATATAGCTAGAAAGTGATGAACTGAGAAACTAGTTTACAGCATGTGGTGACTGGAGCAACTCCAGTTTCCACGTCACTTGCTAGTTGAGTTGCTATCACGTCACTATTATGAACAACTATATCCTCTATGAACACTATATTTATGAACAACACATTCAAAATTCAACTCTGATGTGAAAGAGCAACTCCAATTTGCGTTGCGTCGCTATCACTAGGTTGCCCCCAGTATGTTGCCCCCAGCGGTCTGTAGCCAAGGGCAATAAGCGCCGGACTGACAATCCAAAGGTTCCTGGATCGAATACAGTTGACAGAACGGATTTTGACAACAAAAACAGCCACTCCCGTTTTTCGGAGGAGACGAAAAGCCGTCGGTCCCAACTGTCTAAACAAACAGACGTCATCTCTTATCATCACCCCTCTCATTACCCACGCACAAGCCTAGAGCTCATGTGAACATCACCCTCAGAACAAAATATATATAAAAAATATAGATCCCAATCACTGAGTTAGTATTTTCTCAGTACATTATCATATTTCGATTGTATTCTGATTTATCCATGTCATGCGATGTAAATAACTCTTTCAAATAGCTCAAACCTGACAAAACTGTAATCGGTAAAGAAAGAAAATCTTTTTCCTCGAAAGAAGGAGATGGAGAAGAGAATAAGAATATAAACGGAAAAGTATGAAAAACATTGTGATGAAGAATAAGGAAGAGATGAAATCCCAAGGGCTACTTTGAAACCCTAAAAATGAAAATCCTCCTTTCATCAGGAGCCTGTTTTATAAAACTTAGAAGTCTACAGTAGAATGGAGAGCTTTGGACTTTTCCGATTAATTTAAACAGTAGTAGGTACTATTGTTCAGTATATGTCAATGGGAATGGAGTCTGATGGCGATTCATTTTTGATTAAAAATTCATTCTTCAAAACAAATTAACTAGTTATAAATAACAATTGACTATTGCTATTACTATAGATCAAATATATACCTAAAATTCGGTACCTAATATTCTTTTATAACTAAAATGGCATGTAAGAATTTCATGTGTGAGGCCCAAGAAGAATTTGAAGGGCATGACATATCACGTAACTGTAGGTTTATTATGATTTTTCCGAATATTAGTTTTAGACTTATATACCGTATTATTTGTTATCTCAAGTTGGAGCAGCATTGATGAAAAAACATTCATACTGTGGATATTATCAATCGCATAGGGGCTAAGTTGTACTGATGTACGTTTTTTAGTAGGCATATTTACTAGTCAAGTGAGGTCAGTGACCCCGCTATATATGGATGGTAGTAAACATAGTATGATATTGTAGTATGTATAGGTAGGCTACTGTGGATATGCTTAGTTAGTAGGCCTGTTCCTATCGATATGCTAGGCATGATTTTAGCTATGGCCTCTGAAAACTATGCAATATGCTTTATACTTTGAAGTTTCAACTTGAAAAGTTATTTTCGCCATTAATCTATTAAAGTAACTTTTTTATGAATTATTTGTTTTGTGAATTCCATAGACTGAGCTCCCTAATTTTATTATTTCTTAAAGATTTGGATCTGAAAATAGTTTTTATTATAAATAAACCTAGACCACAGAAAGGAGGAGGAGGAACCTAGTAGAATGGTTTAACAAGAGATATTTCACAGTTTCTCTCATCTCCTCCCCTTTTCTGTGGTTCAACTTACTGTAGTCCAAAAGTGTGAAAACTGCTTCAATATTTAGATTAAGTACAATCAGGTTCTAATACGATATGTGTTTCATGGAACGACCTTAATAGTACAGTATTTATTTAATGTATGGCTTTTAATAGTGGGGAGACCCGAGTAGGGTTGTTCCACTTCACCAACATAACCAATTATCCCTTGATAGGGAACATGGTGTAAGTTTGTTTATACAGTGTTGTTGCTATAGGATAACCTTTTGACAAAACGCTGGTATTGATTTTTTGTTTTGAAATATTTTGCATCAGGATCCTTCTAGTTGAATCGTAGCAGTGTCATGTACGTGATTTTTTTCAGAAAGATCACAAATACATTTAACACGTTCACATTGCAAGTGATCTGTCTTTGCAATATATTTGGTACCGGTATCGTAGTTCATGAAAATCGTGATCAGCCAGTAAGACATTTAATGATAGCCTTTTGAATGATATTTAAAGTTCAAATAGTAAGGACGGTATTCATACATATATAAAAGCTTTTACATTGATGAGTAAAAGGTTTACATTATTCAATTTCAAAAGGAAGAGTCATATCTTTAATCATTCGAATTATATTGAATAATAAATTAAATTCTTTCAAATTCAAGAGAATTTTCTTTCAATCACTAGAGGATCATTCTAAAAGAATTGATGAAATTTGTTCAACTTCAACTATGTCTGCTGAACTTATTTCATTCCCGAAATTTATTGCTTTACAGCGAGAGTTTACATGCATAGGTACCGTATTCCAAAATTTGCTGAATATTTCTCCAAAAGAAATAATTGCATCGGAAAATGCATCAAATTATCTGCTAAATTCCTCTTCAAAACAAGTAATCGGTTTTCAATTATATATGGGTTACGTCAATGAATGTGGATGTTTGAGGTTTAAAATAACTCAGATAATACTGGCGATGTATTATGATGGTCTATCCTTTATTTAAAAAGCAGACCGAAACTGAATTGTTCAACTGATAATAATATTCCCAATCGAAATAATCTGAAACCAATGCGCATTCGTCTGCATTGTTTATTTGAAACATTCATTTATTTCAGGGAGTTTGATATGTAGAATGTGGGAGCATGGGGGATTGTCATTGTAATGAAGCCCAAATTATCAAATGGCTCGGAAAGTTTTGACCAATTTTGTTGTTTTATGAGTTTTTTACATTGTGACGCTTAATTATCTCATTTAGTATGAAGCATACTCTGAGGTTAGCCTACTCTTTCCGCCCTTTAGGGCATACTCATTATTATTTTTAGTACTGTGGGTGAATCTGGCATTTTTCATATACACCTGTTTTGTCTTGCGTCTATTATGAAAAAAAAATATTACAGACATTTTCATTACATGAACATAATATCCCATAATCTGTTATGACATACATACTTATTTATTTTTAAAAGAAATTACCTGTTCAAATGATTTCAAAAGGCTTTTGTTTATGTATCTCATCTGCAATAGAACCCATGATGTTTTTTGTTTGTTCCATTTAAACGACTGCAATTTTTTATATTAGGTAGAAGTCAGAACAAGAATGAATTGATTATACCTATTGAATATTTTTTTAATTGAAAGCAATTCTGCGTTAACAGCTCAATATTTTTCCTGCTTGTTCTTTAGTTTACATAATGGTCAAGTTAAGAACACATTGGAACATATTGACATGTAAAAAGCATAAGAATTCAGCCAATTGAAATAATGTGTATAGAAGATATATTCAGTGGCGAAGCGTGGTATGCTTATTTGGTCATCGCCGGGTATAAGCATATATAAGCATCGCCGGACCAAATAAGCATACCACGCTTCGCCACGGGATATATTATATTAAAAGATTATTATACAGATGGTGATTGTGTACTATTTGTATTCCATTGTAAGGATGGAGATAAATGAAATCTAATATGTTTACAAAATGGAAGAGTAGAAAAAGTAATTCAGTGTGTAGGCTATCGTGGCTTATCTAAAATTAGGTTAAACTCATCATCTCTCTTGAAAACGTTCGACTAAAATCATGATGCTGCTTCTTGTTATTATTAAAAAAAAGTCCAATAACGGGTTTGAACTGCGAATTCCAATGCAGGGTAACTTGTTTGGGCTGCTTAAAGCTATCAAGTTTACTCCAAGGTGAGTGCAAGTTGAAGACGTTTAGAGTCCAGCTAATCTGTACATCTGTTGCTATCTGTACTCCGTACAGTGCACTCACTCTCACAGTGGAGTTTTAACTCATCTGTGACTTCATTTCGAAAAAAGGAATTCATCAAAATCTTCTCATTTCTGTCGATGCAAGATTTAAAATTACATTTGTTAGCCCACAATTTTCTCAAACGATTTCTCAATGTTCAATTCCCTTAGTCAAATTTTTGTTTGTCAATGGTTCAACAGCCCTATGTGGGCTTAGGCCTACCAGCTGGTTGCCAGTTTCACATCCACTTGACTGAATCAGCAGAGGTGAATGATCATTAACTAGAAAAGATGTAACGTTCCTTAGTCAAATACACTTCGAAAACGACTAAAATGTATTAATGTATAATAAATAAATCAAAATGAATTGGAGCGAGTGTTACATCTCTGTGCGAGTAGATTAAAGATACATATTTCATAATTAAGAGCTAAACATACTCCGTCCACTTCCAGTTGGCTATCTGTATCATACTCACATACAGTAAATTCATTCTATTGAAGTAACTACTTGTATTTCACTGTAAATAATAATATTACGCTAATGTTTTTACTTACATTATTGGACAAAATTGGGATGCATTTCACTCCTTATGGGGAGCATCATCAGCCTGACACCAGGGGCGCTAGGTGACAGGCTGATGATGCTCCTCATCAGGAGTGAAATGCATCCCAATTATGTCCAATAATGTAAGTAAAAACATCAGCCTAATATTATTATTTACAGTGAAATACAAGTCGTTACTTTAATAGAATTTTCTACAAGAATTTCGTCATGGAAAACAACATTGAGTAAATTCATATTGAAATATTACAATTTGACCAAATTTAAAACAGTAATTCCACTCTTTTGTCAACATATTAGACTTTCCCTTGACAAAGCAAAATAAATGAATGGAGTGACAGAGACAAAAAATGTTGTAATGAGTATGTATAAATGTAGTTTAAAAATAATGCAAAGTATGTTAGCTGCGACTGAGTATAATCTCATAGGAATGTGAAAAGTTCAAATAAGCTCTATTAGCTGTCTTCACCTCTTGGCGTGCCTTGAGCCTACATCTTGTGCGAATAGAAACTCAGTGATTGGTGATGCAAATGACTCCTTCGAAACTTTAACATGAATAAGACCGCACCTCAATTTTATTTGTGTAGGCCTACCACTGTTTATAATTTATCAATAAATTATCCGTGTTGTGCTAAGTTCTTGTCATCCCACCATCTATTTTGAGAAGAGTAAGAACCTTACCTATATAAACAACTAATAGTTGTAATGTCTTTAAGAGCTCAAATGTTTCTGAAGAATTACTTTTTCTCATTTATTTATTGAGTGGTAAGAATTTATTTAGTTGATATAAACTTCATATTCATTTTAGGCTTCCAATTATAAGGACTATAAATTTCATACAATTTTGCATTAACTTAACTTTAATGTAAACATTTATGAAAATAATCTTCATACAGAATTTGATTGATAAATGTCGACGTGTTGGACTGTAATGATTTAAAAGCAGATGAACGTAATCAAAGTTAGACTCATAAACAAAATAAACAGATAAATTCCTGAAAGAAAAGCCTTACTGTGCGCAGTCGTCAGTACTCATGCACAATATTCATAGACAAGTTTTAGTTGACACCTCAAGCAATCTAGAATCCGTTCAATTTTATTTATTATAGACAAGATTAAACTCTCATAAACATGCAATTCGAGCATTTGATTACCCTACTATACTCATTAAAATAAATCCTATTGAAATTAGTATTCGAAAAGCTCCCTACTCATACAAATAAATCTTATTGAAATAGGCATTCGAAAAGCTCAGTTGATGAAGAAGTAGCTTCTCCTTCATATTAGTCAATAAATCCAGTAGCGTAAATTCATCAGAACAGGTGACTTGTATATTACAAGCCTATCGAATAAGTACCTGTTCTGCGAAGAACTATGCAAAAGCATTAGTTGACTAATTCTAATAAATGTTGTTGACTATACTTCTTTACGAAATATTGGTGGTGTGGAGGAAATGGATTAATTGTTGATTTACGAGAATCAATCTCCTACCCTGAATTCTATTTGGCTATCGCAGTGAACCAAAACAGCTTTCTCCAATACTCAAATCAGACTGATAGATTATTTAATTGTGAATGACGTCTGTAATTTGTCTGGAATTAAGAGACTACTAGCTTGAATATGATCGTTGAGGAAAACATTCCATTTTTGAGGGAAACCATTTGAGTTTTTAGAGTTTGCTTTTCAGCTAGGGCAGACAGTGTTAACTGTGAGTAGCTGTTCTAATAATTTATTTCTCTGCCTATCCTAGCTCGAATATAATAAATGCATTGCTCAATGACTTTTTATATTATCATTTTAAATTTTTATTTGACGAATGCCCCCAAATAACATGAGAATTTATTACTTTTAGGTATTCAACAAAACCTGAATTATTCATAATTTCATTGCTTTTTTCAGTGGAATCTTCTATATCTAACCATCTATTATTATACCTACACGGTACAATGAATATAAAAATGAATGTCTATAAAATTCACTCTCCTAAATTGCTTCGCGGTCAGCAGCGCTGCCTCTACTGCAGTTATCATCTGCAATCACTTACAAATGGTTCGGACCTCACCTGAATTTGGATGACAGGTCCATTTGGACTTGGAATAATGAATTTTGATTCATTATTATCATTCAACTAATTACCAAGCACAAGTCGTCTGATCACACTCCATATTGAACATCAAGTGTAGCCTAAATTTTGATTGAATTAACCAGTTTTCATTTGTGTTATTGATTGGGATTTTCAAATAATTATCATTTTATGAATAGAAGTAACTCATCAAAATTACTCAGGACAATCATTGGCTGTCGCGGGCTGTGGGTTATTAGTTTGTAGATTCTTGTGTAACGTACCAGGACACTACGAGAATAAGTTGAACTTTTAGCTGTATACACCCAGCAGCAGCAGCAACAGCAGTATGCGCTGGAGCTGGGATAATGCAGGTTGGCCGGCCAGGTAAACAGCAAGCAAGCAAGGCACAGAACAGCTCTGTAGCCTGTTCAACGTTGGCCGGATATTTTTCTCAATGATGAAAAGCCGAAGAAGCATAGACATGGAGAGGAGAGAAAGAGCCGAATGCGGTGTTGCCAGATTGTGACTCAAGGAAGTCGATGGAGGTCACATCAAAGAACCTGTTGGAATGTGGACCAAAGCGACAATCCCCCTTTAACAGCCCCCCCACCCCCCAATCCACACCGTTCTGCTATGCTCCAATGGTAGATGGTCCCTTTAAATTATACTCAAACAAAAATTTAAGACTTTTTAGAAGAAGAAAATTTGTGAAACTGAAGTCATTAGAGGTGGGCGTTGATTTAACGAACTGGTGCAATTAACGGTTATGATCAACGGTCAGGTTTGTCTTCTCAACTGAAGCAGTTGATGCTTAAACTAAATTTCTCAAAATGTATTCTATTCCCGTTGTGAAAGGGGGGGGGGTGAAAGAGGTGATCGCCCCCCTCAAGCCTAAAAACTAGGAAATACGTTTTTTGACAATTTTTATGAGAATATACGGTTAAATAAATAGCTCACTCAACAAAATATAGCCTATTCGTATAAAACAATAAAACGCTGTTCAACAGCAATCAAATAACTCATAAATAGTGATAAAAATTTCTAAATTTAATAGTGTAGTCAGTACCTGATTTTTGAAAAAAGAATTCTGTGGGATTACTGAAGACTTGTTTGGCAAACTAAGTTTATTCGAATTTTCACGTCTCAAAATAGCTTGGGGGTATGGTATATCCCACCTACGGTGGACCTACGCTACACCCCCCTCCCCGCTCAAAGAAGTTCTGGATCCGCCACCGCCACTGTTATATTCTGGTATAATATTATTGTGTAATGAATGCTCTTATTAAACTCAAATCGAAACAGTACAGTAGGTTGGGGTTCCAATAGTCAACGTTTAGTAATTAATAATAGTAAGATTGTTTTAGTTGTCAGTGATATTTATGTAAGGTTTTTATTTATTATGGTAGAGCACCGTTTGTCGGTTAGTGGTTAGTATTTAATTATGCGGTGGTTGTGCACCGCATAGGAACCTCTTCAGGCATGTGCCCTTTCCTCATCCCGTTCTTCTTGAACCCCCCTCCCCTACCACAGGAAAACCCTCACCGCCATCAGCTTCGGAAACCCTTATATATGTTATAATTAAGCACTGGTAATAGTAGCCTACTGGTCGGATCTGCAATGATGAGCTCTGGTAGGAATGCGCTTAGTGAGCAAAGCATGAATATCCATCAACGCATGATCACATTTTTGGGCAATAATTTTTAATACTCGCATTATTTCACCTTTTCCTTTCAAGCATTACTAGTGAGGGTGAGGGGTCATCTTTTAAAATTGAAGCAGAAGTGTTCAAATAAAACGTTTGGCTCAAGTAGAGTTATTCTAACATCTGTAATATATGTTACTTGAATGTTGCTAGTCTATTTATTAGGAGTCCCTAATTCATTAAAAAAAAAAACAACACATAAATGGCATTTCAAGCTTTGCCTTACGGATACTGTTTTTGCAGTAATAACATGTAGTTTTCAACTGTTGATAAACATTGCAAAGATGCATTTTAGTTATCACTTCGTATATTTTTCTATTAAATTACAAAATTTGCTGCTATGTAGCCTACATTTTTGCCATTGCCATCCATGATCAGAAACTATAGTTGGCCTACCTCCATCTTTCTGAACCATTGTTTTTACATTTTCTATTATCAGGGTCTCTTGATTTCAAAAGTGAAAAGAACCGGAGTGCTGGCACACGGGGGAGCTCTGGTCTGGGGTCCTCAACTGGAAAACTTTTAAATAAACCCGTAAATTGGTTCAGTTTATTAATTCTGATTTTGTTTCATGCAAATAAAATTTCTTATTCTGGTTTGCATAAATCAGAAGGCCAACAGGACCAATTTGACCATAAAAATATCACATGAACCATGATTTTATATGTATAATTAAAAAACAAACACTCCGCTCCGGTGTATCCGGAGCTGCGTTCCTGCTTTCTGGGCCCTAAATATCTTCATCAGTGTTGATAAAAAGCATTAAAAATGAAAACGGAATGTTTATCATGCCCCTGCCCCAGTGCACCACTAAAATCTAAATAGTTCATAGAAATTTGATCAATGCAAAGACAACCATCACTTGTATTGCCTTAGGAACTTTCAATGTTCCAACTGGTTTATCAACTAGTTAATTTTTATTCAAACACAGTTTCGTTGTGATGATGCGTCAACGACCCATCACTTAACTACACATTGGGCGAATGCCGTTTGTTTTTATCGGGTAGAAAAGTCACCGACTCACGGCAATGCGGCAATGTGGATCTACAACTTTTGACGCATTTCTTGTTGCCTTCTCCTTCTTTACTCGGCTTCTTCTCTACTCTTTGGTCGTTCAACGGCACTTGACCCCTGTTCGCCAAACGTCCTATTTACAAACCACATTTAGGCCTACTGTACACTTTCATAAATAGAATAATTATATTCTGTACACATATTATCTGTAAATATTAATCTGTACACATATTAGAATAATTATATGTTTTTCTTTTTTTCATATGTCCTTCAATAGATTTAAAAATATAACTGAAGATTCACGTAGGCTATTCATTGAACTGATTCGGTTCTTTGCCCTGTCAAATAAAGGAGCATAATATTTCATTTATAATATATTATAAATGAGATACAATTAATCGTTTAAGATTAATAAAGATTTTAATATTATATTGTTCAATTGATTGTGATTTACCATTTGATTATGATAAATCATATAAATGGTAAATCACAATCAATAAGAGATACTTTACATACCTATTCAATACTTGAATTTACCATTTGAATTGATTCAGTAATTTAATGAAGTAATAAGATATAGAGATAAAAAGACAAGGAGGGAGGGTCCTTTCGATGATGTACTGTACTATTTTTCGAATGTCAATTCTAGTGTCAATCGCAAAACAAAAAACGTTGACCAACCAAATATAATAGTAAACTTTCATATGAAGCTCCATTATAGTTCACTTCCACCATCCAAAACGCCATGTCATTGGTTGATACAAATTACTGTTAGTACTTCATCCATTGCATATGATTGGCTGCCATTGGTTTTTCAACCAAATAGAGTCTTTAATACATAAATCCCAGTTAGATCATTCTTACTTTTTCAAGCGTTGTTGGAACATATAAAATAATTCTCTATTCATCAATTGGTTCTTTTTAACAAAATATTCCATTTAATCAATCAGTTAATCAAAGCATTAGTTCGCAAAATAGGCGCATTGTGTCCAATTCCCTCAACATGCATTATTCAATGTTATTCCATATTATGTATTTTATTTCGATATTAATATTTTATTCTATCAATTTATCAATTCATTTCATTATTTTCATAATAGGCTAATACGCATCCGCTTATAGATTCACGCAAACTGCTTCTTATTAGTTAATGTAACAAAATGGCGTCCATCTTTATTTATGACAGTTCGGCATCAGCCAATGAGAGTCCGTCAAAAGTAGGAGTATACTACAACAAAATGGCGACTGGAATGTTATTGGGGGAAATAATTGTTTGAAGTTGTAGATAGCAGATGACATTTAAAATGGTATTAGAAAAATTCGATAGTTGTGATTGTGAACCTTTCAGTGACAGTCGCGCTCCTTAAATTGACTAGTGGTTCCTTTGTATGAGTGTCTTAACAATGTAGTTAAGTAAATTATAATAGTGTAACTTGTGTAAATTGGCTCTTTCTAATTTTTTGAAGCACTACTGTAAAGAGCTCTTCGTCTGTTTAGGTATGGATTTATACATGCTTAGAAATATTTTAAAAAGTTAATAAATACATATATTTTTTTTATTTTCTAGAAATAGTTCAGGAAGAAACTTAGTTTGCAAGACTTTCATTAAAGAAGATTCGATTTAAAACTTAATCGAACTGGAGCTCAGTCCCGGAAATCTATTATCAATGAAGAGAAGAGCTATCCGCCGCTAGACCACAGAAAATTACATAGAATTACGAGACAAGGAAGGCTGCGATTTCTTCTTTTCACCACTAATTATCAGTTTCGAAATTTGTTTCTCAATTTCTTTGTCGTGGTCGTCTTCCTTCTCACAAGACACACCGATGTGAAAAACATTGGCTATTCGCAGAGGACTGAGACAGTATAACACGACATTTTGCATACCCTGCTCCTTCAAAGCACTAGTAATTCTAGAGTGCTTCAGCTCCATAAATGAAAATTTATCGCATCCAATCCAATATTATTCTTCGAACAACTCAGCTTAAAATCCAGGCATATTCTATACATTTCTCAATCGGGAACAGTAATTGACAGTAGTCTTTACAAAGAATTCATTATCAATGATGATTGAAATCGAGTATCGAGGCTTTATTTTGGCTTTATTAAGGAATGCTTCATAGAAGCTATAACTTCTTAGTCAAAATCCTTCTTCTAAGGCAGAGTTGTTGAACTCAGTTATGCAAAGGGCCATTCGTTAAATTTAGAATATGAAGGCAAACCCTATTCAAGTAAACAAAAGGAACTGGATTATTTTAATTTTTTTTTATTTAATATTATATAGTATTATACGGTTGAAAATCATATCAAAGTTATAAAAGATGGCCATTATTTTGAGCTGCATGTACCAAAATTCTCTTTTTTTGTGACAAACTCTTTGATAACAAATTGGAAATTTGATATTGGGAATTGGGTATGATTCGTTATAATTATTTTAAGAATTGATCGAAGATATTCAATCTTAATTCTTGTGAGATGTTTATTCTTATTTATTTTCACGATCGAAAACATCTGCTCACTTAAATAGGTACTACCACATGTAGGCTACACAATGCGTGATGCATACTTCTCTAATTCCGGGTAGTTATCCAAACTCTTCAAATATTGAGTATAAAAATAATGTAAGGGTGTTAACCTCTTCGAAATTTTTCTCTCTAAATACTGTCCTATTGAATATCTATCAACTTCATTTGCATAGGGTGCCTGTGAAGCTTCAAAATTGTATGAATTGTTGAAGATTGACAATTCCATTTCATTCATTTTGTTTATTCAAAACAATTGTTAAATTCCGTCATCAGATTTTTCAGAAGATGCGGATACTTTTGCAGAAGATGTAGCTTGCGATCGCGAGTCATATTGATATGGCCGCAAGCCGTATCTTTGACATGACTGTTCTAAGAAGTACATTATTGTTCCATATATTTTAGAGAAGCGATTGTCCCAGTGACAGAGGCTAGTCTAATCAGTGAGATTAGATAAGAGTCAGCGCCTACCACTCCCGTTGTAACGGTGACCAGCTCCTCTAAATACAAAAATATATCTTCAAAAATCGCTTCCCTGTGATTCGGAACCCACCTAAATCTGTAGGTCCATTCATCTCTCATCATCATCCTTTCCATTACCCACGCACAAGCTTAGAGCTTATGTGGGCATCATCCCTAGCAAAAAAAATTCATACATATAAAATTGCGACATGGTATTTATTTCATCTTATTTTGTAAAAATGTATTGATCCAATTCAAATACCCACATTCTGATTGGGTTACAGAAACGTTAGTCAAATTAAAGTCGAGACGTTCAATAAATAATATTACCAAACTTGGTTTGATGAGGAATAGACCCGTCTCAGCTATAATGTGCAGCAAGTTCAAAGTTATCTTTCCTTCATGTATTCCAAAATACGGACTACTTATGATCGACTAGAATTCTTTACATTTTCACTGTATGGGTCTTTTTAAATTAATCAATTGTTTCTTCATTCTTGTCTCTATGAAGGCATCAATACTATTCATAGAGGATTATTTTTGAAACTTCGGCTGGTAGAGACCCTGGACTCCCTCTTCATAAGCCATTTCCTGTGATATCATTCATAAGATAATACCATAGAGAAAGCATACGCAAGACGTATGACGAATGCTTTCTCTATGATAATACCCAGTTGTACACTTTGTGGTATAAGTTAGTGGGTTACATCGTCTGACAGACAAAATAGATGATATATTGGATAGATGATAATTATGTTGTCTACCGTCTGTGCTGCAAACATAAATCTGTCGTTTACAAGTTATATCTGTTCATATCTCTTCACCTATTGTTTGTAGCTTCATTTCAATGCTAGTTTAAAAAAAATATATAATAAAAAATTGCGGTTAGAAATTGTTTTCTGGCCTTATAGCCACTTTAAAACTGAAAACCCGATGAGAAACTCGAGTTAGAAATCGATATTTGAGGTGCTTTTTAAGTGTATCTTGTGGTTTATGAGATAACCAGCACATCAAGTAACAGTATCTAGAAATGGGTGGGCCCTTCGGTTCTAAATTATGTCTCCGGTGCATAAGGTGGACAAGGCTAGTAGCACAGTGGTAGTCATAATCTTTCAAGATAACACTGAAACAACAAACAAAATATTATCTGGAACGAGTAACGTATAGGCCTACCTAGAACATTTCAACTTTTCTGAGGTATTTGAAATTCTTTGTTACAGGCTCGGTTTATCTATGTTTCGTTGGTTATCATGACGAGAAGTGCCTGAACAACCATTTCATAGTTGACTATTTCAAAGGTTTTGTAGGTGGTTTCAAATGATTGATGATTACCATTGCCTAAATAATTGAAATCCGATTTACTTGTAGAAATCTGGTTGATATTGTGGAACTCCATAACGAAATAAAACACTAGAGGATATTGTTTCAAAACAGTGGAATTGACAATACCCTCTAGTGTTTTATTTCAATTGAAATCCGATCAACTCATCAAAATGTAGTGGTACGACAAGATAGTGTAATACTAATAGAATTATTCTTCAGATATTTCTCAACAATTTGCTACAACTCTCATGTTAATTGGACATGAACAATAGAAATAGGGGCGAAACAAAAAACTATGAATGCTTGTTTTAGCCCCTTTTTACCCTCTGCTCACACGAAGTAGTTTATTCAAAGGTTTTAAAATGATTATTCAAAACAATCAATGCAAGCAACCCCTATTGAGCTCTGATAAGTGAGCTCATTTTCCGGAGATTAAATTATAATACACTTTTGTGTAATCGGACGTTAAACTAAAGCACTCCTTGCACTTGGATGGATACTCTTATCGCGGGTACTTATTCACTCGGGTAACAAACATAAACATGTGTTTTTAAATGATGAAGCTTAGACGAGTCTGGAACCTTCTCGTATGAGCTTCATAATCGAAAAACATAAATGTTTGTTATCCGAGTTGCTGAGTGTGTGTCTAACTAACTTGAGTATCTAAGTGTGAGTTTACTGTTTCAAAATGCAGAATAATACTGTGTTTTCATTATGATTTATTATGTTGCTATTTTAAATGTCATGCTTTCCTACATAGATAACTAAACTTCAGTGTAGTTGGTGATTGAAGTGGTCTGAGTGGCAAAATCACAAGTTTTGATAATCCCTGTTGGCTCATGGATGAAGGCAACAAAACAAGACTTTGAGATATGATTCAAGATCCATAAAATCTCCATTTCATATTATGTTGCTATCTGCTATGCAGTGGTTCTTGAGTATTCTCGTGATTGTATTAATCGAATTGAATGCATTTTGATCAGCATATTGTATCTTCCACATCCATATATTGGTTATCTTCTCACCAATTTCCAAAATAGATTCGACGTGTCTCCCTGACTCTTGAAGCCACTTGATGGAAGGATCAAATTGAATAGATCATTCTTTACTTTCCGTGATATTGACTGCTCAAGCTACCTTTAAAATCAAAACCGGGCTTTAGAGTTTCCGGAATATTTTGAATGATTTTTTAAAGTATGATTTAGGCTATTGAAACACAGACGTGTATGCATTTGAATAGATGACTACACAGCTTCAAATAATGATCACCAGCTGATGCTTTTTTCTCACAATCTCGGTTCATATTGAAATTCCATTTTTTACTTATTTTCAACTTTGAGAGTTGATAGTTTCCTAAGCTTGGACTTTATTTTGAAATTTTCAAACGCGATTTTTGTGGGTGTTTTCTCGATGGAAAGGAACTGTGTCCGTGGCACCAAGGTTTCGCTGTCATGACGTTTTTACGTGAGGAGAGACTATAAGAGAGAGAGGAGAGAGATTATAGGTCCTCCTCTCACTACAGTATTATTATAGTGCTGCTTCTCGTCTGCAAGAAGCAGCCTACGAAAAGAGAGAGTGCGCGCGCGTGTGTGTGAGAGAGAGGGCAATACTATCACGACTTTAGGCCATAACAACTATACTATGCTGTACTTTACTATAGTATACTAAGCAACATAAAAAAGCTTTGGTGGTAGAAAGTGAGCGAGGAGCTCAGGTCCTTGGATGATGGGCCACACTAAATAATGATTGAGAACATCGACTATATAAGCCATGATCGACTGCTTTTGGATTCATTTTTCCCTATTTTTCTTTTCTTTTTCTTCTTATTCTTCTACTCTTCTATTATTATTCCTCTTCTTCTTCTTCTTCTTCTTCTTCTTCTTCTTCTTCTTCTTCTTCTTCTTCTTCTTCTTCTTCTTCTTCTTCTTCTTCTTCTTCTTCTTCTTCTTCTTCTTCTTCTTCTTCTTCTTCTTCTTCTTCTTCTTCTTCTTCTTCTTCTTCTTCTTCTTCTTCTTCTTCTTCTTCTTCTTCTTCTTCTTCTTCTTCTTCTTCTTCTTCTTCTTCTCTTGTTCTTCCTTTTCTTGTTCTTCTTTTTCTTCGTCCTCTCCTATTTCTTTTTCTTCTTCTACCCTTCCTCCTCCTTCTTCTTCTTCCTCCTCTTCTTATTCTTCTCCCTTCTCCTCTTCTTCTCCTCTTCTTCTCCTCTTCTTCTCCTCTTCCAATCTTCGCTTCTCTTTGTTCTTCTCCTCCAATTTATTCTTTTTCCTTCATTCGAATTATTAGCAAACGAAATGTAGCGTACCATCATTTTTTGTGCCAGTCTTGAGGCGCAACCACACGATTCCAGTTGACTACTTTTTAGGGTTATTACTAAATCTCAGGTTATTAATAAATCTCAGAAAATGTATTATTCCTCAAAATAAAAGTCAGCTTATTAAAATTTAATAACAATTTAATGACAATGGCATTATCATTTGGAACTGCTTCCACAGATATTAAAAATACAAAATTCTCCAATTTGTATTATGCATCATTGTAAGGAGAGGTATTAATCTTAAAAATGGACTCGTCCATTTTGATTTGAAACTGATTGAATAGTTATTAATGTTAATAATAACTATAGTTATAATGTTAATAATCATTATAAACTTAGGAATTCCATAATCAAATAAAATGAGTGTTTTTCTCTATATGAATACAATTGAATGGCAAGTTAGAAATGTCTAATAATGTGTTTTTATGTATTTCAGATGAGGAGTGGAACTGTGATCCAGCAAAGAATCAGTCTCTGTTCGTGATGCAGTCGACAGAGCTGTCTCTGCCGCGACCTCGTCGAGCCGAGCCGAGCTGGCCAGCTCAGCCCGATCACGGCCAAGATGTGAGGAGTGTGCCGCATTTGCATCATGCCCAACCAACAAGAAGCCATCATGCGCCTCAGGCTATCAATCAGGAGACCAGAAACCACCTGAGATTGGACTTGGAGGCGGCTCTCTCCAACCAGCGGCGGAGGAGGAACGCCGAAGAGAGACAGCGCTCTCCCTCACCGCCGGACACGCCTCGCGAACGATTCAACGACGCCAAGGAGAAGTTCCTTCTCCTCGAAAGGGAGAGACTCGAGGAACAAGAGCGACACGTGCAACTTATCAACTCCGAGCGAAGGCGGCAATCCCAACAAACCGTCGAGCCACCAATATCTCCTTCTGTCGTTTATCAGAGGTCAAAACCGTCTGGAAGCTGGTCGGCAAGCAGAGACTCGGAGGAAGACCAAGAGGGCCACGGCCGCCTATCTAAAGATCGCTACTATCATCCCGATGACGACGATGATGACGATTATGATAAAAATATAAAATATTTGGAAGAGAGAGATCGGCCATCTGTGATTAGACGCGAATCAATGTACAGAAAGGTGCGGTCACGTGACAGCATAGATTCGGAGGAATACAATTCGAGACATCAACAGAATCGACTGATCTATCCAAGTCAAGACTCAAGGCGAAACACTTGTGTGAGTCCTACACAGAGGAGCGGAGACAGATATTCATCGCAAGATATTCATAGGAGCTACAACACACCCAGTCCACCGCTGGAGCAGCAGGGACCAGCCAGCAGGGAAAGGCAGGCTAGTCCACAGCCACGGATGGCACCATCAAGGCACAGCCAGCGATCTCCTGCTGCCGCCAACAGGAGTGACTCCAACATTCCGCTGGAGCGCTATCGAAGTCCCACGAGGATGCCGAGACCTGTTCCAAGGCACCAGCGATATCCTTCTCCCACGGAGTCCGAAAAGAAGAAGCCCGTCTACGAACTGATGGAAGAGGAGAGGCGACGCAGCTCAAACGAACTGGCCAAGGAGTTCAAGCGTCGCTCCTATCAGGAACTGGACGACCACGAGCGCTACCCTGGTCTCGACAGGGAAACTGCGGCTGTCAATGCCAATGCCAGTGCTAGTAGGGTGCACAACGATGAGAACACACCTAGGTATAGACATAGCTATGCTGAGTACCATGGCATCAAACACGAACTACTCCACAGAACAAACAGCTCTGTATCTTCTGGACGAGTAGGAATCGCCGCTATACATCCTTATTGACTAACTTCCTAATCCCTAGAATACGAATAAATGTGTCCAGCAAATTAATGTTGTTTCTCATCTTAGGTGAGAATAAGTCATTTTTTAGCTCAATCTGAAATGTCCAACTGTAATTATTAGAGACAAACGTACTTTGTACTTATTAGCTAGATCATAGCCTATTTGTGGTCCAGCCATCCTGAAATAATATAATAAATGAGTTGATTAGGGGCTTCAGAAATTGGTTTATGTTGCTTGAATCCAGATGAATCATGATCGCTCATTACTGAAAACCAATGAAAACCAATGATCAGGTTTTATACAATATTATACCCTTCTTGATTAAACACATATCTGAAATAATAGAATATTATGCGTTCATTCGTTGTAGTAAATTTATAGTGCAATAAAGCAGCTGAACGCGGAATAATCTACTTATGATTTGGGTTCAGAAATTAGTATACAAAATTTTAGTCCAATTTGTTACATGAGATCCAATGAATCCTAATCCATCGTGAAAATATAATGTGTTGATTCGGTGTTGTAAATTTTCTCGCTTAAAAGTGATGAATACGTACTTATTAGTAAAAGTGAATTCAGTAGCCTACTGAACTGAAATAATCAGGTGTTATATCGCATTCTATTAATGTAATAGTGTAACCTCGAACAAACCATGTTGCAATAAAATTTCTATGGAGTAGCCTCAGTGTTGCAAAAGAATTCCTGATTGAAAATAGTTGTTTACATGCAGTGGACGTGCATCCAGAAGTGTAATATATTTCTAGCGGACGCTCTTCAAGTCCACACTACGCTTAAAATATCAAAAGTATTCCTTTCCAAGCTTCTTAAAAATTAAACTAGTGTTCCATTAACCCCTTTATTCTGTAACAGAATTCTGAGCATGGAACTGTAGATATAGGTTTAGCTTCGAGTTATAGTTTAACGTACAATAATAGTTTTATAATATACAATTATAGTGTTTATAACTACAAATATTATGTTCTGTGCTCTCGACTCTGATCGTAATCATGTGTACTTGTCTTACAATGAAATAATTTGTATTCATTCATTACAAAAAGATTCCATCTATTAAAAAAAATTACTACCTATAAAACTACATTTAGCCTGAATGCACGTCCATTTTATAGAACATCTATGACTATAAAAGGCATGTGAGACACATGTTACCTTCATCACCATACAAAAGTGTGTTGATGTTGATGGTAAAAGTAATGTTTCATGTAAATCTAAGTTTTAAGACATATAAAAGACAATATTGTAATAATTATTAATTGTTGGAATGTCAATGAACTTAATAAAATAACTGTTATCCATGGATTAATTCAATTACCTTCTCAAAATCACCATAATATAGCATTGCAAATTATTGATAATGAAATCAAAACATAAGGGTACGTCAAAATAAACAACAATGGCCAATTACACGAAAATCCATCTGAATTAAACCGCCATAAGATTACGTTATCTAACGGAATCAATATAAAGAAATATCTATGTAGCTCCTAAAAATAAACTCATTTTGTAGTGGATTAATTTAATTTTATTTCGTCTAATTTAATTTACTATTATTATCCATGCTACATGATTTTGAATGCAATTTACACTGTTCTTCCTACAAAACCACTGGCGTAAATAACACCCCCGCAGCCCCACCGGTTAGGTCAACGCAACCCCCCCCCCCCACTAGGTATATGGAAGGCCCAAATTAATGCCTGAAAATGTGTATTAAAATCTACCTGACTACATAAAATTATGAGAAATTATCTTATTATCACAAGATAAATAACAAAGCTACCTCGTATTCATCTGAGCTGCAGCTTTTTCGAGAACTATTTGGCAGAAATGTTGAAATTTGGTACTTGGGTTAGTTAAAGGTCTAAAAATAATCTGTTAAAAAATGTTTAAGATTCGCCCAAAATTACTGTCAGAAATCGGCGTTTTTGCAGTTTTCCTTGCATTTTAAATGCGTTTTTGCAGATTTTTCAACAACGACTGAAACAAATTCGTTCAAATTTGGCATGCATGTTCAGTTGGACCTTTAGACGCGCACTAAGAACGGATTTTAAAACATCCCAAAGATACGCTCAATATTCGCGTTTTTCTAGCGATTTTTCTTAGCAATCTTCGCACGACTTGTTTCACTTTCAACAGCTGAGAGCGTACATCTTCGCTTACATTGCAGAAAAAAGGAAGATGATTGGAAAGACAAGGAAGAGAACAAGGAGAACAATTGGAGGAAAATTCAGAAGGAATGAGAATAAAAACGGAATAGAGAGATTGATAGAATAAAAATAGAGGGAACTTGATGGATGACAGTAAGGTTGGAAAACTATTACAAATATACAAACTAATTGCTTTAAAAAAATCACATTCTTCACAATGATCAGGACTCCGAACTACATGAAAAGTAAGGAACAGCTGTATAGCAGCTTGAATTACTTCCCTACTGGAACGATTTCGTGACCATGAAACAGAGAAGACAAGAAGAATGCATCTAGCATGTATGACATCCCCTCTGAGCACTGCCAAGTGAATTACCCATGCACAGGCCATCCCCAAGTTTAACAGAATGCGATTGAAAATTGAGCACAAGAGCAACTTCAACTTCTTCTTCTTCTTCATTATGAAAACAATTCAAACATATTTCAGAAACGGTGATTCAATCACTTATTGTGTTTTCCAAGACGAATATTTTATTTATTTATTTATTCAGCAATGAAAATACTTGAGCAATGCTTGAACTGTGTCTAAAATTCTTCCATGAATCGTAGCCTAATTTGTAAATCATGTAGCCTCCAAACTCCGCCTGCGCCTACTATCTCGTGATAGGCCAGCATGAATGACTCAGCTAGTTCTGAATTCGACCGGTAGATGGCTGCAGTTACTGGGTGATTTACAGCTTCAATCTTTACAGACACGCCTCCAAGCTCCGCCTCTCTCCCTGATTGGTCGGCAATGCACAACGCAGCTAGTTCTGAATTCTGTCGTAAGATGGCAGCAGTTACTGGGTCATTCAAGTTACAACTTCATTATTCCGCCGTCTAGATGTCAGAGGTGTTCTACACTCATTCTTATCCAATGGAAAAGAACAGATTCTTTCTATTGAACATGGACATTCGATAGTCATAATAAATAAAATAGTGTATTATATTTTGGAATATTTATTTCAATAGTATACTCAAATTTTCAATTCAATTTTGATAAAAGCGATTAGTTTGACAACCATCAATATTTATGACACACGTAGATTATTCATTCAATAATGGGAAATTCTACTACAGATTTTTCGAGAACGACTGGTCCAAAAAGACTGAATTTGGTATACAAAAATAGTTGAGTACTTTAAAGGATGTGATTATGGAGTTTAAGATTTCCCCACAAAATTATATATAATTCAAGAAACGTGGTATCAGTAGTTTTGAGTCAAAGGGAAGGATGTGAGCAGGAAGCCTATTTTCGCATCACTATAATATGAACTAAGTGATTGTGAATTGCATTCGTGCATGTGAAGAAACTTTGAGGTGAGTCCAAAAATACTTCTATGGAAAATATCTTATTTTTTTATAGGCATTATATATCTTAATATAATATACCTTATTTTTTATCTTATTTTTTTATATTTTGTTTTTGAACCACATGAATCGTTGGAAAGGAAGTGGAGGAGTTTGGAGTTATGATCAGAGAATTGGAAATTGGGAACTCTTTTGGAGTTATACTTTTCTACAAAAAAAATCCATGATTGAGTTTTCTTCAGTTCCCATTCCCTGAAAAAATTTTATTAAATGTTTGAGGAGGGGGGCTCGAGCCCCCAAAGCCCCCCTGGCTACGTCCATGGCCTACTACTTTCTAGAAATCTAGATATTGCTATACAGTATTTTGGTTCATGCTGCTACGGTTCATTCTTGGATGCAAGTTGAGACTTGTACGAGTTACATTTCACTCGTGCCCACAAGTACGAGTAGAACAATATAAATTGATCTAAAATACTTAAATACCTGTAAGACTTGTTAGGATGGATGCACAGACACAGAGAACCGTAAAAGCATGCAGTGAAACCGGCCTAAAGGGTTTCATCAAAGACGATAGGAAACTATTAGTATTAGTAATAGAATGTCTATCACATAAGATTTAAGACTTATTAATAAGGTTAGAAGTTAACTCTGCCCCAAAGCTATCATCAAGAATAGCTTTGATCCCCCCTTCCCCATGCCAACCAGCAAAGGCTGGAGGCAATTATACATCTACAAGATAAAAATTAATTTTAATAAATCAATATTTTGTAAACATTTTTCATCTAGGTACTTTAATGCATTTCTTGTTATAATGCTTTAAGAATTCAATAAGTTTATAATTTTCTCTCCACATTTTCTTCATCTGTACTTCAATAACCAGATATAGTTTTTTGCCTTCACGTTTTACCCTGTATGTGCTGGCATCATCTTCAATAAGAGCTTGTTGAACTGGACCGATTCATCTCTGATTTGGTCATCAGGCCTACATCCTCCACAGCACCCTTACATGTTGGAGACCAAATCCTATACCTATATACTTTGAGGCTCAGGACGATATCATCAGGTGCTGTCAATAGAATAACTCTTCCAACGTTAATACAACTTATAAAAATAAAAGTTACTGTATTTTTATTTTCTGTGCAATATACAGTACAGCAGTGACAGAATAAACAACAAATCCAGAATAAATTATGACTTCAAAGAAGGAAGTTCACCGTGAAAACACTATTATGAGCAAATAATACATTATATCATATAAAAGTATTTGCTATGTTTATTAGTGAAATAGTATTCCAAATCTAGACATAATAAAGATTTTGATCTACCTGTAAGACATGCATGATGCATGACTAGATTAAGATTTATGTTGTATGAATTGTTTTACTAGGCCTATATACTATATCCTGACAAATTAATATTTTGCTAAGACCATTGATAGATATGCTGCTGCAATAAATGTTTTTCAACTATGGACTATTTTGAAGGAAGAATGTCATGTATCTAAACAAAGTTTTAAAATTTAAAAAATTCAAGCTTTAAATTTTCATTTTTTTGGTTGGCCTGCTAACAAATATAACAAATCTCGTAAGGTTCAAATAATGGTAATGCAAACATAAATATTGAAGTAATATAATTATTTCAATAAGTAAGTTTATTCGACTGTTAGAATAGTTACCGGTACCGTATTTTGTGAGTGTAATAATTACGGTATGGGAATGAAAATGTTGAAAATTTCTTGTAAGTTATTGAATAAATTTTTGTCAAAGTATAGAAACAACATTATTATGTAATGTTGAGAATTAACTAATGCAGAGATGTGAATACTAAATAGACAAGCAGTGTCTCAAAAGTCGATCAATTGAATCGTAAAATAAAATTTCAAGTCTCTCAAGATAGTACATTACTGTGAGGATTTTGAATGCTTAAATAAGAATTCTGAATGAGAAAACGAACAGGAAGATACTTTTTTAGCGAATTGAAACATAATAAAAAAATTAATAAAGTTATTATTAATAACAGGTACTGCAAGTTTCTATGAAAGAATATTTCTATTCTCAAAAAATATTTTTTCTTAAAAAGTTTAAATAAGCTCAAGTAGCCCACATCCAAAAACAGCATGTTCAATAATAATAACAATAATTATAATAATTATTATTGTTTGTTGTTACATGTGGCATATTGCATTGTAATATAATTATATTAATAGCAGTTCATTAATTGTTATCAATTTCACTATTAATCATTATCTGTATAAGTAGCCTTAAGTGAAAGATATGTGACCTCTAATATTATTCTGTAAGGTGTAACAGTTTATTAATCATTATCAATTATTATTAACATCAATTATTGGTAATTGAATGTAAATGTAATTTTCCAAGTTGATCTTCATGTGAAACAGTGAAACTCTTATCGACTATCATTCAAATAATATCTTTGCTCTGTAATAGTAGTGACAATATAGCATTTTTTTTAATGATAACATTTATAGTAGCCACACAGCACTGACACTGAACATGTAAGTTCCTATTCTTGAATTTTTCCAAAAAAAAATTCTGGCGTACTAAATGTGAACAGTCCGACCTGTGGGCAGAAATCATGCCCAAGGCCCAAGACTGCATGTTTATTCTGTGTGATCTTTGCCCTCTAATTTAAGCCCGGTCTAGACGCTAGGACTTGTTGCAGGACTTAAGTCCTAGGACTTGTTGTACAATAAGTCCTAGGACCTGTCCTACAACAGCTCCTAGCGTCAAACATCGACTCCAAAAAATGTCGATGCCTCGATGATTTCGATAGTCGATGTGGCTAGTCAACATCACTTTCGCTTTTGTTCATGATTCATGACTGGACTCATGACGTTTACTTGTTGTCTGGTTGCCATGGCTGTTCAATGTGTACAAGTTTGTTCTCTTCCTTTCTTTCAGTAAATCAAAAACTTTCGTGAAGTTTTTTATTGGGATTTGAAGTAGATATTATTAATTACTGATTCTGGTATGTAACAATTTTCTTATTGAGTAGATAGACTTGGATTTGGTTCCTTCTTTTGGCTTGAACTTTCTCTTATTCCGCAAAATTCAAACGACTGTCATTTCCATAGCCTAACCTATTGGAACCGTTAGCTTTTCCATAGTTTGATTTTAAATCATTTCTAAACTCAACTGATTAATAATATTAGAGGCTACCATTCAAGTGAAATTGAGAAATTTTATATTACAACTTGGTCGTAAAGTAACAATAGCATTTGACTATTGAATATGATTTGGTAATAAACTTGGATACTCATTGCTTTACTCCACCTTGTAGCCTCATTAAACTTTAAGGAAAACCCGTGATCAATACTCGTAGAAGAAAATAGTTTTTAAACTGACTAGGTATGTTATCGCGTTATCGGGCTTGACCTATTTTAGAAGGAAACTTAATTTACAATGAAACTTTTTTTGGTGATTTGAAAAACAAACTTTGGAAAATCAATTATAGACTACCGTAGCCTCAGTACAAGTACGGTACATTACTTTTTAAGTAGGCTACTGGTACAGAAAATATACAACCTTCAACCTACACAATAAATACATGATGACAAATAAACATAGGCAGGTAGCTTCATTCTTATAAATGATTACCGGCAGTGGCGTAGCCAGAAATTGACTTCGGGTGGGGCCCAACACCGGGAGGTCTGGGGGTATGGAATACCCCCAGACATAAGGGGCCCCCGGGAAATTTTAATATTTGACAGGTACATAACACTGTTTTAGACTACTTTTAAGGTCTTGCGATAGCTGAAATCCGAACATTATTCTTTTAGGAGAAAGAATAATTTACTATTAAAATTAAATTTCGTGGGGGGGGGGGGGGTCCTGGGCCCCCTAGGCCCCCCCCTGGCTACGCCACTGATTTACCGGTATTCATTTATTTATTCCAATTAATTTGTACATAGTTAATAATATAAACTATATACAAATGAGTTGCATATGCATGTATATTGGAATTTGTGATACAGTAATTTCAAACATTAATTAATAATATTAATAATAATAATAAACATGTTTCATTAAAACTAGTAATTCAGAATTATATCTAATTAGCCTACTAACAATTAAAAAATCACAATAATAAATGTAGCAATAATTATTGTCATAGCACTTCACTGAAAACAGATCACTAATAATTATTATAATTTTATATAGGCCTACCTTATTAACTTAATTGATAATTGAATAATGACAACAATAAGTGTAGCTATATGCCTATATCTGACATAGCAGTTCAATGATATCGAATCACTTATAATAATATTACATACAACGGTAATAACGCTCTTCTACCTATTTTCCAAAACAAATAGCCTAATTATAAAAATTATAATTAACCGCACAGACAATTGTAGGTAACTGAGATTCAGTACTTTTGTTATACTTTTTTTCATGTAACTATACATTAGTTCTATTCATGTATCTTGATATTTATAAACACTCTTCTCGCATAAATTTATCTCTTATTATATTTAAATTTTGCATGATGATGACACTGTTATTCATTGAAGTCTCTAATATTGAAAAAATCTTATCTGCACATTATATCTTACTTTCACATCTCCACAAAAAAGTTTTTTCTAGTATTCTGATATTATAAAAGTAACTTGATAATTATAATGATCCAATTCATATATCATTTATTATTACAAA
Organism: Laodelphax striatellus; assembly: GCA_017141395.1. Classification (NCBI taxonomy): domain Eukaryota; kingdom Metazoa; phylum Arthropoda; class Insecta; order Hemiptera; family Delphacidae; genus Laodelphax; species Laodelphax striatellus. The sequence goes on from CM029544.1 coordinate 26,335,567, forward strand.
TTTATGTATTACTATATGATTATAATTTTAAGAATTGAATGAATGGCTTACTATATTACTGTATTACTGATTTTATATGTTTCATAGAAGGATATAGTTTTTAGTTGCTATTGTAGCACGGCTGCTCCTTCCCCAAGCTCGAGCTTGCTCTTTTGGGGAAGTAGTTTCTTATGTTCTTATTTGTATAATACTGTATTGTGATTGATTCATTTTTGCTGTTTATTTAAAAAATTGTATTTGTAATTTTATAAGAAATAGAAAAAAATTATACTACTCTTTATCACTTACAATACAACACCGGACTTTACGAAAAGAACCTAACGGGTTAGCTGATTGAAGTACTTGATTCATAATTGACTTAGTATTAATATTTAATACTTAGTTGACTTGAAGACTGAACTGACTAATAACAGACCACAGTCTATATCTATAGCAGTTGACTTTTGTTCTAGAAATGCCTAGTCAAGTTCGAGTGGATACGGAAACGGCACTGCCACTCCACACTGTTGAAAATGTGAGTTTCATTATTTCAAGTGTCTACATCTTACTCTACTCTTTATACTTTCCATTCAATAACGTCTGTTTAATATACTACAAGAATTCATTCATGATATCGTTCTGAAACTGAAACTAGAAAATTCTTAAAAATTAATTTGACTTGATAGCATTTAGTGTGCTAAATGTGGACCTTAAGGCTGCCAAGTTGTTGAAAACTGTATGTTTTGTGTTCAAAACCAGCTACTTTTCATCACAGTTTTATTGAACTTAAATGAGTTCTTATAATAAGAACTTATACATTCGTGTATCAAGAATGTTTTAATATTTTCAATCAAATTATATTCAAATATTATAGTTTTGAATTTTTTCAGGATAAAGTAAGAGATGTGTTCGATTCAGTACAAGATCCATTTTAAATATTTCGATTACATTTGTAACGTAGGCTGTAAGCTTATCATTTTGTGTGTTTTCAAAGCGAAGAGGAATTTCATATAAATAACGTTATTGGATTAATTAACTCAATAAAACGGAATGAATGATAGATGTAACCACGATAAACAGGTTCTAATTAAATTTTTTCTGTTTCAGCACTGGTACAGAGTATTCAAAAAGGTACGTGATAGAGATTATGAACTTCTAAGTCAAGTTTTACATTATTTTCTTTAATGTCCCTTTATTTTATTTATTGGTTTACAAAATAATATAGGCAGCTGCAAGTAATAGGTGAGTCTCCTTTATTTTTTTGGTGCTCATTAAAAAAATAATCCTATTCTATTTAAAGATTTTTTATTCTTAAGATGATATTCTATATTTCCAAATTCTATCTATCAACTATTCCCATTCTTAAGATAAATAGAATTCAAACTGACCAATTTAGTAAGTTAGTTTTTAATAATGCTTCCTTCATACTGATAATGATGGTTGTGACATTCATCATTCTGGAATATCGCTGAACATTCTTAATTAATATTTTCAGCCTCAACCTGAAAAGTAGGTACTTCAACTCAAAATTTTTACCAATATTACATCCAAACTATTGTTCTCGTTATCAACTTTACTTTTTTCTGAAAAATTTCAAAATAAATAATATTTTACTCACTGAAATGATGATTTACGACGAGATGATTTACTCAATCATATGAGTATAACTTCTAAAATAGTTTGTTGTTTCAGTTTGTTTATTATCCACACTTCTGAAACAGTCAATAAAAATCTTACAAAGGTTCTATCTTTTTCATTTCACTCTTTGGTACGATTAGTTCTCAATCCACTGCATTTTTGTTATTTGACCTAATCTTAGTTTTTTGTTGTTCACAGTACGATACTGATGGAGATGGGAAATTGAATTTGGGTGAACTGAAAGCAAGTATCACGTCAAGTGGTTTTAGCCATGACATACCAGATCATGTAGTTGCCAAACTTATTAAGCTTTCGGATAAAAATCGAGATGGCCACATTGATTTTGCTGAATTTATTCACTTGGTAATATTCTTTTCAATGTCTTTTTTATTCTTACTTTTGACTCAATAGATTTCCATTACAATGTAAACATCACGTGAATTGTTGTTATTGTTCTAAAAACGTTCATAATAATAATTACCGGTAAACTGGTCCAATTTACAACATAAAAATTTATCCATCTTCTTGTAATTTAAAAAAATCAGTCAAATAAGATCAAAACTGCAAGAGTACTCTATTGATATAGCTATTATTAATGGGTGTGATCGAAATTGAAATTTTATAATTCTATGACACCATAACAAATTTTTACCAATGGTTCAATGTTGCCCAGACTTGGGACAACATTAGCCCAATCATTTTTTCACATAATTTCAATGCAGAAATTAATATCTGGGCAATGTTGCACTGTTTCTAATATGACCAATTACAATTTAGCAATTTGATCTACTGTAAATTAGCATTCAATGCATAATGAAGATGTTACAGGGTGCGGCAACATTTGAAAATAGGGAGGTTATTTTGCCGCACTCTGTAGAATGGTGCTGAAACATGTTTCAATCTTTGTGCGATGCGATAGCTGACAATGTGCTAGTGCTTTATTTTGTTGTTCATGTGTTTATTGTATTATATTTTCAGTTGGAAACAGATGAAGGAAGAGCCCATTTCAATCACCTTCTGTCGCAGTACATCCACTACACGGTGCCAGTGCGGGGTGGTGCGGGGGCTCACAGGAGGGGCAAAGTACGCCGACCCGACACTCCCGATGGAGAGTACGAAGATGAATACTCTTGCTTCCCTCCTCCTCTTTGTATGGTCCTAGTTAGTGTTATTGAGGTAAATAATTCAACTTCATTTCACCTTTAAAAAGAGAAAACAATGAACTTCCTAGTTTACTGTTTTCGACACTATTTCTTGGTTCATTTTAGTACTGTAGTAGCAAAAATTCTCATTCTTCAAGTTTCGATACAACGATGTATCGGGCAGTAAAAATCGATGATAAAAACATCAGCCTAGAAAAATAGATAATTTTCATTGAAAACATCGATGTTGAATCCTAAAACATAGTTGTATTACTGTCAACATTTTAAAATTACTAAAAAACCCAGGTATTGTCTAATAAATATCATGGTTTACTAGTAGGCGCGGTTCGTAATTGAAAGCAAAATATTTGTTCTTGTTATAACTCCCAGGCCTTTCTCTGTGACCTTGGACTAAATTGACATTTATAAAATAAATATTCTCAAAATATTTACCACTACATAAATATACGAACTTAGACTTTGTTTCCTGTAATATGCTAAGACTTATTCATTACAATGTTGAATACTACATTTTGTTTGTTTTGATATGGCACCTGTTTATGACATGGTGTATTTTTAATGGCAATGAATAATTATGATGATTATCTCATTACAACTTTTTACAATGTTCAAAGTGCATTCATCAACTGTACAATATTAACATGGCATGGCATAGTTGATGAATTTTTAAACGATTCAAACATTTTAATAAGGTGATACATTGGCAATCAAGGCGCCTTGGCAAAATGAACCAGATGTACATTATATTTCCTGTCATGATCCTGGAATTTATTTTTGTTCTTTATTTATACTAACTTTGCATCAAATTAATACAAACGTTTTTCAGATAGCAGTGTTCGCATACGATTTGTATCAGGCGGGAGACTCAATAATGGGCCCGGCAGCCAACTTTTTCATCTACAATCCGTTCAAACGGTCTGAGTTTTGGCGTTTCCTGACCTACATGTTTGTTCATGCGGGCATTGGACACTTGGTGGTGAATCTGATGGTGCAGATAATGCTGGGGATTCCTTTGGAAATGGTGCATGGCTGGTGGCGTGTGTTGGCCATCTATATAGCTGGAGTGATTGCCGGATCATTAGGAACTTCCATTTCTGACCCGCAAGTGTATCTGGCTGGAGCTTCTGGTGGTGTCTATGCTATTATTGCAGCTCATTTGTCAACAATCATTCTCGTAAGTATAGCAGGATTCTTTTAACTTGTCAGTAAACAGCTGATTTAACGTTAGTAAACAAGCGTACATCAATCAGCTGTTTTCTGACAATTTAAAAGAATCCTGCTATACTTTTGTTCTCAATCAAATCAAAATCCATTTACCATCTTGATCACCTTAAGCCTGAGCCACTCAAATCTATTTTATTAGCTGCTAGCGAAACAGCTGACACTAAACGGTATCAAACTGAACAGTATCACTAAACAGTAAACTAATCAACTCTAAACTGACACTAAACAGTATCATAATCAGTAGCCTCTAACAACAGCTACTACGTACAGTGCGCGCAATTGGTCTGGGATCTTGGCCTTGGCAAGGCGTGGGATAGAGAGCGGTGTGTTTATCGAGCATTTCTAAATACATCGTCCTTCCCATCGCTGCGGCCGTAGTAGCGGTGGCCAGCCGACGGCTAGTAGCGTCAGAGAGCCAAGTGCCCAGACTAATTGCGCGCACTGTACTAGAAGCTACTGCCTACGTTACACTCTTGTGACGCTGTTGAGTTACAGCTGTTTCGCTAGCAGCTAATAAAGTAGCTTGGTATGACTTAGGCTTGAGGTCTAAAATTTTCGTTTTATTGTAGTAGATATCCACTGTTTTGATTATCTATTTAAATTGAATAATGGTCTGTTTCATAAATCTTTCCAACTCCTAAAATACAGGAACAGTCTCCACGTTGCCCACACTCTAGACGGACATATTACGGCTTTTTAATAAATGGTGCATGTCCAAAATGTGGTATTCTCAAAGTCACCTGCTCTTGTATTACAGAAGTTCAAATTATCGATAAATACAGATTAAAAAACAGGTTTGCAATATATAGATTTGAAAACACATACTGAATTTTTTATGAATTGTAACTACATTTAGTGCAATTGATGATCTTGTTTCTATTAAAGCTTCAAGCTAATTTTGTACTTGATCTTAATTACTTTCTTAATTGTTAATTTCTTAACTCGATTTACACACTAACAATTGCATTCCATTAACAATGATTATTTTCGCATCTTTGAAATCTATTTGAATACGGTACCTGAAAATGTCTGTTAATTTCAGTTAAATTTTATTCATAGATAAAATCATTAAAACATTTATTAAATCATTATTCGCGTGTGATAGTAGAACATCTTCCTTGGGACGTTCCTTAATAGCATAGTTCACAGTAGTGGATTCAGTGTGACATTCTTTATAGTTGAAATAGTCAACTAAAAATGTAAACAATCAAGAATTTTTGTTCTCAGTCACTCTAAATGTTGGTCACTTCATGATTGTGATGTTCTTTGAACCAATACAGTGCAACTCGTGACTCGTTACTTTCAGAGTGATTCTTGAACCCTTCGTCACTAAAATATAGCGTCTCAATTTTACAAAATAAGAAATCAGCAATGACAGGCTCATTTAGCTATCTTGAGAATGAACGGAAAATCATTTCAACTAAAGCTTATCGCATTTTTTATAACTGGAAAATAATTCCAGCAGGCTAGATTGTGTGATTCTGTATTCTGATTATATTGCATGATTCTATTTGGTTCGATATGAGGTTTTCAGTGGTTGTTTTGTTGATTTTGTTTTAGAATTGGTCGGAAATGCAGTTTGCACTCTGGCAGCTGATAATCTTCCTGGCACTAGCTGTGATCGACATTGGAACTGCTATTCATGATCGATATGTTGCGCAGCTAAATCGAGAGGTTGGAATTACTGCTTCATCTGTCAATAATTATTACAATGTTAATTTTTTAAATCCTCCAACTTTTCCCTGTCCTACAAGTATGGGTATTTTATGGGTATGGGTATTTATCGGGGTATCGTTGTAAGCTTTGCTGTTTATCAGCCTAAATTTGATTTGAAATTTTCATTTTGAAATCTCAGTATTGACAAATTTCTAGAAATAAAACGACTTTATAGAACCTTGGTACCATTGTTTCAACAAAATTATCAGTAACGTTGTGTGAATGTTATTACTCTCCTTTAACTTTATAATCAGAGCTTTAAGTCAAAGCAATCACTTGATTGAACGGTACTGTGTTGTTTATCAATACAATATTGATACGGCACAGTATTTATAATCAATACTGTATACTGTATGTACCATTAGCTGCTGTGTTCAGGCTGATAGAAGATTGAAAAATGTTACTAAGTCAACTGGGGTTTGACCAACACTCATCAATATGAAAGATTTAAAAAGACTTGATATTGTTGAAACTTAATATTTGTTATTTTTGAAATATTACTCTTTTCAATGAAAGATTAGTGATTTGTTTACCTCGAAATTGGTAAACTGAATCAATACTACGCTATGTCTTAGAAGTTAACTAAAGGGAATAGGAAAGAAAGTAGTCCTTACGATATCTACCAAAGTATTATTCGAAGTGGCTAAAGAAATTATTAAAAAATGCATTAGCCTTTGTAGACTTGATTGCATTAAAACATTTCATGATTTTATTTGGTTATGTTGTGTGTTTCAGAAATTTTGTGAAATATGTAGGTTGATTTTATCGAGAGAAAAATTCTCATTATATTCCTAAAGGTGTATTATTCTTATAAAATGTTCTTTCTGTTTCACAATACAACACAGCTGGGACAACATACTTTTAGATTTAAATAAATGAAATTCATGGGGTGATTTGCCTACGTGTGTACTTTATTGCTTTCTAAAGGAAAATTATAGTAGTGTTTTATTTGGTTTTACAGATTGGATATGTAGCTCACTTGACTGGAGCTATAGCTGGACTATTGGTCGGTTTGGTAATCCTACGGAATTTAGCTGTGCGATCTTGGGAGCGAAAACTGCAGTGGGTAGGGCTATTTTTGTATATTGCTCTGATATCACTAGCAATTGCTCTTAATTTATACTCTTGAGTGTTCATTATTCACACAACAGTATTATTATTTTTTACTAAAGAGTTTTCCTATATTTTTTATATAGTTTTGTCACTAGACTTTTTAAGGAGAATAAAGTGGCCTCGCTGTTTTCAATTGTATTTTTTATTGACTCCTGATTCTTTTTGCTCATTATCTTCTAAACCTCATGATATATATGTTCCTCATTTTATCTTTTGGTGATCATAATATTGATCATCTTTTTACAGCCAAGAGTTATTCAATTAACTTACGAGGATATTTTCTTGAGAAATAGCAATTGAAGATATGTGTCAGTATCTAATCTTGTACAAAGAAGTCTTACATAGAACATTATATACACAAGAACTCGGCAATCTTTGAACTGTATTTCGATCCCAATTGAATAGGTTTATACCGAAATTCGAAAATTATCAATATTTAGGCACTTGGACGTGTTTCATAAAATTCTAGAAGTCCTGTAAAACAAGGAAAAGGAGGACATACACCAGTCATGAATAGCACGACATACTACAACTACAGTATAAGCTTTTAAGTTCAATGTCCGTCTTTTTCCTGTTTTACAGGACTTGAAAATTTTATGACTTTTAAAGGAATACTTTGAATTGAGTTCTTACACTCAACTGTTGACGATTTGAGACTTTACTATTACTATTACTTTACTATTACTAAATATAACTTTGTGACACTAGATAGAAGTTGGGTGTCAATTACTACAGTAGGTTCTATTGACAAAATTGTCGTTCATTCATAAAGGGAGTTAAATAAAGATAACTTTTTCTTTAAAAACTAAGTTTATAAATAAAATATGCATTTTGAATTCGCGATTATTCAAACTGCAAGTAAACGAAGTATGTCAAATCTTGGTTGAATAGAAAAATAATACAAAATGTTACAGTGAACGCTACCAAGTTCTCTGCTATCTTCACGTGACTTTTCATGGAGTAACAAACAATTGTTATTTTTCGCGTTTATATAAATGTCCATCAACGATACAATTGTTGAAGATTTACTTCCTTGCATAATGTTCTGATCTTTGGCAACGAAGGCAGTTCGATGTACCTGAGATTTGACTGAGATTATTCAGTAATCAAGAGATGTTTGCATTCAAATCATGACTTTGTCAATCCATGGAACAAATTTCTGTATGTTGGTGTATACACCTGGCAAGTGCTCTCTTCCACATCCAATGCCCCATGACACAAGACCGATCAACACTTTTTTACCATCCAACGTTGTTGTCAGGGGACCTCCTGAATCTCCCTAAAAAAATAGAGACAATTATAATCAAATATACAATTAACTTCAATTTCATAATTATAATTTAGCTACGTTTCAAAAGCTTGTGAAAAGTATGTATAGAACAATGTTGTTTCTTTGGCTATCACACACGGAAAGCGTGTAATAGTGTTAATTCACAGTGTACTGTATGCAGTGGTGCCCCCCCCCCTAAGCTTCTTAACGCACCCCCTCCCCCGAGAAAATGCAGAAAAATAAGCACATCATATTTTTTTTCTAAACCTAAATGATGATGAAATTTCCCAGATAGATGGGGTCGGGGGTGGGTTCCCAAAAGGTTCCCCTTGGGAAAGTTTTTGAATTATACTCCAATATCTTCTCATCATATTACTGTAACTACATACCAGAACCAGACCACCATAACTTCATCAATAGATGATGCGTATGTTTTTATAATGATTGATAAATATTGATTTTATTTTATTGATTAAATTTATTTTTTTGAAAAAATTTAAAATTAAATTTTATTTTTCAAAAGTACTCAATTCAACCCTGATTATCACATAAAATTCATCTATAGAATGTCTCTCAACCTACTTGACAACTGTCTCTGCCTCCCTCCTTGAAGCCAGCACAAAGGAATACGTCGTGTATTTTCTCTCTACGCCCGGCCGCTCTGAACCAAGTCTGGCATCTCTCATTTGGGATCACTTCCACGTCCACCTCTTGCAGTACTGTTGGCACGGTTGATACTCCTGAAAAATTAACATTCATCAGATTATTTATACAAAAAGAAACTGCCAAAGAGCCCAACATTTTCTACCAATTCCAAAAAAATTGCCAAGTAAAAATAAAGTTATTGTCTCTAGCTTTTTATATTAAAATATTAATAAAACAGATACAGCATAATATGTAAATTATATATCATGGTAATATATTCCTCATTTTTCAATTTGGAATGGCAACTATTCTTCACAATAATTGTTTATTTTTTGATAATGTATTATGACTGGCCCAAAAAACTCGAATTAACCAGGCCTAGACTCGATGAACCATAAAAGACTACACAATTATCTATTGATTTTTCCTAATAGGAAGAAATATTTATTCACTAAACCGAAAATGCCTTCACTAATGCTCACTGATGATTATTTGAAGTTGTAACTTGATAACTTGAAATTTATTTGCCAATTTGAAATTTATTCAAACTGAATATAACTAAATCATGTTTGTAGTTTTTCGAACCGAGGAAGATTACTTTTTTCTTTAAAAATACCGTATTGTGAGTAAAATTTGTAATTGAAACAGTTTTGGGCAAATCCTGTTGCCGTTAGTTACTTGATGGCAATCATTCAAATTTAAAAATAATTGATATAATAACACAAAAAATGGAAACTCATATCTACATTTATTAGAAGCTTCATCCTGTCTCATGAACCTATCTGAAAATAGCTGAAATCACAAATCTTGTAGCCAGTTGCACGAAAATCCTATTAAATTTAACCACCGTATTAAAATGCCGTCATATTGCATTGACATCAGACTCGTTCATTAATTCTCGTTGTAATGGTTCCGTCAGATGACATCATTTGACGTCGGTTAAATTCAATAGGACTTTCGTGCAACTGGTCGTTAGTTTTATTTCCTTCCTCCAATATAGCCTACTCCGCTATTCGTTCGATTACATCAATTTCAAACCCCAGCTAAATTAATGTTTAAAATTACTTTACATGAGATTTCTTTAATTGAAATTACACATTAACATACCTGTAGTAGTTCTGAAAAAGTGAGAAATTACAGAAGTAAGATGAGATCCAACAAATAAGAATATATTGAAATGTAAAGAGATTGGCCTGTAATACTGAATAGGCCTACAAAATGTAATTGTAAATTGCACATCCAACATGATAATTATGATTAAGTTTTTAATGTTTTAGGAGTCATTCATATAAATATTGGTTGTATATATATTCAGCTTACCATGCCTTGTTCTGCCCCAACCTGCAACTGTGGCTGTTTTACCAACTAATTTCACCGATGAATCAGGCAAACAAACAGGAATTATGTGCTGCTTGAATGTTACTGCCTTATCCAGTTTTATCAGAGCTAAATCATTTCTGAAGTCAGTGGGACTGTACTGAGGATGAACCTGAAAACCCAGTACTGTCATTATAGCCTTATTTAGGTAGGTAAATAATATATAGGTATATTAATAAAATTTAAATTTCTATTTATTATACATGTGAAAATACAAAATAGAACTTAGCAGATAGAAATTAAATGATTGGAATCAAATTTCATTATACAGATAAAAATACATTAATAAATTAAATTCGTAAAAAAATGTATTCAATTTGGATCGAAGCACAATAAGCTCAGAACATTCAATTAATAACAAGAATGAGATAGTTAAAGATAATTGAATTCACATTTCTATCTGAAACAAATGTTACAAAAGTGATTTCTACCAAATAATTACTACAGCCTTTTTCAGTAAAAATATAGAATAACATTCAAATTAATGTAATTGTAAACTTCAGTTCGGTGAAACGTTACTTGAACAGTGAAGAATTTTCAACTTTGTAAATCGTTCATTCAACATAAGTCATGTCAATTAAATAAATGTAAATTGCTTTTAACAATTAATATCATATTTGTATTTCTTAATGGATTGTCCAACTAAAATTATTAGTTCTTCATGAAAATCAAACACATGAAAATGAAATTAGAAAATAATTGGAAATTAAAGAAAGGTTTGTAAGCGATTTTTGTCACCTCTTTTCTTTCGACATTGAATTCTTCATGTAGATATTTCTCACTCTGGTCTCTTACATCCCATTCTCCTAAGCGAACCTTTAGATTTGTATTAGATGTCCTGCAAAAGAGAAACTTGTAAGAGCAACTTGATATATGATAACTTCGATTAATATTCCTATTTCTTTCTAATAAAAATAAATATAAATGTGATATTAAAGTAGAACGTCAATAATCCAGATTAATAGTGGGGCCAGACCCCATCAAATTACAATTACACGGATTATTGAAATTGCATTAAAAAAGCACGCACTATTTGGGTAAAAAATTTTTAAAATTGAATATTTTTTCTCACAGCTACAGCAATGGGCTTAGAAGAGAGATGAATTGATAACATTTTTTTGTTCAAGCACTGTATTTTATTCATAACAAGGGCAATACATCTGGTATTAAATTATATTTCTTGCTGCAGTATAAAATACTGTACACTAATTGACGTCCTAATTTTATCGATTCTCAACTAATTTTAAATAGAAATAATACAATCATAATTTGCGTGCATACTATGCATCGTGTATCCGCGCCCCGAGTCACATGAAAAAAGTTTCAATTTATCTTTGTATTACATCATTAAATGCTTTTGCGAATAAATTCAATGAATACATTAAAGATCTGCATGTTTAAATGTCAATGATTTGAAGATTTGGTACGATATGCTGTTATAACGAGGCTTTTAGGAACAAAGTAAATTTTCTACCGTCTATTCTAAATATCCTATTATGTACGATCACAATGTGATTTTCTATGTAACAATTCAAACAAGTTCAAATTAGTTTAGTACCGGTATCAGTAAAATTTTGCAAAACATATTGTTCGTATTCTATATTATTGTAATATGTGTGTCACAAAATGTGAGGTGCAATACCAAGACATGCATAAATGAATTATTTTTACGTTGCTACACAATGCGCTGCGGTTACCACCCATCTGTTGTTCAATAGCGCTCCTCCACACGACAGCTTTTTCGATAAGAAGCCCGATTTGATTATTGCTGCCTGAAACAGATGAAATGCTTCAATACTTTTACCAGATCAAGAGTATCAGATTCAAAATAAAATATTATAAGTGATTTTTGAAGAGAAGGACCATTCAACATTTCTTTAACGACCAAACATAGTCTCTGCATCTTCAGTATTTATTTTGTTGGCCCCTAGTGGTTAAATATACTTTATATCATTATAATATATAAAATGAATTATTCATTATATATTCATTTTATATTTTTCCTCTCATCCAAAGGCCTAATGACGAGAATATGTGACGTTCCAGTCAATAATTCGCTGACAAGTAAGGCACGAATACAATTTGTGTAATAATAAGAACAACAATAATAATTATGTGTCGTGACAAAAGATTTTATTGTTGTAAGGTAACAGTTGTCAGCAATCAACTAGAGCCAGACGAGTGAATTACTTTGTCACTTGGCTTTCACTTTTGCTTCTTCAATATTTGGAGCATATGAGGGCAAATATGCTGCGGTAGTAGTTGCTCTATTGCTACCAAAAATTAGGAACGTCCTATTTTCTAATGGGTTACTGTTAACAATACTGGAAACAATGCCATCGTGTAGCCGTCAACCATTACAAGAAATTGTCTAGGTTGAGAACGATTCCATTTAGCCTATTTGTAATGTTCGTACTGGTACCGGTTCCTATATTATATGTTTGGAATATTATCACTCGTCTTATTTCAATTTATATTTTCGTGATTGAGACTTATCATTGTACATCTTTTACCTCTCATTATTATCCTTATCTCATTATCTATGCACAAGACTAGAGCTTATGTGGGGCATCATCTTCAGCAAAAAATGTGGTACGATATTTTTTGAAGGAATATAAAAGTATCTTTCTTGGAAATTGTTAAAGAACACTGTATGAAAACAGAACACTTACACTTGAATTCAAACCATCAAACGTGAATTTCTCACTTCCAAATATAAAACAAAACTCAAATCTTCACTTTATTAACTTAAAAACCCCATGAAATATTATAGGACGATCTGTTTGGGAATTTTATGAAATCTCATAAACTGTATAATTATGACAATTTTATAAGCTGGATATGAACGAAACACTTCATTGTTTTGACTGAGGTGATGCTGTGATGCTGTTCATTACTCACGCACAAACCTTCAGCTCATGTGAGCATCATCGCCAAAAATTTCCCTATTGAGCTCCGTTTGATGACGTATTTCTACGGCGGTCAAATTTAATTTACTTCTATGCAATCGAGCACGTGGCATGTGTCACGAGCAATCGTACTGTTTGTAGTCTATATAATGTGGGCGGTGTTCTGCTGCTTTATATTGGTTAATCTGTGAACCTTGTAATCTGTTAATCTTGGTAATCTGTAATATGTCTTTGGTTAATCTGTTATTTTGTGTAATCTGAACTTTCACCAATAAAGTTCGTTGTTTTGATAAAAATGTGGCTGGGAAAACATTTAGTCTTCTCAAACATAGAATAAACATGAGTTTTTGATGATTTGTTACACGGTACACACCTGCCATGGATGTGTACCATAATTGGAGCTGTGACCACCGACTATTCTATGGCTTCTTGTGTATAATTCTCCACAACCTGGAACAGAATAAAATATTTTAATATTCAATATTATAGTGATTCATTATTTTATCAGGCTGTATTATTTGGATAATTAGATCTAGTAATAATTATCAAATAATATTTTCTATTCTACTACCCGGTCATGTAGCTTGAATAAACTGAACTGCTTCAGTTGAACCACAGAGAACAGATTAGAATAGATTTCCCATCGTACGTTAAATTTTGTGACCAGAAATCAAGGGGCCTATCCTAGCGACATCTCTTAGAACTCTTAGAGTAACTGGAAATCGTAACTGTAAACTCGCAACTGGCGATGAGACAGTGAATGGGAGTGAGTGAGAGATCGATTGAGAGAGGAACGCCAGCGTCAGCGCGATCTTACCGCCCGGCACATGAACTACGTGTCCAGCACTATTTGACAGCACACAAAACCGAAACCGAAAACCATAGTTCCCTATTCCTTGAACGATCCACTAGCTAGAGAGTATCGCTTCTCTATGGTTGAACGCATTTTTTGAACGATTTTCATGCAATAATTTACCAAGAAGATTTTATAGTGGTTCTTGGGTTGTGTGTTGTGTCTGCAGAATGGTGCACATTCAAGTTGTAATTTATGATCGTATAAAATCTTTTAATGATTTCTGAAACAATCATCATTTCTTGATGAATCATTCATTATAATTTCTGTGCATAGCATTGAATCATTCGACAAATATAGATTATCTCTCTCATGTGAAGATTACCGTACAGTACTGAAATTTGTAAGCAATTTTAATATTAGGTTTTTGAGATGAATTTACATTAAGAGAACAATTTTCATTATTTTTCAAAATCAATTCAATGGAGCTTAATATCAGTTGAATTTTCATAGTTTGATCCTGATCATTTGAAGATTGAAATAATAAAATTGACCACTTTATTCATAATAGGCCTACATAGTTTCAGGATCTGTCATCACGTTTACCACACATTATTCATCAATCTATCCACAAAGATAAGTTATTAATAGATTTTTTAACAATCATATGGCATTTGAGTAAAGGCGATTTTTCAATGACAACTATATCAAGATGATGTAATGTCGAGGGAATAATTAATCATTTATTATTGAACCAAAGTGCCCCATCAAATTGTGAAAGAATAGACAACAACACATATTAGGCTATTTATGTTGAATAGAAATACTTCAAGTTGTCACAACCAACTAGTTATTAAAATATTGAGACACCAGTCATCTCTATATTTTGATAAATTTGTGTTTGTGACAACTTCTAAAAGTCTTTTAGTCTTAAATTGAACATGCTAACCAATACAATATCACCTTAACTGAATAATAAGTTGAAGAATATTTTGAATGCAAGAGATTTGAAGTGGAGGAAATTGTAACCAACATCAGCAAAATGCCTGGAAAATAAATAAAAAGGAAAAATACTCATTGGTAGTTGGAGAGCTCATGGGAAGAATGTGGTAATAATGTCAACATATCTAGGCCAATAAGAATGAAGATAGAATCACTACTCGGAAATTGAATTGAGACAGATCTCAGCGATATAGAAGAATAATGAGCCTGGTACAATATCAACAATTACAAGTAGAACGTTGATGAACATCTTATTACATCGTATACATCAAGATATTTCACGAAACCGTACCATATCACTACCCTTACTTCAAGTGCCTCTTTCAAAGACTCATTTCATTTCATTTATTCACACACAATTTCCAAAACAATACAATAATTCAATACAAAATTGGAAAAAGTGGTTAGGTGACCTCATTGGTAATCGTGTTGAGGCACTATAAACTCTTACTTCTCTGAATCTGCCATCACTCTCTCATAAACTCTTCCTCAGACTCTTACCTCTTCTACCTGCTAAGCTGTTACTATAATATGATAAATGGTGATATGATTTGTCAGCACTTTGAATATAACCTTGGTGTTTTGTCCCGTTTCTCATTTTAATTCTAGCCCTGACTATTCTATTGTAGTCTATTGTAATAATATTGAAGTTCTTGAGGTATTCAATGAACGTTTATTACAAGTTTCAGGATGAGAAGCCTATTAAAAGTACCTAGCTGATGGCACCAAAACCAGAAGAGTCATCAATGAAATGAAGATTTTTTGAAAATGCGAGCTGTTTACAGATTGTAATGTGGTAATCGGTATAATGATAGTGAAGAAAATGTGTGCTTGCATGTGATTGTATGTAGCAAAAGGTGAAAAAGTAATGGAATGGTAGGTAAAAGTGTTAGTGAGCTTCCCAAACCTTGAAACCAAACCAATTGAAATGACATGATGAAATCTTCATTCCAATATATAATTGGTTGGATCTGAATCTGAAGTGATGAGCCCTGGAAGGAATCATAATCATAATGCTCATAATCAATAATAATAAAAAAACGGTGCTGTAAACGAATATTCAACGCAATTTCAGGACAATACTGTTGATAATGAATTATTATCCTCTCCCATTCAAACCTCCTCTTCTCAAATTCAAGCAGTACTGTAGCTTATCAAGGTGTCCTCCGTGAGTACAAAGCCAAGTACACTGGTAGAGGTAGAAACAAACTGAATCTGAGGATTCGTATATCCACTTATTTAATGGAATTGAGATCGAATGACTTCTCTCTTATAGGGTAACAGTAAACAGCATACCGGTACCGTATTTTCAAATACTTAGCTTTTATCAAGATCAGACGACAAAAGTATCCAACAAATGAATGGCTGTGAGTGAACTTAGGAATGAAATTGTGTTTTTCAATAGTTGCAGTGATTGAAAGAGTGCTAAGGATCAATGAAAAGTGAATAGAATGCCAGTAAATTCTTGAAGAATAAGTGCTGATGAATAACGGTTTTCTTTGTAGGTACTGATCATTAAATACTGATGATGTCTCACAAGTATGTGACCGATAAAAAGTGCGTAGGGGATCAAATAAATTCTTGAAGAATAAGTGCTGATAAATAATGCTTTGATTTGTAGGTACTGATCATTAAATACTGATGATGTCTCACAAGTATGTGACCGATAAAAAGTGCGTAGATCACCAGAAACTTGCCAATTGATTAGTGAGGATTGCAATTAGTGCTGATAATGCACTGTATGTTGATGTAGATAATGTCTGATAAGTATGTGACCAATGAAAAGTGCGCAGAGCCGAATGTGCGAGTGCTGGATCGACTGCGATTAGTGGTTAGATACCCTTGTATCCGGAATGAGCGTTGAGGGTGGTGGGCGTTGACTGACTCTGTTGAAGGTGCGAGTCAACAGTGATTGCGAACGGTGGTCTGACTTGCACGTGGAAGTTGGGTGGTCTCCACTGTGCCTGTGGTCTGTGCCAGCGGTTTGGTCTCTTCACCACGTCGACAGCGTTGCTGTTCGAGTTGAATGTGACGAACTGGTGGTGATTCTGTGATTCGGAGCTTTGTGGCTGATGGTGGCCTGGACGGTTGTGACTCACCAGAAATTGAAGTGCTAGAAAACATTTTTGTCATCGACTGTTTTAGTGACAGTCAAAGTGTAGCTGATGGATCCAAATAAGATAGTCCAATGTATCAGACAAATATATGCCTGACAATGGAATTGAAGTTCAAATTCAAATTTTAATTCGAATTTAACTGAAATTGAAGTTGGTCTAGAATGTTGTTATCTAGTGAACTACTCTTCTATTGGATCCCAATAAGATAGTCCAATGTATCAGACAAATATTGTATATGCCTGACAATGGAATTGAAGTTCAAATTCAAATTTTAATTCGAATTTAACTGAAATTGAAATTGGTCTAGAATGTTGTTATCTAGTGAACAACTTTTCAAAGCGGCTGTAACACATTGTTATAAGTTATGTCATATTACACATCAGTAAAGACACGACAATCACGACATGTTCTTGATTTCTCAAATTAATATTGCTAGGTAGTCTACTGTATTTTTATAATCTTCCAATTCCCTTAAAGATTGATTGTCCTCTCTCTATTTTGAATTTTCTTTCTTATTCTGTGTTGTAAGTCACTATTAATTTTATGCCTGATCAGAAGTTTAAATTTTGTAATCTAAAATAAGGCCTATGTACACAATGAAGTCGTCAAATGATCTCTCTTTAATAAACCAAGAAAACATCAACAAGTATAACAACTGTTTCGTAAAATTCCATCCCATAATATAATCTTGAATTAAGATGCTGACTTGAAATGAATCTACACACTAGACATGCTCTGTTATAACAAAGCAAACCTGCAGGGTACCTGACACCTCAGCTGTTCAATTCAAGGCTATTTTATTGCATGGAGTTTGATGAAAGTTTTTAGAGTACTAAGGAATTGAGGCAGAGTTGAAAAAAAACATGGTCTACAGACCCCCTGGGAGTCTGAGAGAATATACCAGGGGGTCCGCGGAAGCTTGTCAAAAAATTAAAATATTCAGGCTATATTTCCTACCAAAGACTAATTTACTGAAATTGTGTTTTTCTTCGATACAATATGAATCAACACTGCTAATCACTATCTCACTGAATTTTTCAAGAATTCTGATGATTTTAAAAATATCATCCGATTGTTTGAAATGAAAATGTTCTACAAAATGGAGTCTATGTGACGAAGTAATGGCATCAGCCAATGACAGCGCGTTGTGGGCGTGGACTTGAACTTTGTACTCGCATGTGATTGGTCAACGTTATGAGTTGTGGAATGAAGCACATCTGTCAGCTGAAGTTGAAATTTGCATCCACCAATAATTAAAAATGGTGAATGGGGTTCTGTAAGCAGTCTTCCTTAGATTGAATTTACTATAATACATATTTTTGTTGGATTAGTTGTTATTTCAAAGAGTTGTATAATATTAGCTTAATAAGTTGTTGGAATAAGTGAATGGTGTTATAATTTCGCATTTGATAAAAGTTTTAATCAGGAGAACATAATTGAAATCTTCAATTATGTTTAAGGAACGTACAGTCATCGGAAGAGTTGATTGGAGTTCATAGAGATAATTTGCTCAAGTTAATTTTTTTATGATTATTGACTAATATAGCTTCGAACGTGGAACTCAGGACATGATTGTTTCAAAGTTATGCATAATAGCGAAAACGATATTTATAGTAAGGGTACTCATTTATTCCTGCAAAACTAGTACAACTTCGTATAGGGGTGAGTGTCATAGAGATTAGATGCTGATTTTTGGTTCCATGAACAAAATACATAGACTATACATATACATGTATTAATTTATTATTCACTCATCTATGAGCAGAAAATAATATTGGCCAAATAAATAATACTATAATTGAATAATTTATGTTAAAGATGAAATAGAACTAATCTACGAATAATAAGAAGTATCTTTAATTATTAAAGTATCATATTATACTATATTCCCATCGATTTGGAGTACTATTGAGCTTGAACATAGCCCCCTTTAAACTAGTAAAAGTAGTAGCTTGAACATAGCCCCCTTTAAACTAGTAAAAGTAGTAGCTTGAACATAGCCCCCTTTAAACTAGTAAAGTAGTAAAGGGCTACTTTACTATGGCTTGAATTATGAATATTTAGAACTGATATTCATTGTGATCACAATTAGCTAACAAAGATGCATCCTCTCAAACTTAGCTTAAACTCTAACAAACTCAACTCTCATCTTCTCAAACCATTCAGTATCATGAATACCAATTTTTGTCATGAATATCATTACCAATTTTCAATATTTCAATAGACGAGTGAAAGAAAACTATTCGAAATAGTATGAGGCAGTTGTAGCAGATTACAGTGACTTACTAGCGTTTTCGAGTGCGCCTATATTAGGATCGGAAGAAGAATGAACATTGTCCCTTGAAACACAGCAGCTCCAGATCAGTCCTCCACTACATAAGTCCAGAGGCTTACCTCCTTCCAGTACACACGATATGCTCAGGCCACAATCGAATTTCGCCCCGTTGTACCAACAGCTCTGCGGGATCACTGAAAATAAAACGAAAACATATTTTATTCATCAGAAATCATTTCGTTGATACGTTAGGTCTATACTTTTTGACTTTTTATTGAATTCTCCACTCTGCTCCCTTGGCAGTTTATGGAAAGTTTCAAATTTATTTCACTATCAGGGGCGTAGTCTCAAAACGTATCTTGAGCTAGCTCTCCTCGCAATTAATACCCCCTCTCCTCCAAAACATCAACCCTTCAATTACAAAATAATATAATGAGTTCTGTATCTTAAATAGATAGTGCTATCTGCCAACCCAAACTAGAAAAACATAAGCTCAAATATGAACGCCGGCTCAAACAGTAACATGAACTCGCTTCGGCTACAGTCGGCCGTGATCGCCACTGTTCGGGTGAGAGAGACTATCTCTCAAGCGGGTGGAGAGCTGAGTCACTGTCCACTGCAATGATAAACAAATTGACTCACATACACCCCACACCTCATGTATTCAATGTTTCAGACAATATCATTTCCTAATAAGAGGGTCCGGGGGTTTCCTCCCAAGAAAATTTACAAAGAATTACATTTTAGAAGCTGTAGGCCATTAATAATTGTGGTTGAAATTGGAAAACTCGTCGGGGAGGGCATTAGGAAAAAGTGAGATAAACTCCAATTTGGGGGGTTTACCCCTTCCCTTAAAGGCATGGATCTACGCCTGTTCATATAAAATCTATCATATACTCCTTTTAAAGTTTGTAGAAAAATAAACTTCTTGTATTTCATTTTGTAATATTGCCTTTATCTAAAAAAAAGAAAGTCAGGAAAATTTTTCAAGGGAAAAGGAGTTTGAAACAGTATTTGAAAAGGTTTCAAACCCTATTTGACACATTTACTTCAAGGTAGATTTTGTTTATCAAACACAACTTAGATATGAAGCCCCCTCAATTGTTCCCTTGGAAGAAGATTCTAGTTTAATCTATAGTCAGAGTCCTTGGAGTCCTATTTTGCTCTCATTAGGATCTCTCATAGGATTTCGCAGGGAAAGTTTTTCAAAATACACTCTTCAAAACATAAGTATTAGAATCTGACAAATTAATAAATCACAGAAATAAGCCATGATTGTGGAAGTTTTTTTTATCATTTCTCATTTTAAGGATGAAAAAAGCTTGTTTGGACATGAATAGCTTCAAGAAGCTAGGTCAATAACTTCATTTTTAAGAATAAATGAGCTTGCAACCAGTCTTCTGGCATATGCAAATGGCAACGTGTAAACGCGCCAGTTTATTGAAGAGGGAACCTAACTTTAAAATTATCAACGAAAGAGGGAGTGCCAATGAAGTCTGATTGGTCAGTGTGTCAAATTTCAACCAATCAGGAGCCAGCTGTACTTGACACCTGGTATCTGAAGCTTACGAGCTGCTGGCTTCTGATTGGTCAAAATAGTAAAATGGCGTCTGTTCAGCTTATTGGTCAATCAGATGGCTCTTTGACTCTTCTACGTCATCAGCATTACTACTTCCACTTTTCTTAGTACTTGGTGTTAGTTTAAGCTTTCTCCTAAATTCTCACAAATTCAAATTACTCAATCTGATTCACAATCTATAATTAAGATACTTCTCATTTTTTGTCATAATTTATTATGATGATAATCTATTATTCAAATCCTCAAAAATGAAACTGTCATATTACGACCGAATTTTGCATATGATGTACAATGACTGAACTATTTATAGTGTATGATTTTCGATACTCTAATTTTTCAATGAGATGGAAGAATACCTTCTACCTTAGATGGAATACCTTATTCCAAGGTCTCTATGGTATCTTGCTTGCATATTGAATCCCTTAGATTAGACTGTGGGGTAGATTATCGTTTCAATCAAATTTGCACCTTTCTCGATTATTTTTTGGTTATTCCATCCAATTAGCACCACCTATCGGCAACTAGGTGAACTGAATAGCCGCGTTCTGATTTCATTATCATGCATTATTCGCGTCCATGAATAAGAATTTGAATGAATTGTCGACTGTATGGTGGAAACTGAATTGAATTAAAGACAATGTACTTAATATATTTTCTAGTTGTATGCTCTTTTGATTTGAAGACAATTTTGATTTGATGGCTATTCTCAGTTTTCAATAAGTGATCGTCTTCTGAAACGCCAGACCACCGCTTCACCCCCCGAAATCGAAAAAACCTTAGCTGCGCGCTAGTACTTTTCAAGTTTAGAAATTTACGTGAGCGGACCAACTCGGAATATAGGTGTGCTCTCGTATGCCATGTGAAAGTATAATGAATTTACATACTCTTTTACTCAAATTGGTGGTCGGGGAAGGGGATTATCGCCAAAATAAAAATTCCATCAACTAGTGATTCAGTATTCCTTGGAACCTATGATGGTTCATTGGCTCAAAATTTTGGCGACCACTGCTATACCAAGGTTACTAGAGACAGACTGTTTATAGTAACTTTGCTGCTATACTGGCTCTCTGCTGGAAGAAGTTGACTATGATTTGAGTTGGAAAGCTCTATATGGAGTTATTATAAATAGCGTATACTCGTATAGCGTCTGCCGTAGTGAGTGTTGCTGTATTATTACCGTTGACCGGTCTGTTGACTTTCGGCTTGCAGCACAAAAATGCTTTCACCTGCCAAAGAAAGCGAAGCTGCTTTTGCCTCCACTTGTTTTCTGGACGGTGGAACATAGACAATGACAGGTGATGCTATGATGAATAAAGCCGTGTTGCGTCTTCAGCGCTCTTATCAGCTCACCAATCACTTAACGTGTTGTGAGTTTCTTTTGCACATTATAATTTGGCGTGCCTCATATTTTGGTAACAGCGAGAAGAGGCGTTATATCATAACTCGCTAACGACATTTAATAATTATTATGTCAGTTTTCAAATACGAAGATGTAAGAGGAAACGCCAAATAGAATATTAGTACAGGAATGGAAGAATTGGCATGAAACGTTTTCCAACTTTATCGTTTATGTATGCTATTATGGTTATTTTAAACGGAACATCTGACTAAATAATATTATTATGATATTAAGATTATGTGGGGCAGAGAGTGCAGGATTTGATTTTGGATGGAGTGCGAGGACGTGGTAGACCGAAGATGAGATGGAAAGACAGAATAGCAGCGGACATGCAGGAGAATGGTTGGAGGAGAGAGGAAGCATTGGACAGGGTGTTGTGGAGAAGCAGACTACGAAGAAGGAATGCCGACCCCATTTAAATGGGATAAAGTCAAAGCCAAAGAAGAAGAAGAATGACAACGTGAAGGTAAATGAAAAATGGGATGAGTTCATACTTCATGAATATAATTATATCATGAGAAATATTATAATTTCACTATCAAATCAGGAATTTCGAAAGGTTTCTCATAAAACACCCCTCGCCAATGTTCAAAAACCAATTTATAAAATGAAGTTGACGTCGTACAACAACTCCTATAATGGATGAAATGTAATAAAATCATTGTGGCTGTGCTACATTCTTCATTTCAATTTACATTTGACTTGGCGGTCGATTTCACCATTTTCTTGTAGAAATCTTCTTCCATTAGCCACTGCTCCCTCATTGGTCGTTTTAGATTCCATTTAGGCCTAGTTATCAACCAATAGAACCCAAGAATCAATCCTGACAACAAATGGGGAATCGAGAACGGAATTCCAGTATATCATGAACTATGTAATTTATAGCAAAAAATAGTAGCTTGATGATAATATACAGAGTTGGTGAAGATTATGGAAACGGCGTAATATTTCTTATACGAAGGTAATTCGACGGAAGGTGACATTGGGGATCGTACTAAAATTGAAAATACTACTTTACTGTGACTCCAAAAATCTGGTCCGCCATCTTGGATTCGCCATAGTCAAACTAATCGCTTTTATCAAAATTGAATTGAAAATTTGAGTATACTATTGAAATAAATATTTCACAATATAATACACTAATTTATTTATTATGAATATAGAATGTCCATGTTCAATAGAAAGAATCTGTTCTTTCCCATTGGATAAGAATGAGTGTAGAACACCTCTGACATCTAGACAGCGGAATAATGAAGTTGTAACTTGAATGACCCAGTAACTGCTGCCATCTTACGACAGAATTCAGAACAAGCTGCGTTGTGCATTGCCGACCAATCAGGGGAGAGAGGCGGAGCAAACAGAGGCGGAGCTTGGAGGCGTGTCTGTAAAGATTGAAGCTGTAAATCACCCAGTAACTGCAGCCATCTACCGGTCGAATTCAGAACTAGCTGAGTCATTCATTGCTGGCCTATCACGAGGCGGAGTTTGGAGGCTACATGATTTACAAATTAGGCTACGATTCATGGAAGAATTTTAGACACAGTTCAAGCATTGTTCAAGTATTTTCATTGCTGAATAAATAAATAAATAAAATATTCGTCTTGGAAAACACAATAAATGATTGAATCACCGTTTCTGAAATATGTTTGAATTGTTTTCATAATGAAATAGTTACACTACATTAACCTATCTTCTATCTATTCTTCTATATTCTATCTATCTTCTTCTATATAATTATATATAGCCTATATGTATAATTGAAAGGCAAACAAGTTTTTTGTAGCTTCAACTCCTCTGTGATTTTTCAACCAAATTTGTTCGTTCACGTCTCATTTGAAAGATCTCATTGAGTAGATGTTCGATAAGGTCTTACATTTAGAAAAAAGTTATCATGGAGATGAGAAATGAGCGATCAAAGTTTCAATTTTTGAAGAAGAAGAAGAAGAAGAAGTTGAAGTTGAAGTTGAATTTCCCATTCCCTGAAAAAATTTTGTTATTGTTTGGGGGGCTCGAGCCCCCAAAGCCTCCCCTGGCTATGCCCATGGGTAGAACACCAAACAAGACGCTGTTCACGCTATTCCAAGTCATCAATTTATTATGACACTGATAATGAAGCGAATGCAAAACGGTGAATGCGGAAGGTGGGCGGATACACGGGTCGACAGGCACTCTTCCCTAATTCGTAACGGTTCTATCAATTGATCATAAATTATTAGCGTTAAAATTACAAAATTATGTAATTTCTCTTCAATGGACCTCTCCGGTCTACAAAAACCCAAGAAAATGAATGCTACACTGGGGATACAATGGTTGAGTGAAAGAGGAAACGTTTTAGTATTTAAATCTTCATAAAAATTACGGAAGTATGTACTTCCCAATTCACTATTATCGGAGCTGAAAAAATACGTTTTATATAGTTTTGAATTGGAGATTTTGCTTGAATAGATGTCATTCCTTATATTTTCAATAAAGTCAAAATTATTTCAATAGAGCTCATCAATCCAGTTGCTGTTACATCAAGCAATAACGGAAATGGAGAAATAATTAAATAATCAAATTGAATATTCTCCACCACAATTGGCGTAGATGACAATTTTGTATCAATGTAACTTTAGATTTTGTAAGATGTACTAAACTTGTTATCGTATGTACTAAATTGTATCAATGTAACTCTCCACTAAATGTTATAAGATGTACTAAACTTGTTATCGGAAATAGATATGATTGAATTTAAAATCTCGACAAAATACACATCATGTAGACTACAATTGAATAATGTAGTTGGTCTATATTACAATCTGTTATACTTTTATACTGTATTATTGTATATATATATATACATGGCCATATATTTATTAACAGGCATATAATAGCAATACAGTACTGACTACTATTGTCAATTTCAATGAAACTCAAACTAAATTACATTGCTAATGAACTTATATTGCTATAGAATAATATTTTGAATGACACTTCTGTAAATACAGTGCTAGACAGATGAACAATTGAAAAGAAAAATGTTCCCAATAAAAACTATGGAAGGGGGGTAGAGGGCAGCTGCTCACCCGGTCCAGGGCTAGAGCAGCCTCTACAAAAAAATCAATAACTACAAGTATGATCTTGTTCGATTATATAGATGAATAAATGAATAAGTGCCATTAAATATTATTATTAATATTCATTTATGTTCCTTATATTATGAAGATATTCGTAAATTTACATCAAGATAATATTGTTTTCGTGAAAGAACCTTTACAGACTGAGCCAAATATATTGTAGTAGTAATGTGTCCAGAGTTGGATGTTTTTCTTTACCAACTATTAAACAGAGCACAAGAACACAGACGTAACACATTCTTGATTCACTGTTAAAAGCAGAGCTCATCTAAATGCTCACTAGGATTGCTTTAAAGGGTCTTATCAAGGTTTTTGAACTCTGCAGGTTGATGCACTTGGATTTGTTACATATATTATTGAAGCATATACCTACTCACATCTCTCAACTCTACAATACTGTCTACTTCTACTAGCTTTGGCTTCGTAAGACAAAGAGAGTCATTACAAAGAAATACTTGAGGACCGTGGTCTGTGAGATATCTCCAAGTCCTTTTTTAGTTTGTACACAAAATATGTTATAAATTTCATTAATGCATTGACGTTATTATGACATGTATCATGTTTTTTGGCAATAAACTTTTTTATTTTGATTTATGATTTTATGACCTTACTTTCCCATTAGAATAATGAGCCTATAAGAAGGACGGTTGACCGAGTTCACTCGTTGAATAACTACGCTCAGAGGAAAAGATGGATTTACTCATAGACATAGTGTACTGTTTACACCGTACGTCCATCTGAACATGCCTGCCAAATTTAAAGGATTTCAGTTCAGTAGATTTTTAGTCCTCCTGATGAAATGAGTAAATGGGTAAATGAGTGAATGACTGAATGAGTGGAAGCCATTTTGATTCTATTTATACATTAGAGAGGGCTTAATTTGTAACGGTACGCCGTACCGGTACCTCTGAGAGGAGGGAGAGGGAGAGTGAATTTTTTATTGAAAACATGGAAAAATGATGGTAAAACTACACATCTGATGAAAGCTTTAAAATCACACTAAAAACGGGTTTTTGAGGAGTTGAAATTTCATTTTTTTCCAGTGGAGGACCCCCGGACCCCCCACCTAGGTTCTCCCCTCCGTACCGGAACCTTCAATTTTACAAATTAAGCACTGCATACAGATATTTGTATTGAGCCTACCAAGTCCCAAGCACTTAAAAAGAAAAAGTTTAAAATTGTGATAGAATAATAAATTCATTGTTCATTGAAAACACAAAACAGTGAGGAAAATCAATAACATTACAATCATGATCTTATGGAACATTTTCAAAGAAATAAAATATTTATATTTGAGGATATATTTCAGTGTATACGAGAAGCTACGTTATTTTGAGTTCAACTAAGTAAAGGCTTTTTCATGAGAATGATAATGAAGAAGCTATGGGATTAGGCTATGCTGCATGACTTCTCATTTTACAATTTACATAATTGCTATTATCATTAATTATTCAATTCACGCTCGTTATGTCAAGATCTGACTAAGGAGGACGATGATAGCCACCAAATCCTTCTAGAAAACCGTTGCGTGCCTATATAATCTGCATGCTTTTTACATGCAATAAATTTTACATGCTTTTCATAATGCACTCTCTTATTATATCACTTCATCAAATTTTGACATAGCAGTCTCTGCGGCAAAATTTCGGAAAAATACAAAGTATTGCCTCATTTAATGTCTTATTATAGATCAAACAATCAAAAATAGTATTGTTATAAGCTCAAGGCCCGTATTAACTAGTAGCAGAATTCTACGATTCTCCTCAAATAAAAATTTGATACTAAAAATCTCATTGATATTTTCCCAAGATGTATAAATATTTTAATATATGATGGTTTTAACACTATATTTAGTTGGATAGTCAACATAAAACTGTTTCTGATCAATATTTTCGTAATTCCAGCCAACTGTATTATAGGAATCAAGTCTACGTAATCTTATGTTATCGTATTCATTATTATGATTCTTATCATTCAGATCCTGTCTTATTCAAAAGAAATTATTGCCTCATTAAAGTCTTATTACAGATCAACCAATCCGTGAGAGTCCGGATCTCAGTCATTCTAATCTTACTGAGTAAGTCTCAGTAAGGGTTGTTTTCATTACGTATAGGACAATTTTTCAGGAAAGCGGACGAATGAAGGCGGTAATCAGACAAAAGTTTGTTGGTTACGCGCAGCACATACTAGTACATGCCTCCCTGTCACCAAAAACAAGGCTGTATCGTACTATAAATGTCAGATGTATGTTTTTCAAGTAGGCCGCATTAATCACGCTGTTGCAAACTGTTCCGAAAGAGCTGAGTGTAACATCACCCTTTACCAAGGAAACGTTAAATAAAAGTCGTTCGCTATCCGCCTTCCCAAACAAATATACTAGTCATTGTTGTTTATTGTTATAAGATAGATTTTAGTTGGATATGATATGATATATTATAATTTGGAAAAATACACTGTGTTCATTATTATTCTGTGTCAGTGTTACGCATCACCTACACTATTTGAAGATAATAAATCATTTAAATTAGAAATTTTACTATAAAATTCTATAACAATGATAGTAGTAACACTTGAATAAGTAAATAAACTGGACAAGAGAAGAGCAATACATGCATGATGCACTCACTTTTGCCAAGCATGTCCATCAAGTTCTGTTGAAATCCGCGGGGATCATCGGCCGACGCATTGAGCCGCGACTTATGAGCGAGAACCTCGACGAGCACAGCGCCCTGGGTCCTTGCCGCGTTCGCGTCGAGATGGTTGCGACCCGGATCCTCGGGAAAGCGGAACTCGAGGCACATGGCTTCCATCGCCAGCGACACTATAGCGCCGTACAGCACTATATTCGATGACATGGTGAGTGACAGCTAGATTTCGATAATTTATCGCCGATATTTCACGCACATATCGATAAAAATCAGCTGTGATTTAGAAGGGATGATCACAGCAACACAAAGTGAACGCGTGCTCTGCATGGAGGTGTTTGAGACGACCGGGGAGACGGCTCAGGCATTATTATATCGTCTCACCCGGGGCTCTGGACGCGGGACTTTGTTCGACCACCAACCAGCCTACAGAAAGGAGACAGACACCACACACACACAACACGTCGTTCTCAGACAGACAGCGACACGAAAGTAAGCGACTGGAGAACGCAGAGCAGAGCAGCGCAGACCAGAGCTCCAGCTGAAGACGTTGCGCTTTCTCCGACACTCTCTCTTTCAATCACGCCAACGTGGTTCAAGGTCGAGCAACTCTATTATACCAACCCACTCCACTCTCCACCAAATCACAAATTATCATCGCCATGTAATCGCTGCGCTGATTGTTCCTCAATTGAGAAATCAAATCGTTCCAAAGCACATTAGAACTTATTTGTCTATTCACAAGAACATGCGATGAAAAAACTTGATCATACTCTATGAAGTCTCTAAGAATTCAATTTGTGTAGTAGTGAAGACTATATTATGGTAGTTATCCACACTGATTTAAAAGACTGGAAGTTGTCAAAGCCACAAATTTATTAAAATATCAAGATACCGGTTTCCATTGTTACACCATTTTATCAATCTCTGGTAAACTCTGGAGTTTGATTATGGTGTAATAAATGAGACTAGTATATCATCATCTAGTATTCAGTAGATATACTAGTATATCAATATTTTTATTAATTCTTTTGACTACATCCAGTCTTTTTCTTATCCCAATAAAGGCTGGATTAGAATGAATTTGTTTACTTGTCGAAGTCTGATACCGTACTAGGTCTATTAACACTCTAACTAGGTACATAATATTATTATTTTGACATTTAGTGTGATGTTTTTTGCAATACAGTGTATTAATATCTTATTGTATTTCTGTTGACAAAAGAAAATGGCTAATAAATAAATGAGTATTATAGAAATTTGAGAAATCAACTTATTAAATTCTGGGAATTTATAACTTTGTGCACGATCATAATTTATTTATTATTATTCAAGGATTAAGAAGACTGAAATTATGACTAGTCACTAGTAGGAGTCAGTCAAAATGAGGACTGAACTTCCAGCCAATAGAAAGCTAATTGATGACTGCTAGAGTTTTGGCCAATGACAAACAACCCATTAAGAAGCCTAGATAAATTCTGGTTCATTGGATTACAGCCAATAAATTATTATTGCGAATTATTGATTATTGTTTCATTTATTTCCTATGTAAGTCGC